>JAYKKT010000017.1:0-600000 GCA_036023115.1 Brasenia schreberi
CACCCTCAGCTTCAGGGGATCATAAACTCCCCTTGTTTGTCGAGTTCCCAAGCCCATGAGGCTAACCTGGGGCAGACCATGGTTGAGCCGCCAAGGCTCGTTTTAAACAATCCTAGGAAGGTCGTGTATGCGAAGGGGTCACCCAAGCCTGGCCCCCTCAAAGTTCTGACCCTTCTAGGAAGACCCAAACATCCCTTATTTTCAAAACCCCTGAACAAGAAGTCATACGTGCATGATATGGACGACAGTAAGTTCCAAGACCACGATTTATATTCGAATTTTTAAAAAAACAAAAAATCATGGAACATGCAGTTGAATATGGGCTATATGCCCTATAAAAGTCTAGGGGCACAAAACCAGGGTCTCCTAGAGCCAATCCTTCCTAGGGCCAACCCAAGCCGATATGAGATCGGCTATACTCCCAAAATACCACCAGAGCCATCCCCTGTGACCACCTAGGTCAAGAGTGCCCTGGAGCCTACCCTAGAAGAAACCTACGATTTAGAGCTCTTATTCCGAGTCTAACCCGTAGTGTTTTCCCTTTGTAGGTATAATGGAAGATCCCTTTTATAAAAATACAAAAACATTTGAAAAACTCAAAATCGAAAAAATAAAAAAATTACAAAAACCAAAAACATTGGAAAATCAAAAACTCGAAAATAGAGTAGTTTGTATAGTTCCTAAAGTTCTTGTTTTGCAAAAACACAAAAAATCAAAAATCTACAAAATACTAAAAAGATTTTGTACATAGCTGCTCCTAGTAAGATTTTGGAAAAAGAAAAGGATTTCGAAAGGAATGTTGTCTGCATAACCAGACCAAAAATTTCGAAATCAATTGAAATTCCAAGTGTAAAACCAGGTCTTTTGAAAACTCACGCATCAAATTCCCTCGGGTCTATAACCCACGAGAATGATTGAAATCTAGAAGTGGATCCCCTTGAGGAATATCCCACTTCTGAGCTCCTAGAATTTCATAAAATTTTCGATTTTGAAAGACCTTCCAATTCAGTAGGAGGAGATTTCATAGAGGAGAACCTAGGGAGTGATTCCAATCCCAAACTCATCAAGATAGGTGCATGTTTGCATGAGAAAGATCAGCATTCATTACATTTCTACGAACCTACTTAGATGTGTTTGCATGGACGTATGAAGACATGCCGGGCATAGACCCCAGCATTGTCGAACATCATCTTCCCTTAGATGCGGATGTAAAACCCATAAATCAAAAGCTTAGGAAAATATATCTGAATGTACACGCACAAGTTAAAGAGGGTTTAGAAGATCTGCTAAAAGCCGGATTTATCAAACCCATTGTGTATTCTGATTGGTTATCAAATATCGTTGTGGTTCGAAAAACCAATGGGAAAATTCGAATATGCATCGATTTCATAAACCTGAATAAAGCCACTCCAAAGGATAATTATCCTTTACCAAACATAGATTTGATAGTCGATAGTACTGCAAATCATGAGATGTTTTCGTTTATGGATGGCTATTCAGGGTATAACCAAATTAAATTAAGTCCACGAGATCAGGGTAAGACCACGTACTGCTATACAGTCATGCCCTTTGGTTTGAAAAATGCCGGCGCAACATACCAAAGAGCCATGACTACGATCTTCCATGATCAGATTCATGAGCTCGTAGAAGTGTATGTAGATGATCTCTTGGCAAAATCCAAAACCCGATGCACTCATATCGAATGTTTGCAAAAGATTTTCGAAAGGCTTAGACTTTATAAAGTAAAGCTAAACCCTCAAAAATGTGTATTCGGAGTAGAGTCTGGAAAGCTTCTAGGCTTTATGGTGAGCCAAAGGGGTATAGAAGTCGACCCCTCTAAGTGTCGAGCCATCATAGACATGGCTCCACCCTCCAATCTCACACAAATTCGTAGCCTCCAAGGTCGATTACAATCCATTCGTCAATTTATATCAAACCTGGCGACTAGATGCGAACCCTTCAACAAACTGTTGAGAAAGGGCACGAAATTTTCATGGGATGACGATTGCCAAAAGTCCTTCGAGAGACTAAAGGCATACCTGGTTAATCCTCCTGTTTTGAATCCTCCAAAGCAAGGAAAACCTCTTTTGCTTTATATTTTCGTTCATGCGAATGCTTTGGGAGCTCTATTAGCTCCATACGAGGATGACACCCATAAGGAGTATGCCATCTATTATATTTCGAAAACTCTCTTGGCTTATGAAAGGAATTATCAATTCATGAAAAAGACGTGCTTGGCCCTAGTTTGGGTCTGCCAGAAATTTTGAGACTATTTCTTAGATCATGAGATCTGGATTGTGTCCAAGCTTGATCCAATCAAGCACTTATTCGAAAAACCCATTCTCATTGGTAGATTGGGCAAATGACAACTCCTTCTAATGGAGTATGACCTGAAATACCATCACCAGATATCCATTAAGGGGCAAGCCCTAGCAGACTACATAGCTGAGTTCCCCCCTGGAGGACACATATCCCACATTTGATGAAATGCCTGACGAAGGCATATTGCAAAATCAATTTCAAAACCACATTTTGGCAAACTCTTTCGAAAACCAAGTGTGGAAGATGCACTTCGATAGGGCACGAAACCAACGAGGGGCTGGTGCTGGGGTCATCCTCATATCCCCTGAAAAGGGCGAGATTCCCACAGCAATCCGCCTAGACTTCGAATGTTCCTACAACATAGCTGAGTATGAAGCACTCATACAAGGCTTAAGGATTTCGAAAACTCTAGTGGCATCATGCATCGAGGTCTTTGGAGATTCGCTCCTTGTTATAAACCAAGTTTTGAAAATTTGGCAAGTGCGAAATGAAAAACTTCTTCCATATCACGAGTTGGCCACTCGATTGGTTGAGTCATTCCAATCGTGTAAATTCACACACGTAGGAAGAGAGGATAATGGCATTGCCGATGCCCTCTCCTCCTTGGGTTCAGCCCTAAAGGTCGACCCCGTTTCAAGGACCCGATCCTTAGAGATATGGCATGCGCCCAACCCATCCACACACGATTTAGATATTTGCCAAAATAACCCAGATTCTGTTGAAAAACCTTGATTTTATGACATCAAACATTTTCTAGAAAATGGGGGATTCACCGAGGATGCCACATCCAAAGATAAGGCGTTCATCCGAAAATTTCAACCCGATACACCATTCTGGGTGGGCTTTTGTACAAAAAAAGTTTTACCGGCATCCTACTAAGATGTGTCGACTTAGAGGAGGCTAGGATTGTTATGCATGAGTTCCACGATGGAGAATGTAGAGGTCATGTTATTGCCAACATGATAGCAATGAAAATACTTAGAGCGGGCTATTTTTGGTCCACCCTTAAAAGGGATTGTCATGATCATGTTAGAAAGTGTCATCCATGTCAAGTGCATGGGCACGCCATTCATATCTCCTCATCTGCATTGCATTCCGTGGTCAGCCCCTGGCAATTTACCATGTGGGCGTTTGATATCGTAGGCCCGATCTTTCCAAAAGCATCGAATGGGCATAGATTCATTTTAGCAGCCACTGAGTATTTCTCGAAGTGGGTGGAAGCCATTTCCCTGACCAACGTACAGGGGCAACATGTGGTGGCATTTATTAGGAGGAATATCTTGGCTTGATTTGGGGTTCCACGAGACCTTGTGTTCGATAATGGCACCCCATTCAAAAACGAGCGGATGGTTAAGTTGTACAACACGTACGGCATAACTCACCACTTCTCCTCGCCCAACTACCCTCAAGGCAATGGTCAAGCCGAAGCCATGAATAAGACTCTCATTAGCATAATTGAGAAGACTTTAGAGAAGGGTAGGACGTGGCATGAGAAGCTGGATGAAGCTTTATGGGCTTATAGGACTTCCATCCGAACTCCCACGAATGTCACACCATTCGAATTGGTCTATGGCACAAACGTCATTCTTCCCATTCACACGCAATTGCATTCATTCCATACATCCATTGCACTCGACCTCTCCCTAGAGACGCTTCAGCACGCTAGGATGGTCGAACTAGATTTGCTAGATGAGAGGCGACTCCTTGCTATGGATCATGCTCATGCATACCGGCAAAGGATAGCCCGACATTATGGCAAACACATGAGACCTCGCCACTTTGAAGTGGGGGATCTAGTTTTGAAAATCATCCACTATCGTGACCCACATCTACTTGAAAAGTGGCGCCCCAAGTGGGATGGACCCTATGTTGTACGTGCAACCACCACAAATAACTCATATTGGTTGATCGATGTAGAAGGTAGGAATTTAGTAGATCCTATCAATATTCAATACTTAAAGAAGTATTATGTGTAGGATTTGGGTTAGATTCTCATTTTCGAAAACCCTTAGGGATAGCTGCTTTGAAACTTCGGAAGTAAGGTTCAAAGGCAAATCGTGTGACCCTGAGTGAGAAAATTCGCACTTGTGAAAGAGTGGAGTCTTCCAAATACGTGGTTACATTTCAAAATCCTTCTTCTTACAAAGAAAGGCCTAATTCAATATAGCAAGATACTTGCAAGTAGTACGTGCTATTTCTAAATAGGCTGATCTGGAATGGATCGAGTGTGACCTTGGGATAAGTCCTCCCCTCTTCTCTTCTCCTTCCAAAAGGAAAACGTGGCCAAAATAAAGGGCATTTCCCATCCAAAGTCTCTTTCCAAAAGAAAGAAACCAGAATCCAAAAGAAAAAATTGATTCTCTTGTGAAAAAGAGGGATTAAAGAAAAAATACTCCTAAAGGGAGACCCTCTATGAAAAAAAAAGGGAAAAGGAGGCCAAAAAGCTCAAAAAGAGTAGTTTTTCGCCTTCTATGCCTTAAACCACGGGACGCTTCAGAAGGGACCGTGGTATCTCTTCCCCATCCCTGGCTTATCCCAAGTATGAACATGGTTCATTTCGAGGAATCCTAAAGTAAAAATAGGATTTACTTACTTGAATTTCATTTTGTTTGAGAATTCGACGTTTCGAGTAAGATGTAGGAATCTTGAAATGTAGCTTGTTCTCTTATAAAACCTCCGCTAGATTAGCGAGTGTCAAGACTCAAGCAAAGGCAAACACAAAGAGCTTGAGATCCTTAGGATTGAGGCTCAAGACAGTTTTCCCTTTTGTAAATAGATTTTGAAAAATTGAACATCGAACAGCATAGGATCTGTTTACTTGGAGCAGCAGGCCTTGTAAGTCTCAAGAGTTCAACCATATCTGGTCTCTGGGAGGTCACCACTCTTAGCACCCCACCCATGTCATGCATCTGCATTTCCACGCATGGACACTTGCATAAACATGATCCCATTTTAGGACCAGATTTCATACATATCCCTTTGGCGTGATATCTCCTCCTACGAGGGTTTTAAAAGTAAGATTTTGTTAAAGATTGGGACGATCCCATATTTTTGTGGATAGATCTAGGGAGACATTGAAAGGGGTGTTTGTCGTCTTTGCCATTATCCAAATCAATTTGGATAATGACAAAGAGAGGCATCTGTAAACACCCCAAAATCCTATGATTTTTCCAAAACACCTGGTTTTGCAAAAGCAGCCCCAAAGGGCTATTTTGAGTCTGGAAACCCAGGAGCCTTCCCGGCAAAACCCTGTACATATGTTTAAACTATATATATTTTAAAATATGTATTATATAGTTTTAAAACCTTTTAAAAGATGTTTTGAAACCCCACAAAGCAACTTGGCCTAATGAAAGCAGGACCAGAAGAGCGAAAGAGAGCCCGGAATCGGAGCACATGTCGAACCCGACACATCAACTCTCGTATTAGATTCATCCCCAGAATCTCGAACATCCAATTATCAAACGAACTGCTTGAAATCATCTCCGGAAGGTGAAAAGAGGAGCGGACGACAATGTTCGCGAAGACTCAACACAAGACGGAGTACTGATGCTGTCAGGCCCCGCACAAACCGTTCGTTTCGAACACACCATGAAGGAGTCAGAAATTCAGTTTTGGATCAGATCTAGACCATATATATCCAGATCTAAATCCAAACATGTATGTGGATTTGGATTTGGATCCAAAGATCCAATCCAATATCCACATCCATGGCCCACATCACCTTCTCATAAATGGAGGTGGGGCCCACAAGAAATTCACATGGAAATCTTGAGTATGAGAGAGAATGGGGAGGATAATATATGAGTGAAATGTGTTAAGCTTGACTTGTGTGTCAAGTTTTGGGTTAATCATGTGGGTTAGCCTAATGACTGTGGGTTTAAGCTTGTATGCACATACACCTAATCTAGGGTTGCACCAACATGATGCAACTAGGTCCATGGGTAATGCAAAGGGATGCTCCTAACCCTAAACCTAAGCTAAACCCCCTTTCCTAGCCGTTTCCCCCTAATCCTGACCTAATCCTAGCCTAATCACCTAACTCACTTCTCTAATCCTTCCCTAATCCTAACCTAATCACCTAACCCACTTTCCTAATCCTTTCCTAAACCTAGCCTAATCCCCCTAACCTCACCCTAATCCTATCCTAAACACCTAACCCACTCCACTAAACCTCACCCTAGGCTCTCTTTTCTCTGGCACACCCAGCCCAGGCCTCCAACTTCCAGCAGCACACTTCACTTCCCCTCCACTTCGGTCAGCTCCATTCAAGACCACCGGCTGCAACCTCTCCTTCCAATTCGGTTGCCCCTCGACACCCGCCACCTCACCTCGGCCACCTTCCACTCCGGTTAGTACCCCCATCAACCCCACCCTTTCTTCACTCCCCTCCACTTCCGCCCAACCCACCTAGCTAAGCCCTAAACCACTAAACCAGCCCACCTAAATCCCTAGCACACCATATCCCTAAACCACCTAAGACAAATATCTGGCCCACCTAAATGCCTAGCCCACCATATCCCCAAAGCACTCGGTCCTTGTTATAGACTTGCTTATGCTTAATTAAATTTGATATGGGGTTGTAATAATGGAGCGTTATCTCCCTCCGCTTGTAATAATGTGGTTTGGCACACCCACACACACGTGCACTTGAGCCTATTCCGCTCTTAGCTGCACATGATTTTGACACACACATGGGCCTAATCAACCCTTAAGATATAGCTATACGTATATAATTTAAGGTGCGTGGGTTTTGTTTAAGTTGTGTGTGTTGTCTTTCAATTTTCACACTCACACACATTGAGCTTTCGCTCTTATTTTCAAGACCCGAGTAAGGGCCTATTACAATTTCATTTTGGGTGTTTTACTTCATGTGTTGTGCATAGTATTTCATTTCTACACTCATACACATTGAGCTTTCGCTCTTACTCCCAAGACCTTAGTCAAGGCTTATTGCAATTATATTTGGGTTTCATTTATATTGTGTGCGTAGTATTTCAATTCTACACTCACACACATTGAGCTTTCGCTCTTACTCCCAAGACCTTAGTTAAGGCCATATTGCAATTATATTTGGGTTTCATTTACAAGTCGTGTGAGTTGTCTTTCAATATACACACAACACCCACGTACACGTTGGCGACCTTCGGGCCCATATATATTATAAGTATTTTCCTTTCGGCTATATCTTTAAGATTTGGGTTTTAAGGTTTAGTAGTATGCATAGTCTTTACATATATACACGGTACACAGTTGCACAATTGAGCCTTTCCGCTCTTAAGATATAGCCATATTTCCCTTTTGCAAATTTACATTAAGTCATTTCCCTTCCGCATTGTCTTTCAATTCGGGTTTTCCCTTTGGAGTTGCATGAGTTTGCATTGTATATACGTCATACCACGAGTTAGGACGCATATTGCATCAAAGCAAACCCCACGCTCCCGCTCAAAATCGCCCCACTTAGGTCACTTGTGCATAAACACGCCTAGTTGGCCCGAAAAGGGATAAAAAGAAAGACATAGGCACGTGCAAATCCACATGAAATAAAACTTGAAAACCATACAAATCAGCTCGAATCGAACACCTAAAACATTTTTCTAGGTTATCATGTCTAAAAACTCGATTTTCTAAGCGTACAGACTGACCCTTGCGCATCGGTGCAAGAAGGTCTGCGACGAAAAGAGTTTGCTTGCTCTCAGTCGCCACGATAGGAGTCAGATTTCAAAATATCTCTTCGCTAGCTTAAGCAAGATAGCTGGCACGCCCTTTTGCTCAAATAGGACTTAGACACACGAAAGGATTCGCTTCAAGCCTAAGAACCAGAGGCGAGGATTTTTTTCGGTGTCTACATCCTTGTTGATTCTAGCTAAACCCTAATCACTTATTAATACCCTATCTAACTTAATTTCCTAATCTACCCCTAATAAGTATTAATTATTTCTAAGATGACATAGGACTCAAAAGGACATGAATATGTATCTACACGACCCAGACTTTCATTACACAGCTTTCCTTAACACTCCCCCTCAAGTTGGGTGGAAAATGTTAATGACACCCAACTTGAATAATGTGTCCTTTAATTGTCTGTCGGTAGTAGCTTTAGTTAAGAAATCAGCCCTAATAGACTGAACAAATTCTAGCTTGAATTCTTGATTAGACATCTTCTCTCTGATGAAGTGGCAATCAATTTCTATATGTTTGGTCCTTTCATGATATACTGGATTTGATGTCATCTGAATTGTAGCACTGCTATCACAATATAGTGGTATAGGATGGTTAAGTAAATAACCCAATTCTCTAATCAATGAAGATATCCATTTTCTTTCACACATAGTTTGTACTATAGCTCTGTATTTAGCTTCTGTTGTAGATCTCGCAACCACTGTTTATTTTTTACTCTTCCAAGATATAGTATTACCACCAAGTAAAGTAACATAACCTTTAGTTGACTTCCTGTTATCATAAGAACCAGTCCAATCTGCATCAAAATAAAGTTCAATGTCCAAATTTGATGATTTCGAATAGAGTAAACCCATTCCCGAAGTTGATTTAAGTTACCAAAGAATTCTATATACTGCATCCATATGATTTTTAGTTGGTGAGTGCATATATCTGCTCATAATCCCAACTGCATACATAATGTCTAGCCGAGTAATAGTCAAATATATGAGCTTACCAACTAGCTTCTGATATTTGTGGATATCTTTGAACTCTTCACTGTCACCGTTAAAAAATTTCTGGTTTACCTCCATAGGAATATCGCTAAGTTAACACTCAAGCATTTGAGTTTCTTCAAGGAGACCCATTAGGTATTTCCGCTGAGTTAAAAAGATACCTTTGTTAGAATAGAAAATTTCTATGCCCAAGAAATAGTGGAGCCTACCCAAATCCTTAATATCAAATAATCTATGAATATTCATTTTCAACTTTGATATTTCTTCAAGGTCATCTCCTGTAACAATAATGTCATCAACATACACAACAAGAATAGATATTTTTGTCCCTTTCTTAAAGAATATTGTATTATCATTGAGACTTCTGTTGTATCCCAGATTGCACACTACTTTACTGAATTTATCAAATCAAGCTCTTGAAGACTGTTTCAACCCATATATTGCTTTATTGAGTTTACAAACTCTATTAGAAGATGACAAATTTATGGTCATTCCTGGAGGTAGTTACATGTACACTTCTTCATTTAAATCTCCCTGTAAGAAAGCATTTTTAACATCCAATTGTCATAGATCTCATCCCAAGTTTGCTGCCATACTGAGAAGTATTTTGATTGATATAAGTTTAGCCACAGGTGTAAATGTTTCTGTATAATCAATGTCATATGACTAACTGTATCCTTTAGCAACCAATCTGGCTTTATATCTCTCCACTGTTCTATCTGTCTTATATTTAATAGTAAACACTAACTTGCATCCTACAATATTCCTATCAGAAGGTAATTGTGTGATGGTCAATGTATTTGTTTTACTAGTGCATTCAATTCTTCTTCAATTGCAGCTTTCCATAAGGGGCACTTGATTGCTTCTTCAAACTTCGAAAGGATCTTATATTTTTCAGCATTCATAATGAAGTTTTGATAACTCTAAGAAGTGTTGGCATATGAAACATAATTAGAAATTAGATATTTTGCACATGAACGCTTACCTTTGCGAACAGCAATAGGAATCTCAAGGTCACTATCCACTTGCACATGAGGATCTGATTCAGGGGAAATCTCTTTAGCACATGGTTCTTCTTGAGAGTACACAGTCTTCCATTGTCCTTTCTTGTACGTCATAATCTCTTTTGATTGTTGTGTTTTCTCACTTTGATGATCAACTGTCTCATTATACTCCCCCTCACTAGGAACTAGTGGAAGGACAAAAGATAGAGTTGTAGTGGACTCCGTGGGAAGAGAGTAATAAGAAGTAAGTTCAAAGAAAGTGACATCCATGAAAACATATAGTTTTTTAAGCAATGGGTCATATCATTTGTATCTCTTTTGAGAGTTTGAATAGCCAAAAAAAATACACTTATTGGACTTGGCATCCAGTTTATCACGATTGGAAAGATGGATATGTACAAAACAGGTACACCCAAAGATACTAGGAACTAGATGAAATGGTTTTGATGTTTTATCAAGACTATGAATAGGACTCTCCCCCTGAATGGTATTACTGGGCATTCTATTTATAAGATACACAGCATTAAGGACAGCTTCTCCCCAATAGAATTTTGGAACATTACTTTGAAGGAGAAGAGTTCTGACTACTTTCAGAATATGACGATTCTTCCTTACAGTAATACCATTCTGCTGAGGTGTATACGAACATGTAGTCTGATGAACAATTCCATATGCTTGTAAATAATTTTCTAACTGAGTCCCAATATATTCTCCCTCATTATCAAACTGAAGAATTTTAACAAAAGATTGAATTTAATACAAATAAATTTATGCACAATGGGAAAAATATAGGAAACTTCAGACTTTGTTTTCATTAAGTAAATGATTGTAAGACGAGTACAATCATCAACGAAAGAGACAAAATACTTATGACCAAACAAGGAGTTGACTGGACTTGAACCCCATACATTAGAGTGAATAAGTTCAAAAGGTTGCGATAATCACTTAAAGGATAAGATACCCATTGTTGTTTCCCAAGCTGACAAACTTCACATTCAAACTGAGATTTATTGCACTGGACTCTAAGTTGAGGCATAATATATAGAATTTTTGACACTAGGAGATGACCAAGATGATAATGCCAAAGACGAAGATCTGCATCTTGAATAGGTGCGACTCAAACACTGTAAGAGGTTGAAGGCTGAGAATAATCTTCAAGAATGTATAATCCTTTCTGTAATTTTCCATGTCCAAAGATTTTTCCCGTCTTTAGATCCTAAAATATATAACCAGTAGGATGAAAAGTTACACAACAATCCAAGGCATGAGTTAAAGAGTTGACTGAGAGAAGATTTATCGGAAAACTGAGAACATGATATATTGATGGTAAATCTGAAATATATGTAGGTAGACTTCCCTGTCCAATCATATAAGTGAAAGAATCATCTGCCAATTTAATTGGTGTATAATCTTTAAGAGTCTTGTAAGCTGAAAAATATGATAATTCTCCTACCATATGATCTGTAGCCCCTAAATCAATTATCCAAGTTTTAGAGTGAGAATGAGATGAGTAGTTACCCTTGTGTAGCCTGAGCCACTGTAGCTTGGGTGGAAGGAGCAGAGGATTTTTCAGAGAATCTATGTTCAAGACCTTCTATTCTTTTTATAATCTCTTGAATTTCATCAGTGCTAGGAGTTGAACTTTCTGCAAAATGAACTGAGGTAGTACGATTTCTATAGTAATCTAGTTTACCATGTAGTTCCCAATAATGATCTCTGGTATGACGTGATTTGCCACAATGGGAGCAAACAAGTTTTTCTTTGTCATCTGAATTAAATCGACCATATCCACGACTCTGGTGTCCCCCTCTGCCACGAAAATGAGAATTCTCCTCTTACCTGAAGAGCATGTTGATCTATACTAATAACATGATCCTTCTCAAGTTTCTTGCGATCTTTTTCTCTGATTAATAAAGAGTAAAAAGTACCCAAGGAAGGAAGCTCTTCTCTGCTTAAGATATTCAGTTTTACTGATTCAAATTCTGGATTCACACCCCACAATAAATCAAATACTTTCTTCTTTTCAATCTTAGTGTTTCTTTCATTATAACAAGCAGAACACTTGATATTCGTATAGTAGAGTAGTTCATCCCAAAGACCTTGGAGATCTGCATAATATTTACTGATAGATCGATTGGCTTGTTTGTACTTTCTGATTCTTTCCATTATCTCATATTCTTTTGCAACATTCTTCTTCTAGGAATAAGCCTTAGCTACTACACACCAAATCTCATGGGTAGATTCTAAAAACATAAAGGTTTTAGCAATTGATGAAAAAATGGACGTAGCAACCAAGATGATATCAATGCATCTTCTTTTTTCCAAGTAGGATAAAGAATGTCATGAGGCTCTGGAATTGGAGTATGACCCATTAAATGTGTTCATCTCCCCCTTGCCACAATCGCAAGTTCCACAGATCTTGCCCATTCCATATAATTTCGACCATCTAATTTAGTCATTATAATCTGAAGATTTTCTGTTTTTTCTAATAAGCCAGATTGTTCGCCTGTATGAAAGGAACTGTCAATACCTTTACCTTTGTCGGTCATTGATTAGAAAATCTGAAACACAACTTAATTAAGTCTGAAATCTGAATTTAGTACTTTGACAAATCAGAAGGGGAGGAGGTCTTCTTCAATATATAAAAAGTAGAGGCTGAAAGTTATATCCTTGCAATGAAGATACCCAAAAAATCAGTTTTCTGACATATGCACCAGTCGCACACACTGATTTCAAACAAGGAAGTCTCTTGAATGGGGAAAGTGCATCAATATATACAAAGACGACTTGAAGCAGTCCACGTGATGCAAGAAATAATCCACAATGGGTCAGCCGATTGAATCAATATCAACGATCCACTTGATTTTACCAAAAAAACGATTCACTATTGATCAATAGATCAATATGCTCCACCCGATTTTTCCTAATTTCACTCTTTCAATAAAAGATTCTGAAATAATCCGATGCACAAATCAAATCTCTGAAATAATAAGATTCACAATGTCTAATGTCAAGTCTTCAAGGATTCAATAGTAGATTCACATTGATTGAAGAACCCAAAATTGAATTTTTGTCCAAGTGCTTCTATAAAACACATTTTTTACTGATTGTCTTCAATCAAATCATAAATAAAATGCCAAACAGTCTCTGATACCATGTTAGTATGAAAAATATTTATTAATCCAATAGAAACCACTTACAAAATACCGCAGATTGGAGGAATGCCTCCAATCTACCCAAGAGCTGAAAGTCGGCCCTCTTGTGCTGCCACCTTGCACTTTTCCTTGTTGATTCTAACTAAACCCTAATCACCTATTAATACCCTATCTAACTTAATTTCCTAATCTACCCCTAGTAAGTATTAACTATTTCTAAGATGACATAGGACTCAAAAGGACATGAATATGTATCTACACGACCCAGACTTTCATTACACAACTTTCCTTAACACTAGGTACCCCTAAATACCGAGAATCACCCAAGCAAATTTGCAATTTTATTAAATTATCACATGCCAGGTATATGTTAAAAAGTGAGACACGATCGATGAGTGCTGCGTATAATTTTTCTTTTAGTACAATGGGGAGGCCAAAGCCAAATGCATGCCTTGGGTATCAAGCTCGTCACGTTATCATTGTGAGTCATTGCTCTTCGAGATAAGGTTATGAATCTTCTTTTCCATTAGAAAGCAGTTTGCCTCATTAGGGTTTGATCAAAGCATGAAGGTGAGAGACGCAAAAACCTAGAGTCTCATAGGCAGATCTACGAAATATGCAAGTTGTAAATACATTTTCTTCTCTATTCAATAAATAGCATTCATTTTAACATGGTATTAGGGCCTATATGGCTTAATCGCCACCTCGTGGAGTGAAATTGAAGTGGCAACATAAACGATTTTTTGTACCAGACGCATTCAGATCTTGGTTCTTCCATTGTTAGTAAAGAATTATTATAGAATCCTGAAATTCAGTCTGAGTGATGGTAGAAAAAGAAAACGGGCCAGAAATCTCGTTTCCTTTGTTTGATTCCTAAACTCATCACAAATATTAAGTTAGATGGGCGAAATTTTCTGGAATGATAGAGATTTGTTGAATTGGTCATCTTGGCAAGGAGATGGCCTCACTTGACTCGACAGGTTTCATGTACAGTTGAACACGATGTGACCTATCCTAAGTGACATAAAGAGGATGCCCAGTCTTATCTTGGCTTCTTTAGTCTATGTCTCCAATATCAGTCGTACGTTTATGTACTTATACTTTGCATTACAAATATAGAGAGTTATTTCTGGAGCATACTCTAGATAAAAAAATGTTGCAAAAGAATACGAGATTCTTGAAAAAATTTAGAGATCTAAGCAAAGGTTGAGATCCATAAGTGATTACTATGTAGAGTTAAGGCTTATGGGATGAATTATAGTTCTAAAACTTAGTGTGGGCATTTGTGTCTTTTAAGTTAGATTAGCCTTTAAATAGTCATTAGGTTTTATTTAGTAATTTGAGACTGCAGCTACTAAGGTGAGAGGCATAGAAACATAGAGTCTCGCAGGCATATCTGTGAAATCTGTAAGTTTGTAAGTAATTCAATAAATATCATTGATTTTAATAATAGATGGTGTCATGAATTGATTAAACCATGCACTCATGAATGCGTTCTCTCTACACCATTTAGAGTATGAAGGATCATATACATCAGGCATGAGAATATCTGATAATCCCATCACTCCCCTATCATCATAGGTAGTTCGATAGATCTAGCCCATTGTAAGTAATTTCTACCATCCAACTTCAAATTGGTGATCTGAAAGTCTTTCCCCTTGTCTGAACCAACATTCTTACCATAGTCTAGCATTTTCCCTCTTTCAAGACATGATGATTGCCTTCTGTTTTTAGGGCTGAAATATACCTTTCCTTTTTTGTAATCTTTTTTTCGTTTTGCTATAATCCATGGAATGTAACACCCTCTCTCTCTTATTTCTCTTGCTTAAGTCAAATAATTATACTTAGGGTATTTCTAATACAAATTTATAACTTGGAAGATAGAAATGCCCTTATTAGTAAATCTAATGATAACTAACTCCCAATGGATCAAATTATGATTCAATGAGATCTGTATGACCCAATTACAAAAGTTAAATGCATAAATTCAAATTACAAAAAAAATTAATCTTCAACAAAACCAACATCCATGCGAGATGCATTTGCAATGAATTTTTTTTACAATGTCAATATGGATTTTGACTTCCTAAATTGAATCCAGACTGACGGTATTGATCGAGTAAATTATCATTCAATTTATTTCCAACAATTATACCCTTTTGCAAACTTATCTTGCTTTTAGTTGCCCATTAAGATGAAAGATAAGCAAATTTGAGAACTTTTCTGTTCTTGTAGTTAAAGAAAGACAATGAATTGTGTGCCATGTACTGAGAAGGTCCAGAAGGCACTCCAATCCATACTTTACTTGTTGAAGGCTATGTTAATGGTCCTATTGATGTTTGTAAGTTGTGATGTCATGCAAGATTCAGACAGAAAACTGAGATTGGTTCATTAGAAGTGGTTTTGTCACTTTTTGTATAAATCATGATGCTCATGTTTCATAAGGGCAATTGTTCATCTTTTGGTAGGTGTATGTGTTTCATGGGAAGTGACACTTTATCCCAAATGGTGAGAATAATTTTTATGTTCTTTTTGTGATCCTTGGCAAATAAGTCCGACAAAGTTTTATGTTGGTTGTTGGAAGCCTCACTCAACCCTCCTCCTTTATGCGGGCTTGGGATTGACTATGTAAGGGTGATCCCTTACATGGGCAGAGTTAATAGGAAATTGAAACTATGGAGAGAAATGTTAGAAAATAAAGTTTCCAACTTAGTAGAACAAAGACATAATATATGGAATGTAAGTTTGATCATTTGGATACTAGAAACATAGAAATTAAGATTGGCACACATTGCATCTCTCACAAGAAAAGTTTTAAATATCTAAGGTCATTTTTCAAAGTGATAAAAAAATGGATGGATATGTTACACATAGAATTAAGGTCAGTTGGTTAAAATGGAGAGGAGTATTAGGTATTTTGTGTGATAAGAAAATACCATTAAAGTTAAAATGTAAATATTATAGAGCAACAATTAGATCTACTATGATTTATAGTTCTTAGTGTTGGACAATTAATCATCAACATGTGCAAAAGATGTCCATAGCAAAAATGAAGATGCAAACATGGATGAGTGATCACATAAGGAACGACCGTATATAGCCTTTTCCCATACTAGATGGGGTTGGCTACAAAAAAATCTGGATTTCAGTTCAGCATTTGATGCTTTAATGTGGTAAATACATAAATTGAATCTCCGTTCGTGATGCTGCACAGGGTCTCAAAAGTTCGCTAACGCACACCCTTCCTCACGGCGATCAGGCAGCTGATGTTTCTCCTTCCTGTGGTTCTTCGTATATGTGAATCAAGGTCTATTTTTCTTGGCAAAACTCTTTTGTGAACAAGCTTATAATTGTGGCATTCTTTGTTTCTAATTGTGATTCCATTTAAATAAAATGACACAGAATGTTATATTTTGCACTAGTATCAACAATGTGTTGCTGAAGATTTGTACATATAAAAGCACCTGCCTGCGAAGTCCTGGATAAGGAACATTGATCGTACATGTGGGAAAACTAAATGGTTGGTCGACTTATGATACTCTCGTGGTTTGAGCTTTTGTATGAAAATCAGGGTTTGAAATCCATGTAAATTTTGATGAATTTGTGTAAGGAAAAGGCCAAAGCCAAACGTATGCATATTTATCAGATATAGAAAATCTTATTGTAAGTGGGATATTCACAGAAAGCGTTCGATGACTCTGTTACGACATATGAAGTAGCGAATTCCAAAACCCTAAAAAGTGTTTCCTTTAGTTTATCAACTTACTTGGACCGGTCAAATTATAAATAAATGAATTGGGTTTCACTATAGATTTGGTCTCAAGTTATGATTGCCCGAGGATTGGGTTTCACTAAGTAGCTTAAATTGGGTCTCTGTGAAATTGGATTTGAAGGGGTCGGTATTGGACATGGTTTATGATTTGGATTTTGGATGCAGGTAAATCGAAACCTAATTTGAGCCACGAGATAAAATTGGATCCAATTTTATATCAGTTTGGGTTCTATAGATTTGATCTCAAGTTATGAATGCCCGAGGGTTTCACTAAGTAGGTTAAATTGGGTCTCTGTTTGGCCAGATCCAACACATAATTCTGATCTTGTGGAATTGGATTTGAAGGGGTCGGTATTGAACATGGCTTATGATTTGGATTTTGGATGCAGGTAAAAGTGAATCTAAATGGTTTTGGACATGGTTCAAGAATGGGTTGGTGTTTAGGTGATGGGGAAATTGGATTTGGGTTCATCTAGGTATACGGGGTTTGGATTCAAACCGGTCAGATCAACCTCGAACTAAACCTTCGCGTAGTTGGCTCTAATCAAGTTGAATTGGATCCAGGCGAAAGAGGATTCTCAAGAAACGAAACTTGATATTTCGGACTGAATGAGACGGATCGGAACCGCTCAGCTGGACCCGATCCAGCCTTTTATGAAAGAAGAATAGGGCACGATGGGGAAGGGGGTTTAACCCAGAAAATGCTGAGCAGATGGGCGACCACGGCGGGCGGTGATAGGGGAGCGTCGAGAGGGGACGATCGTCGAGGTTGACCGGTGGGCTGGAAGGTGCGGCCGACAGAGGAGGTGGTGGTCTCGGCGGCGGATGGCGGGCTTGGTTTCGATCGTTGAATGCGAAGCGGTGGCGGGGGTGGCAAATGAAGGTGGGTGCGGAACGGTAAAAGCGCTGTTAACTGAATCACATGGTAGCCGCCATGATAATACGGTAATTTTCTGCTTGATGCTCTCTAACGACCCTGATCTTGATTCTAGCCGTTTGGAATTGTTTGGACTTCGTACCTTGATCTGCTTGTGTGATCAGCAGTGGCCCTGTGAATCGATCGTGGGTTGAATGTGAATGGCAGTATCCAAATCTGAAAGCAGAAAGAATGTTGTGTGTGTGTGTTGTGGCTTCTAGTATAAATCCACATAGCTTTACCGGGCAAGGTGTTTGGATTCCATACAGTGCCCTAATCCAACCCCATTCCTCTTGTCAAATTGACCACATTTCTTTTTGTTGTTTTTTTGTTCTCAAAACGTTCTAAAATCGAAGGCATGGGAAAAAAAACCGAGCCAGTGGTGGTCGTGGTCAGTTAAACTCTTGCAGAGCCCAGTTTTACTTGATTCAGTTCATGATCTGAAGCTAATGTGCAGTAGGATCCTATTTGTGTCAAATTACTTTGTGGTCAACTCAATTCCCCTCTCTCTCTCTCTCTCTCTCTCTCTCTCTCTCTCTCTCTCTCTATATATATTATATATAATATATATATATATATATATATATAGAGAGAGAGAGAGAGAGAGGTATTATTATTCGACAAATCTACTACATTTTAGGTCCAATAATAACTCAGTCGGTGAATTCCGCATGGCGGATTTTTTAAAGCTTCTTAGGCTATTCCTTGATGCTGTAATTGCATGATCTATTTGTAACGATGCGAAACTCTATTGTGGACATATATATTATGTAAGGCTGTGGCCAAGCGCACTGGAGCTCTGGTGGAAGATGGAACGAATCAAATAATCAACATTGCACGACAAGAAGATATATGCGCATAGTTTGATGCACATCAGCTCACAAGTTTACGTGGGTGGACACCGACATTTATAAAAGTTGGTTCGGGTATATTATCTTTCCCACCTGTTGCAACCGTCTTCCCTGCATCAGAGCAGACCAATTACACGGCTGTCACTGCCTTGAGGACCATTCTAGAATAAAAAGCAACTATTCAGTTCACCATAAAAGTAACTGCGATTGCTGATGGACCTTTTCAAGGAAGTGGTGGGTGGGATAATAAAAAGAATCTGTTTGCAAAGCAACCAGTCATGTAAAGTTGTATTAATCCGAGTAGAGTTGGTCGACAAAATTTTTTTTTTCTTGCGAAGCTGTATCCACGTGGTTGCGTCGTGGGAACGCAATACTGACGGACGCGCCCCTCACTGAAGCTTTCAACAGCGACGGAGACATATTTTGACGTGCTTAGGCGTCAGTGAAAGCGTTTTGGGCGGTTTTTCCGTCGTTTAATAACTATATTCTGACGGGGGGACCGTACGTCAGTAGTTTAGTCATTACTGGCGCGTGTGGTCGCCAGTAAAGTATATACTTGTTCCTCCCCAGATCACTCCATTCTTTTGGTATTGCACGGATTGTAAGTTCTCCTTTACCATTTGTAAGTCCTTTATTGGTTATTGGTATAGATCGTTTGGCTCGACCATCAAATCGAGGAGATTTTTTGTTTTCACAACACTTTATTATGTGCCATGCTAGCAATTAACTCAATATAAACTAAATCATTCTATATAGTTTCTTTCCAACACATTTGTGAATGCTCTCGTAAGACGATATAAAAATTAGATTGTGAAAATGTTAAAAGAGGAAGAGGTCGACCACAAAAGTGTTGAAAAGAAATAATAAAGAATGATCTAGTTTATATTGAGTTAACTACTAGCATGGCACATGATAGGGCCATATAGAAACAAAGAATCCATGTAGAAGACCTCATCTAGTATGAGAAAAGGCTTTGTTGTTTTTGTAGTTGTTGAAAAGCTTGGTTACAACCAAGATCAGTTGAAAGATCCAATATCTACATGAGGGACACAAAAAAAGTTTTTCTTAAGCTGAAATGAGTATATTACTTAGTAAGGATAAAATAGTCTTTCAAGTTATAAAGTGTATATAAGTGTAATCCTTACCACCGAGGAATAAAAATAAGTCAACCACTGACTCTATTGAGGGCAGACTGTCGATCCAAATAGCCATAATATTTGTTGCATTTTTTTATGATTTGAGTGCTTTATTAGAGCCTAATCATTTGGATTAGGGTGCTTAGAGATCGCGCAGAAGAAAAGAAGTTAGGGCTTTCACCAAGAAGCAGTCCAGATTCTTTATCAGAAGGTATTGTGCATCAAACAAGAAAGTGATACGAAGAAGAAATTGAAGGAGATATAAATATTACAGCCTAGAGAAAAGGGGCGATCATAGCGAAAAAAGTGAAGTACTGGAAATTGCAGAAAATTCCAGCATAAACAAATAAGAAGCATTCCAAATCATAAATTTGAAACTAAATGGCATAAATTATTTACAGTGGGCGAGATCTATTGGGCTCACAGTATTAGCTAGAGGAAAACAGGAATACCTTACTGGAGAAATTCTCACACCCAGTATTACCGATTTCTTACTCTAGGTGGTATAGAGAAAATACTTTAGTAAGTTCTTGGTTGATTTACTCAATGATACCTCCATTGTGAGTATGGTTATGTTCTTAAAATAAATCCAAGAGATTTGGCTAGTTGTCCAAGATACCTATATTTAGAGGAAAAACATCGCCAAGAAATATGAAATTATAGAGAAGATTCACAAATACCAATAAGGGGGAAGAACTATGTATAGGTTCGAGGATTATGAGAGGAATTGCATTCTTATTCAAAAAATAAAATGTCAAAACTGCTTGAAAGAAATAAATGAAGAGTTTGAAAAAGGAAAGTGTTTAGTTTATTATGGGATAATTTTTTAGATGTTGAGGTAGCAAAAAATAGCATCTTAAGTTGGAAAGATCTTCCCTCACTTAGCATAGTATATACACTACTTTTGAGAGAATAAGACAGGCGATATCTTGAGAGAAAAAAAGGAAAAATATCAGTGCAAAAACTGTGCCCTTTGGTGGAAAGAATTTTCAGCCTACCCTTACACTTAGAGGTAGAAGAGGAGGACATAATGGAAGAGGAAGAGCCGAATACTATATTCTTCAGATGAGAAAGACACTCTCATGCACTCACTATGGAAAAAGCAGACATACTCGAGAGACATATTGGCAGTTGATTGATCGATCGAGTTATAACTAAAATCAGCAATCTAAAGCTTATGTGAGTGACAAAAATAAAAAGAATGTGATGGAGAAAGATCTAAATTATTTAGTTGAAATGGAGAGGAAGATAGAAGATCTAGAATCGAGACTTGTTGATTCTCAAACAACGTCAACTTCTACTACTACATATCCACAAGCCACCATGGCTTACCCGTTTTTGTTTATGGTCCAAGGTAACTCTCCCACTTCTAATATACAAATTTGGGTTATTGACTCCGGTGCACCATACCATATGGTGGGAACCAGAGGATACTTTCAGGATTATCAATTGATTCATGGAGGCATTAATATTAAGATGGTCGATAGATAAAATACTCTTATAGTTGGGAAAGAGAGTATTATATCTCTTGGACTGCTTAAAAGTATTCTACATATTCCTAATCTATCAATGAATTTACTTTCTATTCATGCTTTATCTAAAGACTTATAATATACAATGACATTTTATTTTAGTCACTGTATTTTTCAAGAACTGAAGATGGGGAGAATCTGTTGTCAGGGTAGCATCAAGAAGTTTAAAATTGGTGAATGCAAGTCTGTTGTTACACCTGTTGCAAAAGGGGTTAAGCTTAGTAAAGCTGATTGTCCCGATGAAGGAGACGATAAGCCTAACGTTCCTTATGCACAATTGTGGGTAGCTTGATGTATGCTATGTTGTGTACAAGACCTAATATCAGCTTTGTTGTTGGTCTTTTAAGTAGATATCAAAGTAATCCTGAATGGCAACACTGGATAGCTGTAAAAAGGATTTTAAGATATCTGAAAGGAATAAGAGACTTGAAACTGTGTTTTCAAGTAGATGAACTGAAAGTGGTAGGATACTTAGATGTTGACTTTGCTAGGAGCAAAGATGACAACAAATCAACCTCGGAACAAATATTCTTATTTGGAGGTGGTGTTGTTTCTTGGGCATGTAAGAAACAGGGTTGTGTAACATTGCATACATAGAAAGCTGAGTATGTAGGTTATTGTATGGTTGCAACGAGTGTTGTTTGGATAAGCCGCTTCATACGTGATTTGAAGTTGGAAATAATCGACGAACCAATTGTCATTTACTGTGATAACAACGCAGCAATTACTCTTATCAAGAGTGGAGTTGATTGCTCAAAAAGCAAGCATATAATGGTTAAATGCTACTATGTTCATGATATGGTTATGAGAAAGGAAATATCCATCTCATACATGCCAACAAATGATATGTTGGCAGCCCCTTGATTAAAGGTATAACAGAAGAACTTTTCTCAAAACATGTTACGAACATGGGTTTGAGGTATGTTTGATTGTTGTGTAGGGAAATAACCACACAACGGGTAGTGATTGCAGCAGAAATCATTAATTGACATTACTAGATAAATCCTGCAAAAGTGGGAGGAAAACCAGTATGTCAATACACTTGACTCGAATGGCCAAGTGGGAGATGTTACATAGTAGCCATTCTCGGCAACCTAGCACGGTAACGACTGGACTGGCCATCCAGACCATTACCGTATCTGGAGTTACAAATAGGCACTCGTAACAGCCGAACCGTTACCAGAAAACACGGTAATAGTCCGGATATGGATGCTCTGGATGAGGGAAGCCCAGTAAGATAACCGGGAGATGTGGAGCATGCACTGCTCTATAAATAAGAGCAGTGCATACAATGAGATATAACAAATATATACAAAAGTCTCCCTGAAAGATTCGTCTGTGAGAAAACATCAAACAAAAATACTCACCATTTCTGCTGCAAGTGTACCTGGAAGGCTTGACGTAGGACATACGCAACATTAGATTCCAACAACTAGTAAGCTTCATATTCATTACTATAAGACGAGATGCCTCTTTAATTACTAATTTATGTTTCAAAGAAGTTCATTTGCATGAAATATCACAAACAATAAGTCTTGATCGAGATTCTAAGTTCATGCAGCACTTTGGGAGAACACTTATTGAGGGAACTTAGCTCTAAGCTTCAATTCAACTCATTCCATCACCCTCAAATCGATGGAAAAACGAAAATTGCTAATCAAATCTTGGGTAACTTACTGCGAGCACTTGTTGCAAGAATCTTAAATAATGAGATATAGTTCTTCATCAACCCGAGTTTGCCTGTAATCAATCTCCAAGTCAAGCAACCAACAAGAGTCCTTTTGAAGTGGAGCAAGGCCTTAACCGTCATGGTCCTCCTGATCTCACACTATTATCAATAAAGGTCATGTTTTTTGCATACGCATTAGGGGAGCGTAGCAAGACTCTTCACCGATAAGAACCCACAATGGAATGCACGAAAGTTAGTGACAAATGCTTAATGTAATTATCTTTAATTCAACGTGACATATCAATTGTTAGTTACCTACCATGATACTTATCATGCCAATTTCTATTAGTTGATTAATATATCAAGTCTCCTATCATATGAACATCATTTGCCATATCATCTATAATGTCAATTGTCACTTGTCTTATATTTAATATTATATTCAAATATTAAGTTTAAATATAAACAAATATTAACATTTTTAATATTATTAATTTGTGTATGCTAAATTTAATGATACTAAAGTTATATTAAATTTAATATTTTCTAGGTTGCTAAGTCTTTCATGTTATATTCGGGTGACACCAGGACTGACTTGATAGTCAACAAGGTATCATAGAGACGTTGAATTTGAATATTTCTCTTTAAATTTTGGATTAGTATTATATGCTTAGAGTCCACTTGTAAGGAAAAACATCAGAAGACTGTTCTCTCAAGGAAAACCATATGAACTAATACGTAACTAAAGACTTCCAATCATCTTTATATTCCTCTTAGATTTTCTCTAAGGAAAAAAATAGTTCTGACATACAACGTTCAGAGAAAAGTCGAGCTTGTAAATCCGTTTCTGGACCCCGCAAATGCAAGGTTCTGCCCTCGAGCCTGCATCCTGAGTAAAGCTAACGTTCTGACCACCTAACAGTCATGGCGTTTTCTCCTCCCGGCTACTGGAGATTCAATGACCGCTTGGTGAGGAGAAGAGATATGGAGAGAGAGAGAAAGAGCAAATGTGTCATCCGCTTCGGTTTCCATACTGCTTCTTATGATTCCATGTTCATCGTTGCGTCCAGCGGCTTCCCCGACGAGGTCTGTGTGTATGTGTGCGAGTGTGAGGGAGTCTGTCTGTCTGTGTATTTCTGTTTGTCGATATCTTGATGTTGTCTTGCAGGATGGAAGAAACAGCCAACGCGAACGGTAACAGCAATGTTAGGGTTAGGGAGACGAGTCCCCCTACAACTTCTTCACATGAACCCGTTGTTCCGTCCACTTCATCCACCGTCACACACCACCGCCGCTCTGTCCAACCTCACCCAATGTTGTCTTATCGCGTCAATCTTTCCTTGGGACCGGGAGATGCATCCAATTACTCTGAGATTCGAGAGGAAGCCTGGTCGTGCGTAGTGGTTCTCCTTACCTTTTGGTTCTTCGGTACTCCCTTTTATCTTGTTCTTCTATTTTGAATGTCCTGACTTTCTGATTACCATTCTCCTCTGAATGGACATTTGGATAAATCTGTGGTCATGCGTCGGCAGCAGCTTCTATGACGCTAATCCTTGGTTTCTATGGATCTCTCGACCTAAGCTTGGGGCCCCATTCCTCCTTCCTTCTCCGGGCTAATTCTTTCTTTGTTCAAGAGATCAAGGTACATGTCGTTCATGACTAAACTGCCAATCCCCTCTACCCCTTTTTTCTCTTCTCATTCTGGCTAATCATTTTGATGTTGTTACCCTTGTTACTTCCAGGTGAAAGCGGATGATACACCTGGATCGATGCTTTATGGCTTTTCAAGGCCACCTCCCATGAACGTGGAGGCCTCCTGGTCCCAAGTCTTTGACGAACATATTCCATCCAATACTCACAAGGCAAATTTTATTCGTTAGTTTGATTCTTGTCTTGAAATAGCTTTACGTAGTACATTCCATTTCAATGGGTTCTCATTCATCATAGGAATGGGTATACCAGTTAAATGAAGGTTCTGAAGTCAATATCTCATACACCGTCTTTGGTTCTTCTCCAGTGACACTTGTAATTGCAGAAGGTAAGCTTGTACTTGTCTTTTAGAAGATATTTTTGCAAGATTTCTCTTCCAAGACTCATAATAAGCCTCCCATGTAGAACTCTTTTTTCCGTATTGCAGAAAACTTCTACAAATAAAACTGTGTACAAACATATGAAAGGATGTCCCTGTGACCCATTGCACAACTAACATGGCTATAAACTTTCAATTATCGGACTACTAACTCCATCAAAGAACAGTTTTAACCTTAACACAGCCATCCTCAGTCTCTGACAATTTCTCTGATGACCGTTTTTAAAATGTTAACCCTCATTGGAAATATCGTATCTGAATATACCTGATGGACATCCCAAAAAATGAATATGACAATATCCAGATAAGTTCATGTGAATTACGATTTCAGTTCAATGTCATTTTGGGTTAAAATCTACAAGATTTCAGTGATCATTCTAACAGTTTTACCTTGACATCCTTTTTATGTCATGACGTTATGGTATGGGTGGGTGACAATGAGCTTAGAAAAGCAGTTGTTGTCTATTAAGACAATTTCATCCATTTGAATGCGACTAGTGGCAATCATCATAATCAAGAATTCTTCTTGCACCAGAACCATTCATAGACGATGTTTCTTTTTTCATTCTACAGATCATATGATTGATGTACATCTATCTGGGATAAAGCATTTCACATGTAATGGAATATCATTATGCCTGATCAAAGCATACCTAGGTTGTGTTTGTCTTTTCCAGGCAGTTACTTCCATCTTCTTAGCTGTGGTGGTGATGGTGGGTGTTGATTAGCAGGTGCTGAGCCAAGTTAACAGTATTTCAGGACTGTTGCCTTTTTTTGCTTTACAAAACTTCTCATTTGTTGTTTGTAGTGGTTGCCTCAACATTTTTATTCGTTTCTAAGAAATGTTTGTCCTCCACCTACCAGAGGTCATATTTTTGTTGGTCTTAGCTTTGTAAACACTTATTCAGCAAGAGGAATAGTCATAGGCAATAGAATTTGTAACAATTACTGCGGATATGAAAATTTCCTACTCCATTCAAGCCATCCTCCTTTTCCTAATGAGGCAGCATGGTAATTGTATCAGATTGGCCCCTATTTTGTAGTTGCCTAAACAGGCATACTTTTTCATGACTGTTAATCGTTTCTCAATATTTGGTACAAATTCTATAGAGCAGAATGTAAACTCAAAGTCTAGGTAGAATTCAGTAAGGAATGAGACTTTGCCTTCCCTTTTCCTTCTTCTTGAGTGAAATTTGATAAATCATGCAGACCAGAGCATTTCTATTTGTGTTATGGTAGCTGATAGAAAAGTACACAATGATGGCACTATATCAACCAGCAAATCTCTGTAGTGAAGAATAATATCTGGGATAATTTCCACTGTCACCTACTTATGTTTAAGAAAATATTAATGTGTAATAAAGAACAATACTTCCCAATATCCATGAAAGAGTATTTGTTTAGCATCCATTTGATGCCACACCCAACAACTTTCACTTCACTTCAAGCTTTGGTTCTCTACTAGAAAAACTTATTTTTGTCTTTATGCACCACAGGAAGGGAGAATTTCGTGGAGTGGGTTGATGACCCTTCTTATCCTAATACCACTTTGTCATGGAACATGGTTCAAGGTTGGTGTTCTTTTGAGCATAAATTTGGATCCTGAGGTTGTAACATCCTTGTCAATATTTGTTTACATGGATGAGTCAACAGGCAATGGCTCTATTCGTCAGAAAATATTCAGGGAATCAGAGTATTATGTTGCTGTGGGCAACTTATTACCAGATGTAGTGGAGGTGATCTATTGACATCTTCTGCTTTACTGCGTATATGTGATCAAAAATCATATGGCTGCAAAATTGGGTCTCACTATTTTCTTTTGGCCATAGCTATATTCAAATATTGTGCTCATTTGTTTTTTCTGTTGGATCAACCATTCGTCGGACATTGATATTTCTATTATGCAGGGGCACTTTCTTATTTCATTTACTTGTGATTGGATTATTGCTGGATAAGAGTGTATTGTGAGGTCTAATATTTTTGGAGACACCATTCCTTAGTCGCTCATGCATTTTAGTTCTTCCCATAATGTGTTGGGCATACCTCTAGCTTCACTTTATTGATTAACATTCTTGAGAAAGTTTTTCTGCCACAATCTGAAAGGATTAAAGTGGTCCATATCTCACATTTGGATACGGTAAAAACTACACGAGACTATTTCTCCACACACACATGCGTGCTCATGTGCATGCGCTTGCACATGCACACATATTATACAGACGGACAGACAGTTGGATGGATAGACGGACAGACAGATGAAACGGATAGACTGAAGGACGAACAAAACAATGTAGAGTAGCACCAACAACTAGTCAGTAGCTTTATACTCAATTACTTAGATGGCTGATACAGTTTAGCTTATCGGCATTAGTTTAAGAGAATCGGGATGAAAGGTGCATCAGGAGATACATCAGTGTTGCGGAATGACGCAACTTGTTTGCACACCAGAGTTGATATGCCGTAACTGAAGTTTTTATCTCCTTAATTACATACAAGGATGCTGGCACGGTTTAGCACATACCAGGGATACAGTGACTCGTGAAGTGAAAACTGGAAAATCTGTTAAAATGATAGCCATATGGCCACAAAACAAGTGTTAGACGTGTCATTGTCCATAAAAAAAATAACAAGGAAGGAAGAAAAGAAAGAATATGAATTAACTAGAATAGTGGTGGGCTGATGCAAATTGTAAAATGCAAGTGGAAAAAGAAGTTTGTAACATTTGAGCTTTCCAGCAACTATTGTCTACCGTGTTTCCAAAATTATACTTTCTGGGACTTCTTTCCCAGCTAGAAAATGGGAACAAAGAGAAAGCTTTCGGTATCAGTCTTTCAGACATCGCATGTAGGTTGAATGTGCAAGTTCACCTATTTCTCATGTCAAATTACTATTTTGGTCTGGATCAGGGTCCTGGGCTGGAATCAAAACCCGGTTCAAATTGAAGAAACATATGAAAACCTTAACAGATTAGGAAAGGGCACCTAGCTTCCTATGGAGTTGGAAGGGGAACTTTCTGATTATGCATTGCTTTGCATGTACGTATTAGAGAAGAGGCTGAAGATTGACGGTCTAAGGATAAAAATCAGTATCTGATCTAGACTTCCCACACTAATTGGTGAGGAAAACAGAAAGGTAAGTGTTGATAATAGTCATTTTATTTATCAATCTCAATTAGCACGGCAGATACATACATTAGAAAACTGATGCAGAACCTTTTTGCTCCTTCCTTGGCAGCCGTACTCTTTCTCTTAGGGTTTCTAAATCAGACGACAATACATATTTAAAGACTTTAATAACTTAAAAGAATAAACTGCCCCTATACTAAAACACTACAACAACAACAACTAAACTTTTCCCATATTAGATGGGGTAAAAAATATTAAACAGGAAACAGATTTGGATGACAATGATCCATATGTGTATTTCTTCTCAACACTCCCCCATAAATTAGGAGAAAGATGTTGATGACTCCCAACTTGCCAAGAGCATTCTTAAGGTTGGTTGGTTTTGTTGATTGTCTTAGTAAGAAAATCAGCAAATTGAGTGTTGAAATAAATTCTATCCACACACAGGAAATAACAAAAATGAGAGAATTACAACTTTTATCTTTGAACCGCACACACAATCACACGTTGTATATGTCTCGGCAGCCTTCCTAGTTGTTGCTCCTTTTCTCACACACACAACCCTAAATTAAAATCATATACTTATAGACCTCTTATAATTTAAAGGACTAATATGCCCTTAAGTATACTTAATAACTAGATCAAAAAATAAAGGGAATGGATCCAACATCCACGATCCGATATTACTCAACATCTTCAACACTCCCCCTCAAGTTGAGAGAAATATATTGATAATTCTCAACTTGCTAAGCATGGATTGTAGGATTCCTTTAGGTACTGCATTAGTTAATATATTTGTTGGTTGATCACATGATCTCAAATATGTTAACTGAAATTCTCCACTAAGTACTTTTTCTCAAATAAAATGCAAGCCAATCTATATATGTTTTGTCTTCTCATGTTGAATTGGATTTGAAGCAATCTGAATGGCCGCCTTGCTATCACTGAATAAGATAATAAGATGTTCACTTCACATTGAATTGTCAGCTCCATTAATAATGATTTCAACGAAAGACCTTCACATTTCCCTTGTGTCATGGTTCTGTACTTAGCTTCTGTATTAGATCTTGCAACTATTGTCTGTTTTTTTGCTTTTTAAGGATACTACATTTCCACCTACTTTTGCAATGTATGTTGAAGTGGATTTTTTATCTTCTTTAGATCCTACCCAGTCTGCATCTGTAAATATTTTAATGTCTAGATGTCCTTTCTTGGAGTAAAGTATTCCATATTTAGGTATATCATAGTTCTATATACAACTCCATATGATACTTTGATGGTTGATGCATAAATTTACCTGTATACGAGATATCAGTATGTGTAAATAGATAAGTTTACCAACTAACTGTTGATACCTCTCAATATCCTTAAATATTTCTGATCTATGTGAATTTAACTGACGATTAACTTCAATTGGAAGTTCACTAGGCTTGCAATCAACCATATTAGTATCCTTTAACAAATCAAGAGTGTACCTTCTTTGGGTAAGAAAAAAATATGCCTTAGACCGTAGAACTTCAATACCAAGAAAGTAATGTAATTTTTCAAGGTCTTTGAAATCAAACATCTGATATGTTTGCCTTTAAGCCATGTAATCTCTTCTTGATCATCTCATGTAAGCAATATATCATCAACATAGACAATAAAAATAGAAATTCTTTTATTTTTCCTTACAAATAAAGTATGATCACTCATACACCTTTTGTAACAAGTTCCAATCCTCCCTCACTAAATTTCTCAAACCATTCTCGTGGGGAATGTTTTAGTCCATATAGAGCCTTTTTAATATGACACACCATACGTTGATTCTGGCTATAATCAATTCCAAGTGGTAAAGTGATATAGATCTCTTCATTCAAGTTGTCTTGCAGAAAAGTATTTTTAACATTTAGTTTCCACATATCCCTGTTGGAATTCGTGGTAAATGCAATAGATAATCAAATATGGAAGAACAATAAAAATCAATAAAGGGTAAAATGGGAGATTGGAGGAGGGGGGCAGACCCTCCAATGGAAGCCACCCCCCTCTCTTTCACTCTTTCTTAATATCAAACTCCTAACCCTTATACAAAACATTCAACTCTTATATAATGGGCTATAAAATATAAAATGACCAAAATGCCCTTAATATTACGAGCAATTACAATAATACTCAAATATCAGAAATTACAAAACTAACGCTAAGAACAACAAATATTCATATTATACCCCCCTTAAGTTGGGAGTGAGATACTTATAATTCCAAACTTACCGAAAAACTGGTTCTTTCTTCAATACACACGTGCACTAATAATCTCTGAGGCTTTTTTTAAATCAACTTTAACAATCAATAACACATAGGTGGCACACGACCCTTCTATGGGTGTCGGTTGCTCCCTCTCTTACTTCTTCTCCATGAAGTGATTAGGCAACTACACTTCAAAAGTTATGCTTTTCTACTCTTTGAGAACTACACTTCCTTCATGGTTGCTCATCTTTAGCAACTTCATGGTTGTAACAAACTTTTTTATCAGCCTTCATGACTGTTTTTCCAGCAACTTTCATTTTTGCAAATTTTTGCAACCTCACTGGCTGCAACTAAAACATTTTTCAGTCCTCGTGACTGCAATCTTCAACAATCTTGGCAACTCTCTTTGCTGCATGGAGTCGGCAACTTTTTCTAAAAATGATTTCCTTACCCCTTATTGAATGGAGCATCATTTTCAAGGTTACCTTCCACCTTCTGTCATTTATCAAGTGGAGCATCATCCTCATTCTGCCAACTATCCCTTTCCCTTGGCCATTCAACTCACTGATCATCCTTTCAGTCTAATGATGGACGAATGTTCCAGGCTCTTACAGTTTGTATATCTCCTTTGATTAGAAAACAAACAGTCAATTTGGTTTCATCTTCGATGCTTTTCTCTATAATAATCCCTTCCCACCATCCATCATGGATTCAGGCAACAACATGATCACTAGCAAACCAATTATAATTGCCCATATCAAACCTCTGCCTCTTACTGGTGCGTTCAAATTTCATGGCAGTCATAGGATAGGAAAGAAAGAAGATCAAAAGAACCTATAAGCAGTGTTATCTGTATCGCACCGTATACGTATCGTATCGTGGGCATACACCATATTGTATCGTAAATATGAACTTATTGCTTCGTATCGTACGATACAGGCCGTATCGCACGATACGCCCAGGGACCCTTATAAAGGGTCCCTAGCCGAACGGAAACCCGCCTTTTTGCGGGTTTCCTTGGTTTCTTCAGAGCTCCCTAAGCCTTCTTTCTGTGGTTTTTCCCTTCCTTGGTGTTCAAGGCTCCAAAAATGAGATCTACGGTGTCCGTGCAAGCCTTCTAACTCGGATTTTGGTATATTTTTAGTGTTTTTTTTTCAGTTTTTACTTTGTTTTGTTGTTTTTTTGTGTTATTTGTATTTTTCTTTTTTTGAATGACAAAATATGAAGTTATTAAGTGTGTGGATATGATTTTTATTGCATTCATGAAGTGAGAGACACTCTATTTGAGTGTTATTTGAAGATTGAGGATTTACGAAGTGCTTTTATTTTCAGGTTTTTTATTGAATTAAAGTGTTTAATTGAGATGAAAGAAAGGGGTGGTAGAGACTCTCATTCTCAGTCTGATGATCCGGCATGGCAGTGGGGTACACCAGTTGAGGGTTCTAGATTGAAGATAAGATGTTTATTTTGTGAGAGAATGGTTAGTGGTGGAATTTCACGGGTGAAATACCACCTAGCAGGGACTAGGAAAGAAGTTGCTCCTTGCACTTGCAGAGTTAGAAGTTTGTCAGAAGGCATTAAATGACAATGTCTTCAGATGATTGAGAGTATACAAGAGATGAGACAACAAAAGAATCGTTTGGAGATGTTTGAAGAAGATGATGATTATATTGGATTTACTGATAGTTTGCCTTTATATGCGAGAACAGAGATTGGTAGTAGCAGTTCAAGACTACCTAGCAGGGGAAAGAGGGTTGCTGAAGACTTTAGAGGTGGTAGAAGAGGAAGTTCAGGAAGGAGTAGAGGTTGCTTCTAGCATACATTCATTTTTTCCTCCTACCACTACACCTTGTGCTCAACCTAGAATTCGTGTTGCTATGGCTTCAGAACAACTGCATGATCAACTGCATGATCAGGCAGACCTTGCAGTGGGGAGATGGTTTTATGATGCATGCATTCCATTTAATGTAGCAAACAATTTTCATTTTTCAAGCAATGGCAGATGCAATTGCTAACATTGGTCCAGGATAAAAGATGCCCTCCTATCAGAAGTTGAGAGGAAAGATATTAGATAATACTGTCATTGAAGTGTAAGAATATTGTTTGACTTTGAGAGAGTCATGGAAGGAGATAGGTTGCACTATCATGGCAGATGGTTGACAGATAGGCGAGGAAGGACCTTGCGAAACTTTCTTATCTACTGTCCTAAAGGATTTATGTTTTTGAGATCTCTAGACATGTTAGAGGAGAGGCACACTTCAAAGATCGTACGACAAGAATTTAATAAGGTGATATGCGAGGTTGGGTTAGAGAATGTAGTCCAATTGATTACAGATAATGCAGCTAACTACAAAGCAGTTGGGAAGGAGTTAACTGATACTTATAGGACTTTCTATTGGACACCATGCACAACCCATTGTTTAGATCTAATCCTTGAAGATATTGGTGAGATGGATGAGATAAAGGTAGCAACTGAGTGATCACCACATTCATCTACAACTATGCATTTGTTTTGTGTATGATGAGGAGATATACAGAAGGTGCAGAGCTTCTTCGAACAGCTGCAACTCTCTTTGTAACAAACTTCTTATCTGTATAGAGTATTGTGAGACAGAAGCAAGCATTGAAGAGAATGTTCTCTTCAGATGAGTGAGTTGCCTCAGAACAAAAGAAATCGAAAGTTGAAGGAGATTTCCGAGACAGTCTTTAGGAGTATATTTTGGAATGCATGTGTTAGACGATTGAGGATTGCATGTCAATTAGTGAAGGTTTTGAGATTGACTGATAGCGAGGAGAAACCATCTTCGGGCTACCTTTATGAAGCCATGGATAGGACAAAAGAAGCAATTAAAAATAATTTTAATGAAAAAAAGAGAGATTATGTGCTCGTGTAGAAAATTATTGATAATAGATGGAATAAACAATTGCATCAGCCTATTCATGCAGCAACATATTATCTAAACCCATAATTCAGGTACTCAACAAGCTTGAAAAGGGACGGTGAGGTTAATTGATGCATCATTCATTGTATACACAGATTAGTCCCTAATGAGAGTACAACAAATGTTATAAATCGAGAGATGGAGATATATGATAATGCTCTTCACTTGATGGGTTTGCCTGTAGCAATTCACAACCACACTACTATGCATCGAGGTAAATTGTTTATCTTCATATTTAAGTTTCTTAAATCAATATATCTTATATTATTGTGGATTATGTCTCTAATATTTGTCTTTTTATACATATGTTTGGCGGAATAGGTTTGGAAGTGATTGCCCTAACCTTAGGGATTTTGCAGTTAGAGTTTGGAGTCAAACCTGTAGTGCAACTGGTTGTGAAAGAAATTGGATTGTCTTTGAACACATCCATACAAAAAAGCGCAATAGGTTGGAACATAAGCAATTGAATGATTTAGTTTTTATTCGTTGTAACATGGGGCTTCGTGAAAGGTAATGTTGTATTAGTTAGTACTTAAATGTTCAATTCAATAAATTGTTTGACTTCAATTGTTAATATTATTTACTAATTGCTTATCTTTATTTATTGTAGGCAATTAAAAAAAGTAAATAGACAAGAAAGTCAATTTGATCCAATAAGTTTGAATAATTTTGATATATTAGAAGACTGGATTATAGAAGATAGTGAAGAAAATGCCCTCCTAACTGAAGAAGATATTGTATGGATTAATTTAGAAGGAAATCACAACAGTATCAAGGAGATTAAGAATTTGATTTCCAGGCAGAAGGTGTTGCTACTAATGATGATGAAGATCTTCAGCAAGGAGAAGATGGAGATTATTTAGTTGATGATCCTGATTACAATTTGTAAAATGTAAATGTATTTTATTTTTTGCTTTAAAATATATAAATTTGGATGCAATTGTTCAATGTTGAATGCTCAATTTGTACTAAACTTTGCATTATATGAATTCAAAGCAATTAGCAGATTTTTTCTTTTTTTTTTACTAATTTTTCCTGATTTTTAAAATATTTTTTGATTTTTTAATATTAAAGTACGATACGATATGCCCGTATTGTGGAGCCCAACGATACGTGATATGATACGTGTCAGACAACACTGCCAGTAATAAGGTATGAAAAACTAAATTTGGAAAGTATTAAAAGAGCTAGAGGACGACCACAAAAGTGTTGGAGAAAAACAATATAGAATGATCTAGTTTATTGTGAGTTAACTGCTAACATGGCACACGATAGGGATATATGGAAACAAAGAATCCATGTAGCCTACCCATCTAGTATAGGAAAAGGCTTAGTTGTTGTTGTTGTTTGTTGTCAGAGGATGAGGAATACGTATTCTTGGAGGTTTACCATTAGAAACTCCAAGGGGAATCCACTCCTTCTGTTGCCCTTCCTCAGACAGAAGATCATTGTAGTACAAGTAGGCGGTTCCATCCTTTATCTCAACACCATCGCTAAAAACCAGACTGCTCCGAGAGCCTCCTCTTGAAAAATAACCTCAACAAGCGATCCCTGCTTCATTGGATGTACTGTTGAAGTTCTCTTGTCATGATTTCCATGATTTGAAGATTAGACAGGGATAGAGACATTTCTTGATTCAAGTTCCAACAGAAGGATGGATCCAGATGTTGTGGTATTATCAGAATCAGAAGCTCTTATAGCTGTTTGCTGACCTATCTCTATAGGTTCATTGGTGGGAACCTTAATACATGCATCATAATGTTCACGCATCATGCATTATGATATAATAAAGATCTTCAACAATTTGTTAATGAAAAATCTGTGGTTTGAATGGAAGTTCATATTTCTTCATCACTGAGATCCTCGCAAGGATCAACTTCCTTTATAATAAGGGCTGAATTTTCCCAAGCATCATCTTCGTCATCACTGCCTCTTGCAACACTTTATCTGCGCATTAATACCTTTCTCACGTAACTGAACAAGGTCATTCTCAAGAGTTTGGCACCATTCTCACTAGCACCTTTCATCAATAACTACACTGTCACTCAACAATTCAATAAGATTAAGTCCCATTCTCAAGGCATGTCTTAATTGTTGTCTAGTCAAGTAAGGCCATCTCCCCTTGGGGTCAAGTTTATCCTTGTCAAGTTGGTGGATGTGGACATAACACATACAACCAAAGATACGAGGGGTAACATAAAATCGTTCATAATGTGTACACTTTAGCTTATCATTTTCTTTAAAAGAGTGTCGTCCATGACCTTTGCCTTTAGTATTATGTCCTCCTCTTCCACGTATGTTGAAATTCATTTTTTCCCAAAAAAACATTTTGGTCAGTAACAAGATTGTTCTCCTTTTCCAGTTCTCTCCTATCTTCTTCTTTAAGGAGAAGAGAATACATTGTTTTAAGGGAAGGTAGTTCTTCGCTTCTCAAAATGTTGACTTTCACATTTTTATACTCGGGATTAACTTTCCTTAGCAAATCCAACACCTTTTTTCAGACTCCTCATTTCTTGCTTTGGAACAGGCTGAACATTTGATAGTGGTATAAAATTGTAACTCATCCTACAGACCACGAAGATTGGCATAGTATTTGCTAATAGTCTTGGTACCCAGTCGACACTTTCTGATTTTTTAGGGTTTTATATTCTTTTGCAATATTTTTCTCTCAAGAATAAGCTTCAGAAATGACCCTTCATGTTTCACATGGTGACTCTAGGTACATGAAGTTCTTTCGATTGATGGGGTCATAGATTGCAATAACCACGAAGATACCAAAGCATCTTTCTTTCTCCATCTTAGATAAGTTTTGTTGGATGAAATTGTTGTCTAGTAAGTAAGGCCATCTCCCCTTGGCAAGAACAGCTAGTTCAATTGATCTAGATCATTCAATACATCATAAACGGTAAATAGAACTTCAATGGATTTACCTTTATCTGCTATGTTGTTCCTTTAATACATAATAATTTTCTACACAACAAGACGCACAGGACAATAGACAGGATATGGGGCCTCCTGCAAATCTCAAACACTGTTTAAGGTTCCTCATGCTTTGAACCACTTCACCAAAACACAACTAACCCTTACACCAATTGTACCCAAATATTCTCTCCAATCTATTATGGTTGCTCTGAATGCAAATCGTTATGATGATATGGTTGCTTTGAATGCAAATCGTTATGATGATAAAATATTTCTGCTGTGTTGTTTAACACAAATACTTGTGCCTACCACTGTTACTGTCAAAAAGATACTTGTTTTGTTGACGATAGGTTCTGATATTATGTTAAAATTTTATTGAAATATTAATCTATAAAATATATAATTTTTATTTGGAGGTAATCTCTCCACCATGAACACCTTGATCGACTTATTCTTGTGCCTTGGTTGCTGCCAATTTTTCTCTTACTTTTAACCCTAACTAATGGTAATACTTATAATATCTTTATAATTTAAATGATTAATCTACCCTTACTTAACTACACTTAACAAACAAACCAGATAACTAAAATGGATCCAATATTTAGACCTTATACCAGTTCGTAACAATAACATTTATACCTTTTTTTAGACAAAAAGTAACCAATAGTTTTCATATCCTACCCTTGGTATATAAAGTCACCTTCCAGACTGTCATTTCCAAAGATCCTCCTCGTTTTTATATCCTGAAATACACATCAAGATGAGGAAAAGATTACTGAATAATTCAGTCTTTTATAAATAATAATTGAATAGGAAAATAGGCACATAAAATACAGAATGAAGACCTCCCAAGGATGTCACAATACTCTCTTTTGTAACCATAGATGCATAAGATCCATCTGCAAGTCGTACTTGACTTTAATTCTGAACATTTTGATAATCAAATAAGCACTCCTTTTTGCCAATCATGTGATGAGTAGCTCTTGAATCAATAACCCAATAATCACATAATCAAGAGGTATCTTCACTGTGTGTTATGGTAGCTGATGACCTTGAGGATTAAGGTTGCTCACCAAGTCTTGCTTCAAAGTCCACCATTCTTTTCAAAAGTTGATTCATAGTATCATTATTTGCAACTTCACTGCTAGTTATTTCGCTCACTTACAATGCTTTATTCTTCATAAATGGAGGCTTATAATTAAATCCCAACACTGTTATCTAGTATATTTGGTCTTGCCATAATGAAAGCATTGTAATTTATCCTTATCAGCAGATGTTATAGTTCCATGACCTCTGCCTCTGAAAGAAGAACCACGTCCACGGCTAAAGAAAGGAGAAAAAGGTGGACTAATATCCTCTTTCAATAAGTGTTGATTGTAGTAGATTTTTAGTAATTAAGCTTCTCTTTTCTAGCGTCCTGCAATCTTCTTCTCGAATGAGAAGAGAATAGACAATTCTCATAGATGGTAACTCTTCTCTACTAACTACTAAGTACACTTATTTTTAATGATTCAAAATTTGATGATATACCCCCATAATAAGTCAAATATCTGTCTTTTCTCTCTGCTTTTGCAATCTTTTTTTACCGTGTCTCACACTCAACTAGTGAATAATACTAATTCTTCCTATAGGACACATAATTTATTATAATATTCACTAACAATACCATCTCCCTATCTACACTTTCTAATTCTATTTACAATTTCATATTTTCACGATGTTTTTCCTCCGAAAGTATGCATCCTCAATAGCTTTCTAAATTTTATGAGCAGAATCTAAATGCATAAATGAGTGACCAATAGAAGGAATCATAGATAGAAGAATCCAAGAAGATATCAATGCATTTTTTCTGCGTCATTTGGGTAGTGTAGGAGAAGTCTCGGCATGTCTAGGGCATACACCAATCACATATTCCCATTTTCCACAGTTTTATAAAGCTAGTTCCACAAATCTGGCATAGTTTGTTCCATCAAATTGAATATTAGTAATTTGAACATTTTTAATCTTATCTTTCTTTTTTTCAAAAATATTTACACTTTGCTCCAGTGTTGTTCGACGTGTATTGTTTTGGTCCACAATACGTTATGATACGTATTGTATTGTAGTATATCATAATTTAATATTAAAATCTTTTAAAAAATCTTAAAAATATGAAAAATCTGATAATTACAAAGAATTCATATAATGCAAAGTTTAGTACATATTCATCATTCACCATTCAACAATTGAAAAAGAATTACATATTTTGAAGCAAAAAATGAAATACATTTACATTTAAATATTATAATCAGGATCATCAACTAAATAATCTTCATCTTCTATCTTCTCCTTACTGGAGATCCTCACCACCTTTTGCTTCAAAATCAAAATATTCATCTTCTTGATGTTGTTGCGCTCCTTCCAAATTAATCCATGCAATGTATTTCATAATCCACAACTCTAATAAGGTATTGGATCAAATTTGCTTTCTTCTCTATTTAACTTATTTAATTACTTAAAAGAAAGAAAGAAAAGTAATTAGTAAATAACATTAACAATTAAAGTCAAATAAAATATTGAATTAAATCTTTAAGTAGTAACTAATACAAAATTATCTTTATCGGAGCTGAATGTTATAATGGATAAAAGTTAAGTCATTTAGTCTCTTATTTTTCTAACCTGTTGTGCTTTTTGTGTGGATATGTTCAAAGACACTCTAATTCCTTTTACAACTTGTTGTACTATAGGTTTGGCTTAGAACTCTTACTGCAAAATCTTTAAGGTTTGGACAATCACTTCTAAACCTATTCCACCAAACATCCGTAAAAAAAGACAAACATCAGAGACTTAATCCATAATACATATAAGATTTAAGAAACTTAAATATGAAGATAAACATTTTACTTGAGCGCATATTAGTGCCGTTGCAGACTGCTACAAGCAAACCCATCAAGTGAAGAGTATTATCATAAATCTCCATCTATCAATGTATAGCATATGCTCTACTCTCATCAGGGACTAATTTGTTTATACAATAAATGATGTGTCGATTAACCTGACCGTCCCTTTTAAAGCTTGCTGAGTACCTCAATGTTGGGTTTAGGTAATATGTTGTTGCATGAATAGGCTGATGCAATTGCTTGTTCTATCTATTATATATAATGTTCCACACAGGCACATAATTTCTCATTCTTCTATTGAAATTACTTCTAATGGCTTCTTTTGCCCTATTCATGGTTTCATGAAGGTAGCCAATAGATGGTTTATCCTCGCTATTAGCCAATCTTAAAACTTTCACTGAAGGACATGTAATCCTCAACAGTCTAACACATGCATTCCAAAATGTACTCTTAAAGATTGTCTCTGAAATCTCATTTAACTTTTTATTTCTTCTATTTTGAGGCAAATCTGTAAATTGTTGTCACTTATCTGAGGAGAACATTCTCTTCAAGGTTTGCTTTTGTCTCACAATGCTCTGTACAGATAAGAAATTCATTGCAAATCGAGTTGCAGCTGTATGAAGAAGCTCTACACCATTTATATATCTTCTCATCATACATAATATAAAGGCATAGTTGTAGATAAATTTGGTGATATCTTGATAAAGTAATAGTTCTGTCTCCTTCCATGACTTTCAAAGTCGAACAATATTCTTGCACTTTAAGGATAATCTTATCTAATAACTTTCCTCTCAACTTTTGATAAGAGAGCATCTTATATACCGGACCAATATTAGCAATTGCATCTGCCATTGCTTAAAATGAGAACAAAGGATAAGACAAAGGATAAGACAAAGACAAAGGATAAGACAAATGGATAAGACAAAGGATAAGACAAAGGATAGGACAAAGGATAGGACAAAAGGATAGACAAAGGATAAGACAAAGGATAGGGCAAGTTTACAAAAGGTTAACACCACAGCATAGGCACAACTACCAACAGGTTAACACCACAGCATAGGCACAACTACCAACAGGTTAACACCACAGTAGAGGCACACCTACCGACAGGTTAACACCACAAGTAGACATGGCAGGATAGGGTAGGTTAACACCATAGGTAGACGCACACCTACTGGCAGGTTAACACCACAGGCAAACGCACACCTACCGGTAGGTTAACACCACAGGCAGATGCACATCTACTGACAGGTTAACACCACAGGCAAACATGGGAAGGTATTGCCGTTTAACACCATAGTTAGACATGGCAATTAATACCACAGGCAGACGCACACCTACCGGCAGGTTAACACCACAGTCAAACATGGCAGTTAATACCACAGGCAGACGCACATTGGGTAGTGCAGGTTAACACCACACGCACCTACTAAAACGATAACACGAAAGGAGGCTTTAATGGAAAACTGCGTGGCTACACCAAAAAGCATGGTAACACCAAACCAAAGCAAACGGTGCGCTCAAACAAGATGGTAATACCAAAATGAATGGTTCGCCCAAACTTATTGGTGCATTGAAACGGGATGGAAAAATCGCATTGATTGGTTTGCCCGAACTGAATGATGCACCCAAACTATGTGGCAAGACCAAACCGCCTAGCTACACCATATGAGAAACCTTGCACCCAAACGAATGTATACCTGTAGGAGCGTTAACACCACCGTTTGCATGGCAATTAATACCACAGGCAGACGCACACCTACCCAGGTTAACACCACAGTCAAACATGGTTTGGTGTTACCATGCCTACCAAAATGAATGGTTCGCCCAAACTTATTGGTGCACTGAAACAGGAGGAAAAACCGCATTCCTTTAAGAGGTGTAGCCACATACCAAAATGAATGGTTCACCCAAACTTATTGGTGCACTGAAACAGGATGGAAAAACCGCATTGATTGGTTTGCCCGAACTGAATGATGCACCCAAACTATGTGGCAAGACCAAACCGCCTAGCTACACCATATGAGAAACCACTTGCTGGCCAAACGAAGTGGAATCATGCACCCAAACCGCCTCGCTACACCACAACATTAAACTAAGTGGTGTGCCCAAACGAAACGGTTCGCCTGAACCGAGCCAAGTCACATTTAGAGTTTGGCGAGTCACACTTCGAAGTTTGGCTAAGGCATGAATCAGAAACCCCTTCCCCGTGTGACTTAGCCAATTCGCCTAAGGCATGGAATGAGAACCCCCCTTTGGGTGTGAGTTGGCCAAGTCACACTCCGAAGTTTGGCTATGGCATGAACCGGAAACCCCTTCCCGTGTGACTTATCTTGGAAATTTTGGCTATGGCATGGAACGCAAACCCCTACTGCCTGCTAACTAACTTGAATATTTTTGATGGGGGAAGTTGGGAAAGGGAGGGACGAATCGATGCGACAAGAGGTTGAATCTCAGTGGATCGTGGCAACACGGCCACTCTGCCACTTACAATATCTCGTCGCGTATTTAAGTCATCTGCAAAGGATTCAGCCCGCCGACCGATAGGAGTTACATCTCAAGGCTACCTGCGCGGCTCATCCGCCGTGCAGGAGATAACCAGTGGCATGGGCCCTTCGTGATACGAGGCCCCTACTGCGGGTCGGCACACGGACGGTAGGAACTAGCACCGCTTAAATCGGCCACATTAAGATTACCATATGGAGAGGTTCGTTTGATATCCAAAAACTGCTCCTGTTGGTATTTCAATTCATTTGTCAAGATGCCCTCATCGAGCATTTCATCAAGTATGAGATATGTATCTTCGTGGGGTAATTCAGCCACATGATCGGCCCGTGCTTGTCCCTTAATGGAGTTTTGGTGATGGAATTTTAGATCATACATCATTAGGAGGAGCTATCATTTACCTGCCCTACCTGTTAAGATAGGTTTTTTGAAGAGATGTTTGATAGGATCAAGTTTAGACACTATCCAAAATTCATGATCCAAGAAATAATGTCTAAACTTTTGGCAAGCCTATACTAAGACCAAACACATTTTCTCCATGGCTTGATAATTTTTTTCATATGCCAACAGAGTTTTACAACTGTAGTAAATAACATACTCTTTAAGACTATCATCCTCATATTGAAGTAAAGCACCCAATACATTCGTATGAATGATAAGATACAAAAGTAAAGGTTTTCCCAACTATGGAGGTTTTAAAATTGGAGGATTTACTAAATAAGTTTTCAATCTTTCAAAAGTTTTTTGGTAATCGCAATCTCAATCAAATTTAACTCCTTTCTCAAAAGTCTATTAAAAGGTTCGCATCTTGTTGCTAAGTTGGAGATGAATCTCCTAATCACTTGGAGTCGACGTTGGAGGCTTCAGATTTGGGTTAAGTTGAAGGGTGGAGGCATGTCTATGATGGCTCCACACTTGGAGTGGTCAACCTTTATGCCCCTTTGCCTAATCATGAACCTTAAGTGTTTTTTCGATTCCACTACAAAAATACCTTTTTGAGGGTTTAGTTTCACTTTATAAAGGCTAAGTCTTCCAAAAACTTTTTGCAAATATTCTATTGTGTGCATCGAGTTTTTTATTTTACCAAAAGGTCTTTCACATATACTTCCAAGAGTTCATGGATTTGATCATGGAGTGGGAAAGTGCAGGATCTCTAGGGATCGAGCACCTACTCAAGGTGGGGTTGATCCTTGGTGGCATTTGATATATTGCACTTTCCTTTAGCCTTAATTCGCCGCCGCCATATTTAACTTTTCAAATACACTCGGTTCTTGGTGAATTTCTGGTTGGATACACTCAAGGCCACTTAGATAGTCTTGCATGAACATAACCAAGCCCAATGAATGATGTTAATAGAATAATAAATCCCCATTATTCTTTGTGCGCAAAAAGGATTAACAAATATTAACTTAGACTTATGTGGATATGATCAACTCATGAGCTTCATGAATCATATTTGCACACTATAGCACACCCTCTTATCTCACTCCTACCTCACACCCATACTGGCAGAATCTATCATCAGTGTTCCATAATAAGTACTCCAACACAATTGTATTATAAGTCTATTAAGAGCAAATCTCAGTCTTTCTTTTCTTCTTTACGAGTCCAAGTACTTTATACCTTGAGATGTTTAATTAACAAGTTTTCTTTTTCTTCTGTAAACCATTGGTAGTTGGAAGCCCAACATGACCCCAACAAGACGGTTTGAGTTGCGTAGGCCCAACATGGGATAAAGCCTTCTGAGCAAGGGTTTACTAAATTCACAAGACTCAAGGGACTAAATGCATAACCACTTCAACTAATGGTGGTTCTTATGATAAATTTTCTATCGATGCGATCAAGAGTGCGAACAAGCAAAATATCACCTCTGGTGCGGTTGGGGCAAGATCTGGTGTATTTTGACTAGATCTTTAGTACTCGAAAAATTTAGGAAAAGGTCCACACTTGCGTTTTTGTAGCAATATTTCATGTTTGAAAATGAAAGAAATAGTTCATCCTTGGGATCTCATCTTGATGGCTAGCTTGCAGTTCCATAATTTCTAAATGCATGCTTTTTGTTTGTATTGTACGTTATGGATTTGGAGGTCTGCTTCTTGTATTTATGGGTGATAGTTGTCTCCTTATGTGTTCTAAAGCAAAAAACTTGGGTAGCATTCCTTGAAAATGGTTCGAAGGCAGGGATCTCTATGATACTTCTTGTGTTGTCCACCAATGGCTTGATTACTTCGATAAGTGTAGCAATTATGCATATAGCAAAAAACATAATTGTCTTTCATTACAATCGAGTACTATAGATACACAAATACAACCCCAACAATCAAATATTTTGATCATGCATAAATCTTGTCTCATCCTCGAATTTTCTAACCTTTATCTCTTAGTGAAATATTCTGAAATTTTGTTTAAAAGTTGCATATGCTCTGGTTAACATTCAGTCAAAGTTTCAAAAATTTCGGATATAGGTAAGGTTGAGTAAAAGAAATCATCAAGAACCGAACTCAAACCGAAACAGAATTTGTCTGTGCAAACATTTCCACAACAAACCTTTAGTAAAATCTACATAACACTATCTATAGACACCACAAATCATGAAAATGGTTTCCTTAGAAAGCTGACATCTATAGCTTTCCAACCTAACTGATTTCATAAAAATCAGAATCCTACGTGTTGAGATACAGGCGTTTTGCTCAACCTTTGTATTTCAGTGACAAAGATTGTTTCGAATTTCAGGATAGCATTCGGTTAGGAACTTTTCAGATTTAATTATAATAATCCAAGGAACCAAAAATACAAATAAAAATCTCTAGTAAATCTTCATACCAAGCTCTTATTTGGGTGAAATTTTTGAGATTTTTGGATCCTTGTAAAATAAATAATTAATTAAAAAATTCCTCTACTGGAAAATAGAACTGATTCTGTTTTACAGGCCATCAACTGGTTTTTGCAAGTGAAGAACATACTCGTTCTGGAAAAGCTGTTTTGGATGAAAATTGTTTTAAAAAATCCTTTCATAAATCACTCTTTCTAAGCATCTATGCTAACACTTGAGTGTCGGTTGAAGAAGACCAATGATGATAATAACCTACTTGTCTACAATCACCGAATAGTCAGAAAATCTCTTTGCAAGTTTAAGTAAACTTGTTGGCATGTTCGCACACAATTTTTGCAGAAGTCGATACACGATCAAAAATTTTGTTTACACTTATGTGTGTATATTATATGTTTTAAAAGTTATATTCATAAAAAAACATGAAAGTGGGGAAATTTCAAAGCATAAAACTCAGGTAGCATTCCTTAAAAATGGTCTAAAGGTTGAGATCTTAGCAATGCTTCTTGCGTTGCGCACGTATGACTTGATTAGTTTGAGTTGTTGCATTGATGGTGAGGAACTCTACTCTTAGAGTAGTTTTTGTATTTTGATGGATATGTGGATTACCTAAAAATGGTTTGATTACATCGATTCTTGGGATGCTTCGACCTTGTACCCGGTGCTTGGAGCTTGTGTACCTATGACTTGTTTTTTTGGGTCGTTGCTTTCGACTTTAGGAATCCCCATCCATCACTTTAATATTTTCACTTATTTTTATTTTGAATTTTTTTATTTTAAAACCTTCAACTTATTTTATATTGATGTGACTAAAATAAATTTGTTTTGAGGAACCGGGTTTGAGTTTTTTTTTAGCCTGTGGAGAGAAATGGGTCCACGAAGAACCGGGTTTGAGTTTTTCATTTGTGAATGGATTGATTTGGGTATTGGTTCGGATCAGGTTGGAATGGGGCTTTCTTGAATCGGGTTCATCTAAGAACAAATCTAATAGAAATAATGTGAGTGAGTTTAATCGGGCCACGAGAAGATGGATCTGGTCAGTGGTTTTCAATTTGAGAAAAGTTTGGGTTAGAAAGATATGGTGGTTCAATGGGAAAATACGTGGGTAAAGGTTGGATGTAGACCAACATATTGGATGAGGATTAGCTCATGATAGCTAGCATCCACTTTAGGTTGAACTGGGATTTTGGGATATTTGGTAAGGTTGGGTCTGTTTGAGTTCGTATCCAATTCGATTAAACTGAAAAGCAGAGGGATGGCGAAGGATTCAGAGAATAAGTGGGGGGAAACACAAGCGAGAAAGAAGAGGAGGGATAGCGCAGCGGAGGTTGGAGGAAAGTCTTTGGCGATCGGGAGCCCTCAGCGGCTAGCGGGCTGCCAGGGTCTTTGTGGCGGACGGAGAGGACGTTTGGCGGGCGAGGACGACGAGGCAGACCGGCGGTTCTGGTAGGGTTAAGGGGCGAGCCTTTTTTTAAGCACTTCAAATAACACGTGCACTTGCACTACGTCAGGTGGTGGTGGAATTTTGCGCTTCGTAACACGGTGGGACCTGGATGGTCTACTTGGCAACTTTAGGATGAAGAGATTCCCTGCGAGTCTCAATAGTTTTTGGTTTGCCTCTTATCTTTGTGTTTAGGCCCTGATACACGGTGCACGTAGACATTGCGCACATCCACGTGGCGGTAGCGGTAGTTGAGGGCCTAGGGCTCGGGTTGGCGGTTTCTTCAGTCTGACGTAGTGGTGCGGTCTCGCGTCGTGGGAACCCACGTCAGGTTGGTTGCGTCTAGAGAGTTTGAGCCTGCGACTGAAAACGAGTCTCTTAGTCAAACTCGAAGAGGCAAGAGGAAAGAAAGGAAGAGCACGACGGGACGTAAAAAGGGAGCAAAGCTTGATCGATGGCCTAAACGGCGGAATATGGAGAAGTTGAAGCGACGTTTCGGCAGAATTTGCTATGTCACATCGGAAGCCCGTAAGGGATGCAAAGGCCCAGACCCATAGGTGGGCTCTTTGAAACCAGAATCAAAGGAGCAGACAAGGTCAAAAAGGGGTTCCCTTTTTTTCGAGCACGTCAGAGGCCATGGATAGAGTCAGAAAAGCCAACGTTGTCTTGTGCTTTGATCAGATAGACCATGACCCACTGCTACACAACCGCAGATTGGGGTGCGTTAGGGCGGGGCTCCGTGTGAGTTGGTAGTAGTCAAGAATGCCAATGCATGCGTTCACACTCAACACATGAGCCCGCTATACAAAAGCCAGTTATGGTGCTGGGTGAAAAAGGGCTTTTGGGTCTTCCGTCACCGGAGCTATTGGACCCAAGATGTTGTTCCCGGATTCCTCGGCCGTGGGGCCCCAAGAGCGGGGAGTGACGGGTTGGAAGAAGACGAAGCGGCGGCCATCTCTCTCGGCGCGGCTGTCCTCAAATAAACGTCCTTCTCTTCCACAACTGCCAGCAGGTTACCCCAAAGAGCACAGACCACTGATTTTCAATTTGGCTCTCTGACGAGTCTCACTTGTCAATTTAATCCAAAGCCCGCTAGCTTCAGCCATTCGCTTCCGAGTGGGCCCTTGACTTTGCTCTTTTTTCTTTTGGGGCGGTTTTCTTGCGGTGCGCTCGTGCCATGGTCGCTCCACACTTAGGTGGATTGGTGATCGCGGACGAGACACAAGCGGGATTCGTGGCCCGTCTGAAAGAAGACACCTCTCCGCCCTTCTCAGCCACTCCTGAAGCTCCAGTGCTTCGGCTCGGCTACCGCAGCAGGTGACTCCATATCACTGATGTATTATGGAGGCTCTGTGGCAGGCCTCCTGAAGCCACGCCTCTAGTTATAGAGGCGCAGCCGGCGGCGATCCCGTCGAAGAGGCAGCATCCGGGTGCCGCCCCTCAAATCAAACCTTTAGGGGCACAATTTGGCTCCTTGGGGGCTCGACTAAATGTCGAATTGGTTGATGCGGATCAGTGAGCAGCAAAGCACGCAGTCAGTCATAGCTTCCCCTGCGAAAAAGACTAGTGATCAGCATCAAGGGAGAAAGACTCGCAGCCATAGAAGGCGAGTTGTCAGCCTTCCGAGTATTGTTGCAGACTGTTGTGGCTAATGACGTCACAGTGGAAATCTTCGATGAAATGATACGGCTTTCATTTACCCCCGAAGGGATGAAAGCTCTTTGGATCCGCCTTTAGATAGCATTCTATGCTTCCTTCTATGAATATGCCACCGCCCCGTGGGAGTTCCATCTTTTCAAAAGAGGTGTCAGATTAGCCAACATCTGATGGACCCGAACCCCTTTCTGCCACTAGAAGCTCCTCCGAAAAAAAATGAGAGAAAGAGGTTCAACCACATTGCCTCAAAACAAAAAGGGTGACGCTGCCCGCTACAGTAAGGTATGCTCCATTACCTGAATCTATGAGAAGAGGATGGTGGTCAGATAAAGTTTTAGGGCGCAGTCTCCTTGCAATGCGCGAACCACTCAGCATTGCACAATGCCCTATACAGCCAATACCCTATCATACCCAAGACACTTAGGCCCCCCTCAAAGTAAAACGTGCTCCTTCCTCCCCCATATCAATAAGCTTGCAATCATTTATACATTCCAGGAACATCTTGCACTTTGTCGCCGACACCTCGGATACACCCAACCCCCGAGTTCTTCAACGGGCACTGCTAGCAAGACGACAGTCTCGCTTTGCCATTGACATAGACTTGGAAGAGGGAAGGGAAACTAAACACAATCCAGTCTTTGAGATGGAGAATGTCAAAAAGGGGCTTATTCTGGTAAGATGGAGCAGCGATGGAGGAGTGAAGTAGGGCGGCAGAGAGATGCCAGTTTTGGTATTCTGACGGTGATGAAATCTGGTGCGATGTGAGCTGATTTCGGTGGAGTTCGGGTGTGGATGGAGAGTGGTTGGGCAGAATCGGGCGATGCTAAGGGCCTTGATGGAATCACAGGTGGGGAAGCAGACGGTGGAAGCTCTGCAGCAGCGTGGTTGAGGTGGCTCGGGTTCGGCCGATGAATGGGAGGCAGTGAGTTAGGGCCAAGTTGGTTGGAAGTGGGGCTTAACTGGCTGTTTCAGGATATTCGTGAGAGAGAGAGAGAGAGAGAGAGAGAGAGAGAGAGAGAGAGAGAGAGAGAGAGAGAGAGAGAGACCCATCTGATCTTTTCTTTGTTATGTGTATCGTACAACTCACAGAAGAATGGCAGATCGATCAACGCTGTGAGAGGATATTAGGCCGATTAAGGAGAATTCACATTTAAGACATCCTTTCATCATGAAGTTGTGGATTGCCTTGCCAGGGAAAGTCTTCAATGACTGCTTCATATCCTTTCGAAGAGCTGCAACTTCTCGGTTGTTTGAGTTACAACAGATAACATGGCCCCAGGTATGTAAATGTTAGTTTTTTTTCTTTCCTTTCATCGTGTTACAGTCAATATTCATCGACGTGTATGCTGGAGAAGTTGTTAATGAGGTGCATGTTGTGGCAGCTGAATGATGTCCTTCCTCCTTTCTTTCCAAGGTGTCTCAACAAACATTCTTCTTTTTGCATGTGGGCAGGCTACATAGGTTAGGCTAGAAATTTAAAATCAAGAAGTTCAGTTTTATGCTCCAGTGCGATTAGCTCAATGCAACATAGCTTTTACTTGGCTTGTTTGGGGCTCAATATGAGCTTGTAGATCTTTTATGTATATATAATATTATAAAAACTGTATCATATCTTATGATATGATAAACGTATCATGCATACCGATACTTGATTTAGGTACCTATTTCACAAAACAATATTTATCGCACTCCTATCATAGAATAGGAAGTGCTACAGGTATTGTATCATACAATACACCTTTATCGTATAACACGATGTGAATTTTAAAAATCTTATTTTTTATAAATCAAACTTTAATCCCGTCTAGGCCAACTTCTTTGGCTTGTTGCATGTATACCCCTTTCTCTCTTCAAGACTAATCCCTTTCTCTTTGAAAGCCCCGTGTGTATTCTATATTCATCAAAAGTCACCAATCCTAAGTTTCAAAATGAGACCGGAGAGTGATATATACATGTGATTTGGTTTATTTTGATGTTAAATCGATTGTCTCTTAGTGTGGTGCATGTTGTAAAACTTTTTTCATGATTTTAAAATCTTTTTTATATTTGTAATACAACAACAACAACAACTAAGCCTTTTCCCATACTAGACGGGGTCGGCTACATTGATTCTTTGTTTCCACAAATCCCTATCGTGTGCCATGTTAGCAGTTAACTCCCAATAAGCTAGATCATTCTTTATTGTTTCTTTTCAACACTTTTGTGGTCGTCCTCTACCTCTTTTAATACTTTCCAAATTTAGTTTTTCTAACCTTCTTACAGGTTCTTCTTTTGATCTTCTTTCTATATGTCCAAACCATCTTAAACGATGTTCTCTCATTTTATCCTCTATTGGTGTCACTCCTAATTTGTTTCTAATAACCTCATTATGTATACGGTCTTTTCTTGTATGACCACTCATCCATCTCAACATCTTCATTTCTGTCACAGACATCTTTTGTACATGTTGATGATTAACTGCCCAACACTTAGAACCATAAAACATGTCAGGCCTAATTGTTGCTCTATAATATTTACCTTTTAATTTTAATGGTATCTTCTTATCACAAAGAATACTTGATGCTCCTCTCCATTTTAACCAACCAGCATTAATTCTATGTGTAACATCTCCATCAATTCTTCCATCACTTTGAAAAATTGACCCTAGGTATTTAAAACTTTCCTTTTGGAGAATGCAATGTGTGCCAATTTTAATTTCTATGTCATCTGAAGTAACCAAATGATCAAACTTACATTCCATATATTCTGTCTTTGTTCTACTAAGTCGGAGGCCTTTGCTTTCTAATGTTTCTCTCCATAGTTCCAATTTTCTATTAACTTTTTCCTTAGACTCCTCCACTAATACAATGTCATCTGCAAATAACATACACCAAGGTACTTCATCTTGAATATGTTTTGTTAACTCATCCATCACCATTATAAATAAGTATGGACTTAAAGTTGATCCTTGATGTAACCCAATATTAACTTCAAAGAAGTCTATCATTCCTTCATGAGTCCTCACACATGTTTTTGCACCATCATACATGTCTCTTATAAGGTTAATATATGTCAATGAAATACCTCTTTTTTCCAAAGTTCTCCAAAGAACCTCCCTCGGTACCCTATCATAAGCTTTTTCTAGATCAATAAATATCATGTGAATGTCTTTCTTTTCTGCTCTAAAATGTTCCATAAGACGTCTCAAAAAGTGAATCGCTTCAATAGTAGATCTGCTTGGCATGAATCAAAATTGGTTCTGTGTTGTACTTGATACTTGTCTTAACCTACATTCGATAATTCTTTCCCATAATTTCATAGTATGACTCATTAACTTGATACCTCGGTAATTCGCATAATTTTGAATGTCTCCCTTGTTCTTATATATGAGTATAAGTGTACTTGCTCTCCATTCCTCGGGCATCTTTTGGTTTTTCCATATTTCATTAAATAGTCTTGTGAGCCAAGTGATTCCTATTTCTCCCATTATTTTCCAAACTTCTATAGGAATATTATCCGGTCCTACCGATTTACCACCCTTCATATGTTTAAGAGCCTCTTTGACTTTTTTTATATTTGTAATGATTTTTTAAAAATAGTTTAAAAATCACCTATATCCTACCGTATGTATGGTTGTGTTGATGCCTCATACAATACCGGATTAGATAAGATACTTACAACATTGGCATATATACATAAGAAAACCGTATTAATCCAATGGATTGGGGTGACAACTTCTCACGTCTAATTCTAAGCAGAAAGTTGAACAAGTCTGCTTAGGATTTCTAATAAGACATGTGGACCGGTATAACACCCATACAACACCGTGTTATAATACCAATGGATTAATGAGCAACTTGTGGATGTCCAGTTCGTCTAACATGTCTCATCCTTAGTTTTTGTTTGGTTCAGCTCAAACAAGCTAACAAGCTGAACATGTTAGTGAGCAAGCCATGAACAACCCAGTTTGGTTTGTTAGCTTGTCTATCAACATTTACCAAGCTATCCGATCGGTCGCTGAATGGACCGACTCCGATTCCGGGGTTACACACATACAGTAGCCTCTTTTGGGGGATGCAACACTAGGGTGTTTGATATCACTGTTGTGCTTCCAATATCTACCTTTGTTATTAACGCAGGAAGTATGGATTGTATGGGGGAAATATGACCAAATGGATTATCTATTGCATTTTATCCATGCTACCTGAGCTTGATAATCTTTAGGAGGTTTATTACAGGACGAGTGATTACTTTTTTTTCATCTAATTTTCAATCTATGTTTTATCATCTGGGCGAGTCATCCGTGCAATATAATGACTCTCACTTTAAGCAACCAGTGGGGTATATTAAACGGTGCAACAAAGTGCCAGCCTAGGTGACTCGTCATTTTATTAACCTCGCACGAGCATAGATCTTTTTCTAGTTTAGGAGTTGTGATAAGATCTGCTGTATTGGTGCTGGAAGATTTCTCCCTGTTTACAGTCCAGCTGTATAATAAGATATAAAATGTTCATGTGTGTGTGTGTCTTGGCCTGTAAGACTCGAATTGCATTTTCAAAAAAATTTCTATTATGCTGCTATTCTGTGGGTTCAGAATTTTAGGTATGAGCAGGAAGTGTCGGACGGTGGTATGACACCAACAGATGTAGCCGTGCGAGTTCTAAACAATTAGTTCGGTGCACCGATCTGGATCTATGAGAAGGTTGGTTTTTTGCACATTCTTTTTATTTCCTTGTACTTTCTCTAGGATTTGCGATGCCTGTTCTCTGGAATGTCCGACTTGCCTCTTTCTAATACCCATTTGTTGTGCCCTCGGTGGACAAGCACTCTTGCCCTTTACTGGAACTTCTTCGTGGGCGTTACTGTGTTTAGTCTTCCTGCAGATGGTTTGTGACTTTCTGTGCAATGTCGTACTAAATCATCCTTCACCCGAGATGCTTATATTTACAAAGAAAGTGATATATATCTTATCTCACTCATGAACACTATGTAGCTTGTTTCTGGTTCGGCCTTTGATATATGAGGGTTTTTGCTTTCTGGCATTCAGCCTAATATGAGTTTGAGTTGCAATACCTGAAAGTGTGGATGATCCCATTCTCTGGACCTTGTTCTGTTAATATTTTTATGAATGTGAATGTTAATGCAATTCTCTGCTTGCAATGTTTGTTAGCGTGATAATTGCTCTGTTGCTAAAGTGAAGCGATACACAAATTCGTGGAAGCGAATGTAATTGGACTAACCCATTCGATTCCGTGTTCCTTCATGTGGAATCAAATAATATGCTTGAAAAGGTAGATGAGATCTTAAATCTTGGGGTTGCTTGGTTAGTCGACAGATATACGATGGGGAAATCTTGCTTATATTTTGCTAGGAATAAGAAGGAACTTTAGCATGGATTAGTTGCATTGTGTTGTAGCTTAAACTGGTTAGGGAAGGCCAATTTTTGTGAAATTATACGATTCTTCAACATGTAACTTGTAGACTCAGTATCTCTATTCTCTGAATCACTGACCATTGAATTTGTTGATATGTTCTCTTACTTCATTGATTCTTTAAAGATGATACTTCTATTTTGCTTCTTGTGCATGTGTTATATGTTCTTTAGAGATGATTTGTTCTCCTTTCTCCTTTGCCATGTAGTATTTGTCTCTCATGAGTTTCGGTTATTCGAAAGAAATTGATAGAAGACTTATTGCCTATTCGATGCTGCAGAACAGTTCTCGCTCTTGAGGATGTTGGTGAGGGAATAGATCAGCTAACAATTTATGTCCTCTGAGGGCATACGGGCGGGGCGAACATCTCTCTAAGGTTTGCCCGGGAAAAGGCCCAAGTTGTTAAGGTAGAAGTTCTTTTTCTTCTATAGTGTTGGTCGCCTTTTTGTATGTAAAAGATGCCCAATTCTCTAGATGAGAAGCTGTAAAAGCAAAGTAAAAACAAAGGACAAGCTTGCACTACATCTCATAAATCACTAGATTTGTTATCCAAAAAGAATGTTTATGGGCCTTTTGTGATTGCAACACAGAGATCGGGTAAGTGATGCTCGTCGAACATGTAACCACCCAACATCGACTTTTAGTTATGGATTTACAAATAAAAAATGGACAAAGAAGAAAAGAGTGCATCGAGCTATTCGGACTAAATGGTGGAACCTCGAAAGCGAGAAAGAAGATATATTTAATCAGAAAGTCCTTCAAGGAGATGTTTGGAATAGAAAGTCCTTCAAGGAGATGTTTGGAATTATGTTGGCACACCCTGTGATATGTGGAACAATATGGCTATACATATTAGGAAAGTGGCGAAAGTTGTGTTAGGGGTATCTAAGGGAGGTGTACCGGCACAAAAAGAAGCTTGGTGGTGGAGTAAAGTAGTACAAAATAAAATCAAGGCAAAGAGGGCATGTTACAAATTACATTATGCTAAGAAAACTAGTGAAACTTTAGAAGCTTATAAGAAAGCAAAGAAGGAAGCGAAAAAGGTCGTTAGTGAAGCAAAAGCTAAGATTTGGGATGACTTATATAAAAAAGCTCAACTCAAAAGAGGGTGAAAGACATTTTTAGGATAGCTAGGACTAGAGATAAGAAAACTAAAGATCTTAATTATGTTAGATGCATAAAAGACGAGGATGAAAAAATTCTAGTGGCAAATGATGATATAAGAAATAGATGGAAAAACTATTTTTATAATCTTTTTAATGAAAATAAAGATGTTAGTATTAGTTTAAGAGATTTAGCAAGTCAGAAAAGTATATAAACCATAATTTCTACCGACGTATTCAAAAGAATGAAGTCAAAGAGGCTCTTAAACATATGAAGAGTGGTAAATCAGTAGGACAAGATAATATTCCTATAGAAGTTTCGAAAATACTAGGAGAAATAGGAATCACTTGGCTCACAAGACTATCTAATGAAATATGAAAAAACCTAAAGATGTCCGAGGAATGGAGAGCAAGTACACTTATACCCATATATAAGAACAAGGGAGACATTCAAAATTGTATGAATTATCGAGGTATCAAGTTAATGAGTCATACTATGAAATTATGGGAAAGAATTATCGAACGTAGGCTAAGACAAGTATCAAGTACAACAGAGAACCAATTTGGATTCATGCCAGGCAGATCTACTATTGAAGCGATTCACTTTTTGAGACGTCTTATGGAACATTTTAGAGCAGAAAAGAAAGACATTCACATGATATTTATTGATCTAGAAAAAGCTTATGATAGGGTACCGAGGGAGGTTCTTTGGAGAACTTTGGAAAAAAGAGGTATTCCATTGACATATATTAACCTTATAAGAGACATGCATGATGGTGCAAAAACATGTGTGAGGACTCATGAAGGAATGATAGACTTCTTTGAAGTTAATATTGGGTTACATCAAGGATCAACTTTAAGTCCATACTTATTTATAATGTTGATGGATGAGTTAACAAAACATATTCAAGATGAAGTACCTTGGTGTATGTTATTTGCAGATGACATTGTATTAGTGGAGGAGTCTAAGGAAAAAGTTAATAGAAAATTGGAACTATGGAGAGAAACATTAGAAAGCAAAGGCCTCCGACTTAGTAGAACAAAGACATGATATATGGAATGTAAGTTTGATCATTTGGTTACTTCAGATGACATAGAAATTAAAATTGGCACACATTGCATTCCCCAAAAGGAAAGTTTTAAATACCTAGGGTCAATTTTTCAAAGTGATGGAAGAATTGATGGAGATGTTACACATAGAATTAATGCTAGTTGGTTAACATGGAGAGGAGCATCAGGTATTCTTTGTGATAAGAAGATACCATTAAAATTAAAAGGTAAATATTATAGAGCAGCAATTAGGCCTGCCATGTTTTATGGTTCTAAGTGTTGGGCAGTTAATCATCAACATGTACAAAAGATGTCTGTGACAGAAATGAAGATGTTGAGATGGATGAGTGGTCATACAAGAAAAGACCGTATACATAATGAGGTTATTAGAAACAAATTAGGAGTGGCACCAATAGAGGATAAAATGAGAGAACATCGTTTAAGATGGTTTGGACATATAGAAAGAAGATCAAAAGAAGAACCTGTAAGAAGGTTAGAAAAACTAAATTTGGAAAGTATTAAAAGAGGTAGAGGACGACCACAAAAGTGTTGAAAAGAAACAATAAAGAATGATCTAGCTTATTGGGAGTTAACTGCTAACATGGCACACGATAGGGATTTGTGGAAACAAAGAATCCATGTAGCCGACCCTGTCTAGTATGGGAAAAGGCTTAGTTGTTGTTGAGTTGTTGATGTATAATGTCATTGTTGTGATTAGGGTAAGACTCAAAAACAACATTAGTGGAGGTGGGTTATTGTTCGTTATATAGTGTCGTCGTTGTGATTAGTGTAAGACTAAAAAACAACATCAATGTTAGTGGCGTATTGGTCGTGAAGAATATTACTTCTTTGATTGTGTGATTAAGTTAATACTTGAAGTCAACATTTATTAAACACATGACGTTCCCAGAGTTTGGTTAGGTTAATAGTTGAAATCAATAATAATAGATTATAGTGTCGTCGTTGTTGCGGTTAGGGTAAGACCTGAAAATAATATTTTTGGAGGTTGGTTATTTTTCATTAAGAATACAACTTTTTGTTTGAGTGATGAAGGTAAGACTTCAATCAACGTTTGTAGAGAGTGATTATGTTAAGACGTGAAAGTGAAACCATGATGTTGATGAAGGTCTGTTAGGGTAAGACTTGAATTCATCATTTGTAGAGAGTGATTATGGTAAGACTTTAAACCAACTTTTGTGAAGTACATGATGTCGTCGTTGTGGTTTGCATGAAAATCAACGCTAGTGAGTAATATAACTTTTGTGCGGATAGGGTGAAACTAAAACTCAACAATAATAGATTATAGTAAGACTTGAAATAAAATTAGTAGATTATTGCAAGACCTAAAATCAATATCAGTGAAGTATATAGTGTCGACGTTGTTGTGGTTAGGGTAAGACTTGAAAACAATATTTGTGGAGGTTGGTTATTCTTTATTAAGAATATAACTTTTTATTTATGTAATTAATTTAAGACTTCAATCAACATTAGTAGATAGTGATTACGTTTAGACATGAAACCAACAAGTACATGTTCATGGAGGTTCGTTACGGTAAGACTTGAATTCATCATTTCTAGAGAGTGATTACGGTAAGACTTTAAACTAACATTTGTGAAGTACATGACATTGTCGTTGTGGTTAGGATAAGAATTAAAATCAATATTAGTAGAGGTTTCTTATGGTTATAATGTAAATCAATGTTATTGAGTTATATAACTTTTGCATGGTTCGGGTAAGACTTAAACTTAACGGTAGTAGATTATGGTAAGACTCGAAATAAAAATTAGTTGATTATAATAAGACATGAAACCAAATGGTTAGGGTAAGACTTAAAACAATATTTGTGGAGGTTGGTTATTCTTTATTAAGAATATAACTTTTTGTTTGTGTAATTAATTTAAGACTTCAATCAACATTAGTAGATAGCTATGTTGCACAAGTACGCCCTTCTAGGCCCCGTACCCGTATTCGGTACATATTGGTACGGGTACGCGTATGGGTATGACTGGTACATACCCATACAACAAATGGCGTATCGGTACGCGTATGCGTATACCGGTACGCGTACCCACCTTTGGGTAGTACCAAGTACGTTAATGGATCGGGGTGACCCATACAGATATGGGTCAACCCGATTCAAAATCAAAAGTATAAATACATTCTTTAAAACCCTAATCCTCAAATCGATCCCGTCTCTGTGTGCGACTCTTTCTCGATTCTTTATGCGGAAGTTCTCACATTCAGCAGCGTCATCTCCATCCTGTTCATATCTTCTCACCTTCAGCAGCGTCTCTTTATCAATTTGCAGCAGAAGGCGGAGCGAGTATCAGCAGAAGGCTGCAACTGATTGGCTATCTTCGTTTCCCTCACCTTCTTCTCTTTCAAAGTGGCGCTAGAACGCGGAATGCTTCTCCTCTCCTCATTCCTCGAGCAACAAACGTCATTCCATTCACTTTTCCCTTCCGATTCTCTCTCCATCGTGAAGAAGAGAGATCGAGTCTCGGCCGAGCCATAGGCAAAGAATGAGCAGAGATGAAGTGTGTGAAAGCCAGTCACCGAGCCTGGTTGATAGTAGATTTTAAGTAGTGTAATTATTGTTGTATTTTGCATCTTCCAAGTTCTCAAGTTATTAACTTACTAAATGTTGTGTCAATACCAATTTGGAGTTTGTTATTTGTATTCTGAAAACACAAGAATCTTCTACTACTTATTTATACTGATAGTGCAAAAAGGAAGCAACAAATCTATTGCACACTACCAGATCAATTTTTGGGCATTTATTTATGGACAGTAAATTTACTATGGAAGAAAGGTGTATCATACGTGGAACTGAACATGCAACCTGTATCATTTACTTCTATGATGATCTCTGTTCTTTCCCTTTGTGGTGGCTTTTGATCATCGTTGCTCTCACTCCTTGATTTTTTATTTGTCTGGTTTCTGACAATTGAGTGCTTCACATTCTTTTGCTTCTGAATTGTTAACTTCTACCATCCAGATTGACGTTCACATCTTAGGAAACCTGGTTTTGTGCAGGAGGACCGAGAAAACATCTTAGGAGCTAGAGCATCCGGAAGAGGTGTTCTAACTGCTCCTTTTAGGCTACTTAAGCCCACCAGATTGGGGATTATTCTTTTGCAGTCTATAATAAGGAAATTCCATTAGATGCAACACCCCAGGACCGTATTCGAGCGACAAATGGGTAATCATACATTTCCTGTCACCCACAAATAAATATCTGATAGTGGAAGATAATAACATGGATATTGTTTGCAACTTGAGAGCTACAGAACATGTTCTAGATGGTACTGATTTGCAGGTATATTGGAGTTATATTTGATGTCAAATCCTTTGTGGAGAAACTGCTTCAATAGCTTGCTTGTGAGCTGAGTATTATTGTCAATGTATATGATGCAACTAATAATTCTGCTCCAATCAGCATGTATGGTCCAGATGTTTTGAATGATGAGCCTCGCCACGTCAGTGCCTTTAACTTTGTGGATCCCTTTAGAAGGCATGAGATGCAATGCCAGTAAGAGTTTCTGTTCTCCAGTGGAATGCTTAAACTGTTCTGTTAAGTAGCTAGGATTTCTACGATCTACTGATTAGACAAGATTTGAGCGAAACATAATTGCTTTTCCTGCATCCAACAGATTCCAGGAAAAATGCCCTTTGCCATATTTTGAGATGAGAATGTCAGTCATGGCACTGCTTGTTGCCGTGTTGGCAGCACATGTGATCTATGCTGCAAGGGCTCGTATACAAAAGGTTGAGGGTGATTGCCGTGAGATGAAGGAACTAAAATCTCGCGCGGAAGCCGCGGATGTTGCAAAATCTCAGGTATTTTTCACTTATATCATGTTGATCCTGATTATTCGAAAAAAAGATAGATCAAAACTTGTGTTGACAATTTGGTTAGTGAGTTTTTCTAGTTGTTGGTAAAACTCTTATCAAATTGTTACTTTTTGCCTTTGCAGTTTCTAGCTACCGTCTCCCATGAAATCAGGACCTCCATGGGTGGTGTTTTAGGTTGGTGATGAAAGATTGAAAGATCCATGTTTCAGTTTGATGCCATTTAGTTGTTAAGCATGACCCAGTGAAGTTCGTGTTCAGAAATGTAATGGGTTCTTTATTTTTCAAGTATGTTGCAGACGCTCATGGACACAGATCTTGATGAAACTCATCCAACCGAAACAGGATTCCCCTAAATCATGTTGTTTGAGAACCATAAGTCACCTTCTCTTTTGTTATTGCCCATCACCAACAAGGTGAGAGAAAAAAACGGCAGATGACATCTATGTAAGATAAAATGAGAGAGAGAAGCTCGAAATTAGACTAATGAATCGATGCAATAATCGCATCAGGCCTCCTTATCTGATGTCATGAGGATGACACTGTCCAAGATTTTCAATTTTAATTTCGTTATGGGAATATGGACACTCTAGTCACGACGGTAATGGTGGTTTTCAAAAGAAAGAAAAGGGCAGAATGCCTTATGTTTGAAAACAATTATGACTTGTTATGTCGAGTTTTAGTATCAAAATATTTGTCTTCTCACGGTACAATCACGGGTATATTAGCTCCTAAGTCAAAATGTTTAAAGTTATTTCACTTACCCTAACGTATACATTAGCTAATTAACATTTAACTTATGTGATCTTACTCAAACAATTCCATCATTTGATTTTTTTAGATGGAAATTTAAATTACTTCTCATTTAATGCAAAATAAATGAATACAATCGTACTTTTAATTCAAATCTTTTATCTTAAATATCAAATGCTGAGTACATTGATACAAGATTATTCACCAAAAAAATTAGTACTCACTATATGTATTTAGTGCATACATATATATAATGAATCAAAGAGAAAGTTATACAAGCCAAGCCTCGTACGATGACTGAGTTCATTATGAGTCGAGCTGTGAGCAACACAATTTGCTCACCAGTCCCAATCCTTGTGAAAAGCATTGTTTTCATGCAAGCCAACTAAAGTCGGTGTCTCGATGTAAGGGGATTCTAGCAACTTTGAAGAACAGTAAATGACCTGGTCAAACTCCATGACTCTTCGTCTCCCACCATCTCTCTCTTGTGGGGGCGCTCCTTCAACACCCACGGAGGGACACCCACCCATGGAGGGACACCCATGCAGAAACCATCCAAAGCCCTGCTGCCCCCCCCGAAAGCTCTATGGGGGGCACCACTGCTTCCACTTCGTTGCATTTGCTTCTACGACTTTCTAGCATTCGGGATGGGGAATGTAGACGGCGATTATCTGACGTCTTTGATCGTAGAAATTGAATATGTCGAGAGTGAATGTGTGATGAGAGAGCTACCCACGCTTGATCAAGCATCCAATTCTAATGAAAAGCCGAAAGAAAGAGAAGGGAAGGAATCCGATGTCTTTCACCTTGAACGAATTTTGGTAGTACTTTCCCTCAAATATTACAATGCATTGGAGACATTTTCTCCTTAATTACAACTCAAATTGAATGAAATTGAAATAAGGAAGGAATAGAGAAAGAAGAGAAGGGAAGAAATTGACCTTGAACGGAGACCTTGGAAGATTGGGATGTCCGGTCATCTCCTCCTTCGGCGACTTCTTCCTCTCCTCCTCACCTCTCTCTCTCTCTCTCTATTTGTTGGGATCTCTCTTGATTTTTTCTCTCTTGAACCAGCCCCCCAAGGGGTCTATTTATAGCCTTAAGAGAACCCTCTAGAGAAGTCTAGGGATTCCACAGATTGGGCATAGAGCTTGATACTCGGCCCAAGTCTGATTCGATCCAATGTGGAAAGGTGTTGATCACATGGCTATACATGGAGCTAGTAGTGGCACCCTTCTTGGTCAAAGGGCCCAGGTGCAGTCCAGGTCATGGTGCAACCGAGCTACTTCAGCCCACCTCCTTGTTTTGGTTGAGCCATGCATGACTTAGCTAGGGGTGACCTGTTGTGACTTAGTTAAGTGCAACCCGCCTTTAGATATGAATGAGCCCTTGACTTATCCATCCAAACCTTGCTTTGGTATAGTCTTTTACCCTTCATTGGCTAGCTCGTGACTTGATCACCTTGATCTTGACTCTAGTCGGGTTTTGTGAAATAACATGATTGGGTGCAAGTGCGGCTCCTTGGTTGATCTTTGGTGTGTGAATATGGTATTTTTCTTAGCTCTTGGCCATTGTTTTGGCCTCATTTTGACTTACTTTGATCGAACACACCTTGATATTGGACTTGATTGTCTTGGCTGAATATAATCAATGCCGACCTGGGCTAGGTTGGTGCAGCCACTTGACTTAACTTAAATTGGATTGAGCTTTGTTTGACCTTGGATTGGATTGAGTTTTGGCTTGTAACCTGATCCTGAATTTAGCTTGATTCTTATGCTTGATATGGTTGCCTTTCTTAGTCATTTCCTTATCCACCTTTCCCAAGCAATTCGCTCCTTTTAGTTCTGGTCATTTCTTGCTTGATCCATCTTTGGATAAGATTTCAGGATTTCAAATCATCAAGTTTTTAAACCATTTTGAAAATCAGGGAGTTGTGATCAAATTTTGAAATTTGAAAAGCTTTGTATTTTGAAAAAATTTATTTGCAAAAATTTTTGGATGTTACGGAAATCTTAGATCTCACTTAATACTCTTTTCATGAAGAGCCTACAAATAGAAGAAAGACTCATCCAAATGGGTCTATTGGTTCCCACATTCCCTCAAGGGGAATTTGTCTAAATGGTTGGCTTCTTATGACTTAAGCCAATTCGCTACTTTTGAAGAGTTAACGAGTTTTTCATGCAAAGGTTCTCTCATAATGTTGAAGTTACGCCAACTCTCAACACATTTAGAGCACTAAACAAGCCCACAATGAAGATGCTCACGCCTTCATTATGAGATGGAGATCTTTGTTGGGTCAAGTTAATGAGTCAATTTCTAAAGCTTGTGCCATCATGTTGATTTTAGAAAATTTTAAAAACAATTTAAAAGCACTCTTCTCCCTCCATGAAATCAACACTTTTGAAAAACATATTAAAAGGCATCGTTTTTCGAAGCCAATTTGAAAAAGGGAGTGTATAAAGATTTGTAGAAGGGAAAAAGTTTTTTTTTAAAACCAAAGCTCCCGACATATGGGTCACACGCCCCAAAGGGAGGAGTAAAATCTCAAAAGGTAGTCAATGTTAGAGTGGAGCCTTCCTCATCCAACTCTCCTAAACCTTCCGAATCCAAACCCAAACCATCCCTCCAAAAAAAATGAAAAAAATGAAAAAGAATCTATTAGAGAGGAGATACATGCCTCACATGAAAAAACATCTATTGATCAAAATTTGCCAGTTTAAGGAGATATGAAAAATTAGATTGTAAAAATGTTAAAAGAAGAAAAAGATGACCACAAAAGTGTTGGAAAGAAATTATAAAGAATGATCTAGTTTATATTAAGTTTTCCACGGGAATGCTTTCGTAAGAATGCTTTCTATTCCTACTCTAGGATTTTAATGGTAGACTTTTCTTCATTGGGATAAGCTATGGGGATTTTGAGAAAGAGTTTTCCACGGTCCCTTCTAAAGTGTCTCGTGGTATAATGCTAAGAAATTTTGATGTAAAATTATTCTTTTTAAGCTTTGACTTTTCTTTTCTTTTAAAAGAAACCTCTATATTGAAAGTTTTTGTTTTTTCTTTTTCTTTCTCTTTTGGAAGACCTCTATATTGGAGGTTTTGTTTTTCTTTCTTTTCTTTTGATTTTGCCAATTTTTCTTTTTGGGGAGAAGTGAAGTAGGGGAAAACAAGTCATCTCTTTATATACTTGTTCCAGCCAAGTATATCCCATTTCCTAATAGCACCTATCATTTTAAAATATTTTGCTATTTTGAATTAAGCCTCATTTTGTAAGCCAAAGATTTTTGAAATAAAATGATTTTAAAAACTCTACTTTTCATAAAGTATCAATTCTCAAATTGAGGTCACATAATCTATTTTGATCATTCTTTCAAAAAATTCAAAGGAGATTCATTTTTAAAATTTTTTTTGAAAGAATTTAGAGTAGACCCTAGACATAATATATTTTCAAGTATTGAGCATTTATAGGGTCTGCTAAATTTCTTCCCTCAACATCAATCAAGTTGTGGTTGCCTCTCTTGCAACATAGGGACATCCCATTTCCTAATAACACCTATCATTTGAAAATATTTTGTTATTTTGAACTAGGCCTCATTTTGTAAGTCAAAGATTTTTGAAATTAAATGATTTTGAAAACTCTACTTTTCATAAAGCATCAATACCCTAATTCAAGGTCATATAATCTATTTTGATCCATCTTTCAAGAAATTCAAAGGACATCCATTTTTAAAAATATTTTCAAAATAATTTAGAGTAGACCCTAGACATAATATATTTTCAAGTATTGGGCATTTATAAGGTCTCCTAAATTTCTTCCCTTAACATCAATCAACCAATATACATTATTTGTGGTTGCTCCTCTTACAACATAGGGACCATCCATTTGGATCGCCACTTATCAAGTGGATGTGGGCCACGATGGTTGATAGTTTTCAAAACAAGGTCTCCCACTTTGAAGTGGTGAGCTTTAATATGCTTTTCATATTGTCGAATTATCCTTTATTGGTATGCGTGTGCATGATCTATGGCAAGGAGCCTTCTACGCCATGGTCTAATAGGCTTGTTGTTTCGTTCCCTTTATTAGCTTTCTTATTAAATTTTGATTCCCTAGTGTAGCTTGACATAAGCTAGAAGTGTCAAAATGGGCCAGACGAGACATTCCTGGCCCATTTACAAAGCAGGGATGAATTGGCAGGCCCATGCGGCCCTAGGGCCCAACATGGGCTGGGCCGGTCCGACCTGTAGGGCCAGATTACATTTATTAGCTGAATTCCTCAGAAGACGCAGGTTGACATATTCCACATTTAAACGCATGTGATTTGAGCAAAGAGTAAAAAACAAAAGCAAACGGCTTTAGTTAACCATAATGCTTTTTTTGGTGTGTCCACAATGTTACCTGATATGGATATCCTGCTTTCATATGTGTATGATCTAATAAGCATTACTAATTGTTTTAGTGTTTGTATTTTTCATGGATTTTATGTTCTGATTATGATACGAGTTCATTTTATTCACTATCACAATCAAGCTACTTTTACAAAACAAAGTTTTCTTATGACATGATGTTTCCATGTTATGTGTAGATCATGCCCTTCACGACTAATATGATCCTCCTATGTTTTTTCATGCCCGAGCAAGAGATTCCCGGATTGGGTCATTATTCATGTACATCACAAATTAAAGCCACATCATTGTTAGATCAACTAACGAATTCCGTAGGTTGCTACGTTATTCACTTATCTAATTAGTTGCACACTTATGTTGCTTCTAAAACCTCACTGTTTCTATACCTATTATGAAACTGTGACACGATAATGAATTATCTACAGGTCCAATGGGTGAGGCCAATGTCCTACCAATGGTGTTATGATAGGTTCTGGAAAGAGGAAACCAGTGTTGGCAATTGGAAAACTAAGGCTTTGTTTAGAGTATAAAGCCTCCTCCTGGTGCCATCTGGATAATGTTATCTACAATCGTTTAGACCAGTGTTATCTAGAATTGTTCAGCAATTTGTAGCTATAATATTCATGACTGGTTATCGAGCTGCACCCTATATCATGTCGCCGTGACCCTTAAGGCGAAACCCAAATAAATAATTGGCCTTCACTTTTGGAGTTTTTATATAATTGGTGCTTACTTATGTCATGCTTAACTGTCAGCTTAGGTTAAGGACTTGAATGTTCATATCACTCATCCAACTGAAACAGGATTCCTCTAAATCATGTTGTGTTGTTTGAGAGCCATAAGTCTCGTTCTCTATTATTATTGCCTATCACCAATGAGGTTATAGAGAAAAAATTAAACGAGAGATGTCACAAGCGATGGTGGACACTCTGGTCATGAGGCTTATGGTGGTTTTCAAAAGAGAGAAAAAGGCACAATAACGTAAGTTTGAAAAGAATTATGTTGAATTTTAATATCAAAATATTTTTCTTCTCAAGGTTCAATCAGGGGTTAGCTCCCAAGTTAAAATGTTAAAAGCTATTTCACTTACCCTAATATATACATTAGATATATGTACCCCAATGTATATATACAATTAACTACTTAACGTTTAAATTATACAATCTTATCCAAAAAAACTAAATCATTTGAGTTTTGAGGTGGAAATTTAAAATACTTTTTATTTAATGCGAGACACAAAAATACTTTAATTGAAATCTTAGATATTGCACTAATTTCTTGTTCTATATGTTTTATTTTTTGTTTTTCAAGGAAACTCTAACCGTTTATAATATGTTATTGTGCTCTTTGCTTGGATCATTACTTTTTATTTAATGCGAGACACAAAAATACTTTAATTGAAATCTTAGATATTGCACTATATGTATGCATACATGTATTTACAGTATAGTAAATTAATCGAAGAAAAGTTTATACAGGCCGAGCCTTTATCCATATTCATACGATGACTGAATTCATCATGAGTGAACCACGAGCATCACAAGTCGCCCATCAATCCCAATCCCCAAGGGTAGGGGTAAAAACGTAGTTTTCATGTAAGCCAACTAAAGTATTTGGCCCGGTGTAAGGGGATTCTAGTAAGTTCGAAAAGCGGTAATTGACCTCGTCAAACTCCATTACCAATTCTCCCGCCTCTCTCTCTCTCTCTCTCGCATCCTCTCTTTCCTTTTTCGGGTTACTCTCCGTCTCCCGCCTCTCACTCTCTTTGGGGGCACTCGCGCACCTCCTTCAAGACCCACGGAGGGGGACCCTGATGCAGAAACCATCAGAAGCGGGGCAGCCCTCCGGCAACGGGGGTGCCGGAAAACGGCTCCATCCTATCAGGCTCTATGCGGTGCCGCCGCTTTGACTTCGTTGCATTTGCTTCTGCGGCCTTGGTGCATTGGGAGATGCAGACATCGATTATCCGATGTAAGTTGAGTCTGAAGATGCTGTGGGAGAGTTATCCGCCTTAATCGGACACCCGATCCTCATGAAAAAAGATGAAGAAAGAAACTATCATGAAATTGGGTGAAGCCAGACAATATCTGAACTCTGTGATCGCAATCTCCTGCCTAAAACAAAGATGGAGAAAAAAGAAAAGGTGAAAAAATGGGTGAAAAAGTCTTAAACTTTGAGCCGTCAACGAAAAAGAGCGAAATTTGAAAAATGTCCAAAAATCTGTCAAAATAAGCCAAGCAGATCCATTATTGGAAATTAACCTATCTCTGTCACTAATGAATGACTTTTACTGCTGGCCGAAAACCAAGAATAACGGCCGCCTTCGGGTAAGAATCCTTGACATAAAGGTGAGCATAATTGTTCTTTGCTTTCTTTTTGTTATATTTTATTTTTAACTTTAGCTAAATAATAAAACCATTTTTATTCATTGCAGATTAAGGTTTAATTGTGACAAGTTTACCTTACTATAAGAGGAACGTGGATTACTCGTTTATGAGAAAAGATGCTTGAACTTTGACTTGATGGTAATTTTCTTGTTATATATTTTTTATTTTTTGTTTTTGAAGGAAACTCTAAACATATTTTAACATGTTATTGTGCTCTTTGATTGGATGACACTTAGCAATGTTGCACATTGATCCATATAATGCATTTTATTTGGTCATGAGAATTAGTTTTTAAATTACTAATTCCTTATATATGGTGTGTGATGAGATAATATTTTTGGAGAATCTAATTTTTGTATTTGTTTTTCACAGGTGTATATCTAAAAGGAATAGAGAAGAAATACGAGGAAAAAAAGAAAAGTGAAAAAAGGAAAAAGTAAAAAAGGAGAATTTGAAAAAGAAAAAAAGAGAGAGAAAAAATTTAGAAAAAGAGGGATAAAAGAAGTAGAAAACCAAGAATAAAGGAAAGGACATAAAGGTGAGCATAATTGTTCTTTGATTTCTTTTTGTTATATTTTATTTTTAACTTTAGCTAAACAATAAAACCATTTTTGTTCATTGCAGATTGAGGTTTAATTGTGACAAGTTTACCTTATTATAAGCGGAAAGTGGATTACTCATTTATGGGAAAAGATGCTTGAACTTTGGCTTGATGGTAATTTTCTTGTTCTATATTTTCTATTTTTTGTTTTTCAAGGAAACTCTAACCATATTTTATAATGTTATTGTGCTCTTTGCTTGGATCACACTTAGCAATGTTACACATCGATCCAAATAATGCATTTTGTTTGGTCGTGAGAATTAGTTTTCAAATTACTAATTCCTTGGATATGGTGTGTGATGAGATAACATTTCTTGATGAATCTAATTTTTGTATTTGTTTTTCACAGGTGTATATCTAAAAGGAAAAGAGAAGAAATACGATGAAAAAAGAAAAGAAAAAAAGGAAAAAGTAAAAAAAGAGAATTTGAAAAATGAAAAAGAAAAAGAAAATAGAAAAAGAGGGACAAAAGAAGTAGAAAACCAAGAATAAAGGGAAGGACATAAAGGTGAGGATAATTGTTCTTTGCTTTCTTTTTTGTTATATTTTATTTTTAACTTTAGCTAAATTATAAAACCATTTTTATTCATTGCAGATTAAGGTTTAATTGTGACAAGTTTACCTTACTCTAAGAGGAATGTGGATTACTCGTTTATGAGAAAAGATGCTTGAACTTTGGCTTGATGGTAATTTTCTTGTTCTATATGTTTTATTTTTTGTTTTTCAAGGAAACTCTAACCGTATTTTAATATGTTATTGTGCTCTTTGCTTGGATCACACTTAGCAATGTTACACATCGATCAAAATAATGCATTTTGTTTGGTCATGAGAATTAGTTTTCAAATTACTAATTCCTTGGATATGGTGTGTGATGAGATAACATTTGTTGGAGAATCTAATTTTTTTATTTGTTTTTCACAGGTGTATATCTAAAAGGAAAAGAGAAGAAATACGATGAAAAAAGAAAAGTGAAAAAAGGAAAAAGTAAAAAAAGAGAATTTGAAAAATGAAAAAGGAAAAAGAAGAGAGAAAAAAAGGGACAAAAGAAGTAGAAAACCAAGAATAAAGGTAAGGACATAAAGGTGAGCATAATTGTTCTTTGCTTTCTTTTTGTTATATTTTACTTTTAACTTTAGCTATATAATAAAACCATTTTTATCGATTGCAGATTATGGTTTAATTGTGACATGTTTACCTTACTATAAGAGGAACGTGGATTACTCGTTTATGAGAAAAGATGCTTGAACTTTGACTTGATGGTAATTAGAAAACTCTAAACATATTTTAACATGTTATTGTGCTCTTTGATTGGATGACACTTAGCAATGTTGCACATTGATCCATATAATGCATTTTATTTGGTCATGAGAATTAGTTTTTAAATTACTAATTCCTTATATATGGTGTGTGATGAGATAATATTTTTTGGAGAATCTAATTTTTGTATTTGTTTTTCATAGGTGTATGTCTAAAAGGAAAAGGGAAGAAATACAAGGAAAAAAAGAAAAGTGAAAAAAGGAAAAAGTAAAAACGGAGAATTTGAAAAAGAAAAAAAGAGAGAAAAAGTTTAGAAAAAGAGGTACAAAAGAAGTGGAAAACCAAGAATAAAGTGAAGGATGTAAAGGTGAGCATAATTGTTTTTTGCTTTCTTTTTGTTATATTTTTTCCGTAACTTTAGCTAAATAATAAAACCATTTTTGTTCATTGCAGATTGAGGTTTAATTGTGACAAGTTTACCTTATTATAAGCGGAAAGTGGATTACTCATTTATGGGAAAAGATGCTTGAACTTTGGCTTGATGGTAATTTTCTTGTTCTATATTTTCTATTTTTTGTTTTTCAAGGAAACTCTAACCATATTTTATAATGTTATTGTGCTCTTTGCTTGGATCACACTTAGCAATGTTACACATCGATCCAAATAATGCATTTTGTTTGGTCGTGAGAATTAGTTTTCAAATTACTAATTCCTTGGATATGGTGTGTGATGAGATAACATTTCTTGATGAATCTAATTTTTGTATTTGTTTTTCACAGGTGTATATCTAAAAGGAAAAGAGAAGAAATACGATGAAAAAAGGAAAAAGTAAAAAAAAGAGAATTTGAAAAATGAAAAAGAAAAAGAAAATAGAAAAAGAGGGACAAAGGAAGTAAAAAATCAAGAATAAAGGGAAAGAGATAAAGGTGAGCATAATTGTTCTTTGCTTTCTTTTTGTTATATTTTATTTTTAACTTTAGCTAAATAATAAAACCACTTTTATTCATTGCAGATTAATGTTTAATTATGACAAGTTTACCTTACTCTAAGAGGAATGTGGATTAGTCGTTTATGAGAAACGATGCTTGAACTTTGACTTGATGGTAATTTTCTTGTTCTATATGTTTTATTTTTTGTTTTTCAAGGAAACTCTAACCGTATTTTAATATGTTATTGTGCTCTTTGCTTGGATCACACTTAGCAATGTTACACATCGATCAAAATAATGCATTTTGTTTGGTCGTGAGAATTAGTTTTCAAATTACTAATTCCTTGGATATGGTGTGTGATGAGATAACATTTTTTGGAGAATCTAATTTTTGTATTTGTTTTTCACAGGTGTATATCTAAAAGGAAAAGAGAAGAAATACAATGAAAAAAGAAAAGTGAAAAAAGGAAAAAGTAAAAAAAGAGAATTTGAAAAATGAAAAAGGAAAAAGAAGAGAGAAAAAAAGGGACAAAAGAAGTAGAAAACCAAGAATAAAGGTAAGGACATAAAGGTGAGCATAATTGTTCTTTGCTTTCTTTTTGTTATATTTTACTTTTAACTTTAGCTATATAATAAAACCATTTTTATTGATTGCAGATTATGGTTTAATTGTGACATGTTTACCTTACTATAAGAGGAACGTGGATTACTCGTTTATGAGAAAAGATGCTTGAACTTTGACTTGATTGATGTTATATAATTTTTTGTTAAAAAAAAAAAAAGAGAGGAGATAAAAAGAAAAAAGAGTAGATACGATTCTGAGTTGTTTCTATATACTATCTGGGGATCCTATCACTAGAGACAAATCTTTGGTACAATGAAGGACTCATTCACCCCAGATTGGCTACACTAGGGCAAATTTCTCTTATTCAATTTGCCCCAAATTGGTGGATAGATTCAAGCAATTTTTGTCTCACATGACATACGTCCAAAAGACTAACAGGGCAAATTTTTGTATATACCACTGAAATTTTACTATCCTCATTGTGTTAGTTGTACACTAGGATAAATCTATTGGTCACACGTGTCTATTGCTTTTATCAATAGGTCAAGATTTCTAACCGTCCATACTGGACCTAAACTAGAACAATTTCTTTTCCTAGTTCAATTTGACTATGTCTACTTTCAGAATCTTACCCTTGTGTAAATAATATCATTTGACGCCTCAGATCTTAAGCTTCCAAGAACAACTGAAGTTGTTTCTTCTTTCAGTTCAACTTTTTGAGTTTAATGCTCAACCATGTAATGTCGTCCTGTGTTGTGTCACGAGTACAATGTACTCTTTATGATTTGACCATCTAAAGGTAATAATCAACGATAATTCAGATTGAAAGATCAAAGTAGTCCCATTGATAGGAGGTAACAGAGGCACTGATGCAAACAAAAAAAAAAAGAATAAAAAATGAACTTTAGAAGGAGGAAAAGCTCGTTAGTTTGAACATTATGCGTCAAGACCAAGCAAGTTGAGCAAAAGAAGAAATTGTGTTGTACCTGTTCAAATCCAAATGCTCTGGAACTGAATGTTTCTAAGCAAAGCGTTAGGACAAATATCTGTGATTTAAAATCAAGGAAATTGATTTGAACAACTTTACGCACGTCCAAAAAAAAGCAATTTAGAGTATCATTTGCTGATTAGCGGATAACAGGCAAAAATTACCAACATCATAACCTGGAGAAGATTTTGAAGGATTGAAAGCGTGTTGTTGAAGGCAATCCTTAGCAAATTACTAACGCATAAGAGGATTTTCGATGTTCATCTCTTCAAAGAGAAGCCATATGAGTAATCAGACTAGCTGTTTGATTTAACTGATGATGACAAAGCTAAAATGTCGAGTAAAATTTTCTTTTAAGGAATCTTAACGTAGTTCATTGATGGTTCATCTCATTTCTCAAAGGAGAATGGAGAGTTTAAACAAAGAAAAAAAGAAAGAAAGGAGAAGACAGAAGGCAAAGAACCGATTATGAGTGTCAAAGGAAAAAAGCATCGTGAACAAGGTTTGATTGGTCAAAGCTTTCCAAAGTTTTCCATGTTCAAATGATTTTCAAATAAAATTTAGAAAAGCTAAAATAAAAAAGAAAAAATAAGAGAAAAATGAGAAAAGAAAAAAAGGAAAAAAAGAAAGAAAAAAATTTCTTAGAGAAAAAAAAAGAGAGAAAAGAAAAAGAGAGAAAAGCAAAGAAAACAAAAAAAGAAAATGAAAAATGAAAGAAGAAGAAAAAATCTTTTTAGGTCCAAGATGCCAAAATTATTCCATCATTGTCTTTAAATTTCGGGTCAGCTTGTTCAGAGCGAGGAACTATCATTTTCCATAATTTCGGAGCATTAGCCCATTGTTCATTTAAATTTTGTGGTCAAATAAAGTTGTCATTTAAATTTTCGGGTCACAAATCAGCCCATCATTATTTAACTTTCGATATTAGCTTGCCTCTTGTCATTTAACTTTCGAAATTAAATTGTCATTTAAATTTTAGATGGACTCAAAGTTTAGCGTTTTATCGAAAATCATTTAAATTTTTGAAACGCTGTAATATTAATCGTTTAACATTTCATTTGGTTAAATTGGAATTGTCATTGTCTATATTATCATTAAAAATGTCAATGTTCAATGTCATTTAAATTTCGCTGCCATGCCCATTATCATTTAACTTTCTCATTTAGCCATTGTATTTTAGTTGTCATTTAAATTAATATCAGTCATGCTTCATCATTATTTAAATTTCGGACGAAGCTTGCCCATTGTCATTTACTACATTTCAATTTCTGAATTGAAGCGATTTCTTAATATTTAAATTCTCAGATGGTCAAATATGCCATTTTAATTTAAATTATATGGCATTGGATAATTAGTCATTGTGCTTTAAATTTCAAAGACGCAAAAAGCTTACATCATTTTTTTAAATTGACTCATAGCTACCATTGTTTTTAAATTCGCGGACTTGAGCGCATCATGTTCATTGTCTTTTAATTTTGAGGGATCATGTCACTTTGTCGCATTTAGAATTTTTTGTCTTTAAGCTGAAATGTCTTTTAAATTTTACCGAGCCAAGCCTCTTGTATTTTAAATTTGTCTTGAATTATGCTCTTCACATCACCAAATCCATGCATTTTGAGATTGCGTTTGATCAAATCTCACGTGATTTAAAATTCTTTGTCATTCGATTAATTTTGAAAATTAAACTCCACGTACTAATTTTAAATAGCGGCTCATGTCAATGCTTGAAGATTGAGCCCATGCACATGGTATGATTTAATTCGCATTTTTTTTGCAATTGTGCACGGCCCACGCATTACATTACAATTTGAGCACACCATGCAAATTTAAATTTAATTTTACATCACTAATTTGCATTGCATCATTTCTCAATCTCATCGGGCATTGCCATGAACTAGGTTTTGCAATTTAAAGTTAAATGTCATTGTCTTTATCTCATAACATTTTTGAGCATAGATCGGGTTGAATGAATTTTCAAAAAATTTTGTTTTTAACACCTTTGTATGTATAGCGCAGTCACATTTGTTTTACATTCGTGTTATGAAGTGGAATCTTCATTTGTCTTTACTCACGATAAAAATGAAAAAACTACAAAATTAGTTTTATCTAATAAAGAAACAAGTAAAGAAAAAATTAAACACCCAATTTTGACTGAACTTTAAAAAAAGAAGTTAAAAAAATAGACTAAAATCAAAAATAATAAAAAAAACAAAAAGAAAAATAAAAATAAAATAAACAATACACCAACTTATTCTTATTTTTTTAAAGATACAAGACTCCTTATCCCACATGGTTCATTTTTCTATTGGGTAGAAACCCATTTTTTCACTACTATCCTCAAACTTTTAACACTTTCTTAGTCTACATTATTTCTCTTCCATGATACATCACATTTGCTGTGGAATTAGTTGAGCAACACCCGGACAGGATTTCATGTTCATAATGCATCCCAACACCTTCATTGCTGGGTATTACCAATCTCAGAGTATAGCACTAAGTGCCTTGCTACATACCCACTCGATCTTTTATATATATGATTTTGGTCAAATTGCATGCTAATAAAGAACAAGATATATAAACAGGTGTGATTGATCACCTACATATTAATAAATTAAGAAGCAAGGCAAGGCGCTTAATATAGATAAGGATAGTTAGGCACAGAACTATAGGGGAAACGAAAGTATTCCCTAGATCTACTTTCACAATTATGGTCTGAATAATTTGGTGGCATTGAAATTAATCAACTATCACCATGTAAAACCTGTTTTATTTTCGTAATATCAATGATTGAACATAAATTTAGGCGCTTTTAGCTTTCAAAATTTACCATCATTAAATTCCTACAATGTTAGGTACCTTTCAAAATACTTTGCATGTTAAGTACATTTGGTCATGCTTTAATAAGTATGTTATAATCCAAAAAAGTATTCTAAATGCTCAATGATTACATATATTTAATTGGACAAAGATTTTGATCATAAAACCACTCCACGGAGGATTTTGGCTGAAAAGAATGTTCGATTAGAACCATTGTCACTTGGTATTGATAAGACACCTCCAACATAATTTAATAAGAGTTCATGTCGAACGCCATTCGCGTTCATCACAATTACTCAAACATGTTCTTGCACTATGATTTCACTAGAAACACAAACCCACCGTCGCATGAGCCTTACCTCCGGGACGCAAGATCCATCATATGTAAATTCTGGATCCTTAATTTATTTATTATCTAATTCAACCACTAGGGCCATATATAGCTATTAAATTGTTATATTCTTATAAAATAAAAACGACATTTATCGCTCGTAAGTCCACGGCACCCTAGATTAGTCATAAGCCATGGTAAATCTTCTTTCAATTTCATTTGTACAATGCGATCCCACCTACATCACAGTAAGTCTAACCCAAATCCACTAACGTTTCAATACGTATAATGCACCTAAATTCATTCACAATAATAGAAAGGATAAAATGCATAAAATGCACCAAATGAAAATGATGCGTGAGCGGCCATCCCAGGGCTGACACCATTTGACCCGAATGAATGCATCCATACACCGGACTAACGGTAACTATACTTAAGTCACGTGTTATATCATCCTCTTTCATAGGTAAAACTACCTACGTCCACTTTTCACAAAATTAAAACACTTTAATTATATTTTTCTGCCAGCCAAAACCTATCAACCAACATCATTACACGTATTGGTGCACGCCTACAAAAACTCCATATTTGAACGCTCTCGTCCATCACATAGCCTGGCATGACCATCGACCTCCTTACAAAAACACCTCATAACTCATCAAATCTGTTTACGTTTCATCAAAATAAACTCATAGAACCTCTTTTAACGTGACAATACCAGACTTCATATTTTAACCTCCCATCACCACTTGACTTGCGAACTCAAATTACGACCAAATATTAACTTGGTCTCACGTCCTACATTTGCATCTTAATTCAAATCCTTGACGAATGACCCTTCCAACAATTTATCCTAAATCGCGTTGGCACTAATTATTCTACCATTTTTAACCACAATTAATCATTTTTCACCACAATTTACTTATGAAAACGCTTTAACCCAAAAGGTTAATTATCAATCCATTTTTCCTGTCATTGAGTGAGCATGTCCATTTCATTTTTCATCATTTTGTTTTGACTTTTGAGTCATTAATCTTTTAGCTTCACGTTTTGATTGTTTTTTTATTGACAAACCACAAAGTTATTTGTCAAACGACATCCAGGAAAATTACAGATCGCATCTGCCGGGATACCAAAGCAATGTTTAAATGAAAAAAATTTCTAAAAAACGATTTAGAAACTTATGTGAGCCGTATAATTTTATACTATTTTGATGTGTTTTGAATTAATATTACCCACAGTACTTCCATTTTGGTAAGAAATCACCTTTTTTTATCGGACCTTGACTAGCGCAAAATTCTAAATTGACTCTTATTGCAACGTGCCATCTATTTTATGTTTAATTGGTGGTGGCGCATTTATCCTGCTAGCTAAGCCCAAGGTTTTAACAATATCGCGCGCTACTTCTGGCGTCGATTAAATCAAATTGCCCAACCAATGTTCGTGCACTCTAAAATTGATGCGCCTACGAGGCAAATACCACCAAAGCTGTGATTGCCTCATGGGCAAATTGTACGGACCACCCGCGAGCGTGTGGTCGTTGCTGGTAACTTTGTCAATTGACATGGCTTTAACACTTCAGTCCCGGCCTTCGCCATCAAACTATCACTGACGGCTAACCACAATGAGAAGCAATTTGGATCAATTGGCCGAATCTTGGTACTTGCACTCATCCCTGTCCATTGGTCCATAAACCTAAATCGCCATTTCAAAGCACAACCACACTTTCTAGCTTCGATAACGTTCATTTTGAGTCAAAGATTAAAATTCATTATTTTTAATATGATTTCTCTTGAATCACTTTTTTATTAGACGGTTAGTCCTACTTTGATCATATTGCCACGTGTCGACAAAACATTCGGGGATTTCTGGAGGACTAATGAACTTTAAATTTGGTTTCTTGAAACAAAACAAAGCAACTAAATAAAACAAAAAGTACAAGAAATTAAAAGAAAACAAAATTAACTTTTTTTATAGCCAAGTCAGCACTTCATAAAAATTGATTACTTATTAAGCTCAATACTTTATAAATCTTCTTAACTTTCTGACTTCGTAATCATTCAAGACCGTTGTGAAAATGACGATTTTAGTTTTTTAAATTCGTATAACGCACGAATTAATTTTCCAAAATTTTATGGTTTGAAAAGTAGATGCTGTTCATCAAAGATCAATTATTTTCTAAATTAGCAATTACGTGATAGATGGCCATCGACTTAGCTGCATGAAAGGGATATGTTGAGTTGGAACTCTAAATAAATTCCATTACCTGGGGGGCGTAATCCCTACACAAAATAAATCAATGCGTCGTATTCCTTTTATCGTTCATTCATTTGAACAAAGCTTAGAATAAACAACCCTTTAGAGATTATAAAAATTTTCCATTGCCGAACTTCACCATCATCCACTTATTCATGGACCATACCCTCCGAATGTATATGAAAACTAAGTTTTCCACCCTTCCTTTTGTTTAATGCATCTTCTGGTTCTTTCATTAATGGTTTCAAGACTTGTCTCTTTCTGAACATGCTTAAACCCAAAGTTTTTCAACCATTTAATAATTTCTTTGTGGTAACTCTTAATCTTTTGTTAATTCGCTTGGCACATCACCGCGACCACGATCGCGCGACGGATGGTCCATCCTCACATCAAGGCGAGACTATGAGATCTTTCTTAAAATGAGTTAAAAATGCCATTACTCATTGTGCATCTTTATATGCAGTGTTTTATGAGCCTGATCGAATCATGACTCGGATTGTATTAGTCAGCCATAAAGCGGTGAAGGAATCAAGTGAAGGAAGCAAAATAAAGCAAATAAAAACTGCAAAGCCCAGGTTAGGCTTCTAATTTCTATTTGGAATTTGTCCTTAACTTCATTTGTTTATTTATCATTGCTTTGCGCATGTTTAAATGTTGCTGGTTTCTTCTTCTTATTAATTGCGATATAAGTGTTATTGTATGCCTTCACACCGCGCTATCTACCGTTTATCACACACATCAGATGGATAATTTACAGTGATCTGGAATCTCAAAGGATGGTTTGTAGTGGTAGTCATTTTTGGACTTGTATAGTTTTGATTATTAAAAATCTTAAAGGCCGTACTTTTCATGAATGTTTGACCTGACGAAAATGGTGTAAACCAACTAGGTGTTTGTTAACATTTTGAAAATAAGCACTCTAACTTGAGGGTTTTTCGCGAATTAAGCCAACAAGGAAGTACGTGCTAAAGAATACTATAGTCCTTAAGGACGTGAAATGTATTTTAGGCTTATCTTGTAACATAGGACAGAAGGGCCCGTACTTCAATTCTTTAATGTGATTATTCTACGTGTGGTAAGTCACCGGTTATTAGACGTACAATTTGTACAAAAAAAAGAAAAAGAGACGTTATAAGATTTCGGGGGTCAAATGAACCTTGCGTGTATGGCATTCCTAGTAATTACGCTTTGTAAATTATAATCACTTGCATAATGTTTTTACATTTCCCTATACAACTGCTCACAAAAATAGAGTTAAGTTTTCACAATGCATCACATAATTGGGGTGTTTCATGGATTTATTTGGCAAATAAAAAACAAAAAAAACTATCCCATTCTATAAACAAAATGTGCAACAGCGAAGATCACAACAATGAGTAATTTATAAATTTATATGTCTTGTGGGGAAAAAACCAATTGTGTAATTTTCCTAAATCCCTGTATTTAGCATGCTAATCTAAAGACGAATTTTACTTTGATCACAATATCCCAGGTGGATTGGGGTAGATAACTGTCTGTGATGGAGATAGCTATGAAGTCGGAGCAAATGGCGACTGCGTAGTTGGATTTATCTTAATTTATCTTGACTTTACATGGATAAAAATGCATATGTCTCACCAATGGATGTATTGAACTTGGTTGGGTGGCAGAATTAGCTAGAAGCACCACATTTGTGAAATGATCTTGCTAGCCATATTGACGATATGGATTGGGTACATAGTTCACCATTCTTTTATTTCTTGTCGTACGACTTGGTTTCTTGGTCGTAAGAATTGCAGCGCTAAGAACTTGTGATTCTTTTAAGTTAACGTTTTACCTACGCATTAATGATTGAGGCCATTTTCTTTACTGTTAACTAATGTTGACCAAATAGCTAAACCTTGCATATCTTCCCCTTTTTATGTTCCGCTTCACAGCAGAGTCAGACGTAGATTCTTTGTTTCGAAAAAAAAAGCATGTGCCACATTAAATTGAGTGAAACCATTTCTTTTACTTGCATAGGGAATGAGAGTGCTTTTTAACCTACGTATCCCATGAAGTTTTCAATTTTATGGGGAGTGTGTGTGCAGAATAGTTATCCAAAGATTATATGTTGTTCTTTTTATAAAAATAAGTGTGGTCAAAAAATTGAAAAAAATAATCAAAAAAAATTTCAAAAAAAAAGAAATATGAAATAACAGAACCGTCGCGGCTGGAGATTAATCCAAAGTGATAAGGAAAAGAAATAGAATATGGCTCGCGTCCTATTAGCTGAAGTTAGGCATGAACTTTCTCATTGATTATCGAGTTGAACTGTCACGACTCTTATACTCTTTTATTCTACGGTATTGTAACTTATTAAATATCCATCTATGACTTCTCCTATTACCCTGACCACAAGCTCCTAAGAGTTATGTTATGTGGCTTCCCACGTGATTTGTGTGCATGTATTCCTGTTTGAAGAAAGTAGAAGATAAGCAAGCTTATGGTGGTGCAATTTACCATGGGTTGGATGAACATCAAAATACCTACCTTATGGACAGCACTCCAAGTTGAAATTAAATTCTGTGAGGATCACACCCAAAAGACTTTACTCATGTTTTTCAATTGAAAGAGATCAGCAGCCGGTGATTTGAGATGTGACAGATGTGTTACTAACGTGCCACGCATTCGATTACTTGGGCTATTATTGCTCTTCGTTCTTGAATGGACATTTGAAAGGGGGTCGGCCGGTCGGGAGGCCCCAACCTTTTGATGTTCGTTTTGTGAGGTACCTACGAAGATCGAGAACTAGTTCCACTGTGTTTTCTGTTTTGCCAGTCGACGTGCTACGAGTAAGTGTCGACGGTATTTCGATAATTATGATTTTAACATATTAACGGTCCGAGCTACAATTACCTGTGGTAATGACGGTCAGTTGTCAGGCCTGACCAATCACATCCTAACGTGATGGAATCTTTTGACTTTCGACGGTCTAGGCGGTTCTGCGTGGTCTTTAGTTGTAAGCCGGTGGGGCGGCCTGCGTAGGTCAAACTTCGACGGTCGCAATGGAAAAATGGATTCGCTATCTTCCAGTAATTGGAACTTTTTGAAGGTCGATGAGGGGACGTAGGAGCTTGCGGTTCAGACGGTCGGGTGGAGACATGTAGGTGTAATACCATGCTTTTGGTCGACCATCCCCGAATGTGATGGAGTTTAACGTGACCAATGTGAGAGGTTCGAAAGAGATGGGCTTGGAAATCGATGAGATGGTAATGGGCGGTGCAGGACAAAAAAAAACGCTCGTTCGAGTTGATGGGAACCGAGATTCGATGCGACCTAAACAAGAGGTGAAAAAGGGTGGGCTTTGTGAAGTTTGAAACTGTAGTAGTCGAAAACCAAAAGGTCGGTCTAAGCAAAAGTTATCGGCAATATGATGGATTTATGGGTTCGATCGGTGAGGAGGAAGGTTGGCACGGTTTACATGAAGGGTGGTCGGAATGCGGGGATGGGTTTGAATTGCGTTTGAATCGGCCACGAGTGGCAGTTTTGCTTCATTGCAATCGGCCATATTGGAGATAAAGGGGGTGATGGAATCGACGGTCGAGTGAGGGGATGGAGTTTGGTTAAAAACCAAAGATAAAATTTGAGGGATTGAGGATGGCATCGTACATGTTGATTCGCTAGGAAAAATGGAACAGGTGAGTTATCTAAGCGATCATGTCGGGATTCATTGGTTGCATAAACTAAATGAAGACATGGTTAAGCCTGCGGGGCATAGCATTTTCTTAAGAAAGATAAAAGGGAAAAAATGATAGTTCAAGCAATTCATTCATCGTCACTTTGCATCTCGACGCATATCAGTTGAATTTGAAAAATCAAGAAAAAGCGAGGTCTAATGTTAGGCTTCACGTGGTGAAGAAGGAAAGTGGCAGGAAATTGGCGGCCTAGCAAAGAGAAAGCGTGAAGGTACAAACTTGAGTGGTCACAAGCTTTCCAAAGAGATCCTAGGTTGAGCGTGGAGCTTCTGCGAGAATGGCCGTTTAGAAAGATAAGGATTAGGAAACTCGAGTGAGAAATAAAGGGTGAAATGAAAAATAGGAGGAAAAAATTGACAGAGTCCTCGCAGAAGAATGAATGGAAACAAGTTCAGCCATAAGGGAGACTCTCACCTTGACGGAGGCATTTATGGAAGCACAAAGGACTGGGCACATCCGCGCCCCTCGCTCACGTATCACTTCCATGGAGGACGAACCCCAGGATCACCACCGGGATGCCCGTAGTGGGTATGATGATTGCTCACTTGAGTACGGGAGTTTAGCGGCTTCTTACTCGAGAAAGGTTTCGTCTTCTCCTCGAGACAAATCTCACACATGAGGCCTGCGGTGTACGTCGATCTCACATGGGAACAAACTACTTATTTATTTCCCAAGGACAAACAGGATTTCTTGCCTTCGGAGCAGTTTTTCGTAGTTGCGTCAAGGATCAGATGGAATAAGAATGGATGGAAATTTATGACAGGTCCCTATCCCATGAAGTCGACCGCTACCAACGTATATGCGACATTTTAGTCCTTAGAAGAACCGTGTCCTACCACGTATTTCGTTTTTCCCTTTTTATTTCAAGATTCCCGATTTTGCTAAGTATGACGGGAGTCTGCAACCCTCTGCTCCATTTTATTTGGCTAACTTGCGGAACCAATATTGGGTGTTGCATTTATTTTATGAAGAACTACGTGGACTGATTGAGTTTCTCGTTAGCACAGGGATAAATGGGAGGCCAATTTCATTCTTATCAGTGCCCTCGCTTTAGAGTGGTATATTCACTAGACCGTAGTTGAGATTTCTCACCCGAATTAGCTTATTTCTTCGTGGATCAAAATTTAAGTTCAACTGATGCAACTCCTACCCAAGTTACAATCGTTTTAGCTCAATGCAAAAGGGGTAAACGGGGAAGCCTTCTTACAAAATGATGCTCAGAGTTGGAGAGCTCTCGCAAAGACAAATGTAACCAACCATTGACGTTTTAGAACGAAGAAAGGGTGTATTCAGAAGTCTTTCTAGGACTTAAGTGAGCCTTTCTATTCAATACGAAACAAGATCGATCTGCGCCGCTATCAAAGACCATTTTACGAAAAGAAGGTTAATCAGTTGCTGTGGGAGAGGATTAAAATTCGGTAATTGGTTAGCAAACTCCATTTCCATTTTTCTAAAATGATGCACGGAGTTATTGTTGTACCGGCAAGGAGTTTCACGTCGCGACGGTCATGAAACTCAGGGATGCCATGAAAGTGAGCCACCTGTTGTTAACGGATTGTGCAAACTCGTATTAATGATCTCTAATTATTATCTCTACCCTTTTTGTTTCTTATTTTGCCTCTTCATATAATAGCATTTATTTGAGTACTTTTATCAAGTAAATGCCTCGACTCGCTTATGTATATTGTGACTCCCCAAATCTCATACTGTGTGCATAACTTATGCTAGTTCAAACACCCAGGATACCGATGATTCTTGAATGGTTGTTGTATATGTGTTTCGCCCTTCGAGGTTGGACTAAACCTTATCTTTTTAAATCGGCGACCGAGGCGCACCGATGCTCTCTCCACACACATCATTATCAACTTCGTCCCCTTTTTGTGAGCTCTATGCACTTATGTCATCTTCCTGTGCGAGGCAATAGGAGGGTAATCGACTTTTGCATGGATTGAGGGCTATACCTCTCTCCTTGACATTTGTCATGAGTTCACCGCTCGAATTGTTACTAATATGTTTACCATGCGTGAATCATGTGAGAGGGTTTGGCCCCATCGACTTGTGATTAATTCATGACAACTTGGATCCTTAATAAACTTTGCCAATAAGAGACGTGATTCCATTGCTCTGCATGACTTTGAAAGTTTACCATGTGATATATTCAAAAATCTTGAAAACTGATAGATTGGAACAAATAACAGGAAAGTCGAAGAATGGAATGTTCCAAGCCCTAAAGGGAATTCAATCATACCCCAAAGTGTGAGCACTTAACTTTCTTTATTTATGAAATCATATCACTTTGATAGGGGTTATTCATTGCTGTGCATTTTCATAGCATCACCAAATTAAGAAAATCTTGGGAAAACATGAAAGCATGTTCTCAAAGCTGTGTGTAGCATTTGAAATAAAAGGATAGCGATCATCTAATCTTCTTATTCTTTGGTATTTAAACGAATATCAGTATTCATTCGTCTATCGTTGTCCCTTGAGCCTGAAAGTTCTCTGTCAATAGAGCTGTTAGGATGTTATGTGTGCATGTTTGAGTAGAGTGGATAAATCAAATTGATAAGCAACCATAATTGTTAGACTCTGATTGAAACATGGGTGGAATTAAAGAGAAATACCTGATCCTACCTTCTCGAAAGCGAAGACAGGGTGAGCATAAACTTGAGGGAACATATGGAACAAACTTTACAAACAAAAAGAGTTTTCACCAAAGGTAAGAAGTCCTGATGCTTGATTGAAAATGAGGATGAGAAATGTGTCGAGTCTCATGAAAGAATAGAATAATTGTTGTTGAAAAGTAGGGAGAAGAACTGCTACAATCTTCAGTGTGTTTGAATCAGGGTGAGGACAATTGTTAAAGTTTTACCTTTTGAGACAAGGATCCTTGGTCACGTTCGCACCCTTCAGCCCTTATCATTCTTGTTTGAGACGAGCCAGTATGTGCAAAGATTCTGTTGGGGGTGTTTCATAACCATTAATGATTGCACCATGAGAATTCCTGCTCGAGGAAAAGGGTATGGATTCTCCGATCAGGATGAATGATTATCTTTATTTTTAGTGTGTAATTTTATTCACATTTTGAACAAATGTCTTGTCATGGTCAAACTTAGTAGAGCAATCGGAGGTTGTTGAGGAGTTGCTCATCTTTAAAATACTTGTTGTAGGATGAAAGTGTGTGCGGCGCATAAGCAAAAGATGAAGTGCAAACTCAAAGAGTATCGAAGCCCCAGGCGCGTAGTTGACAGATCTGTGTGTAAATCTTCTTGGACCATCAGTCTGAGATCGCTTAAAGATTCTTGGACCCTATTACAATTGACGGGAAGTGGTAACCCTCGAGAGAGCAAATTTAATCAGTTATGGTTCAATTCGCAAGATGTAGTTGTTTGGTCAAAAAAGGAAGAAAAAGTTGGTACCATAATGAAAAAAAACTTTCTAGAATCTTAGAACCCACTTTCAGAGTGATTAGATCAAACTTGATTGCAGCTAAAAGGTCAATCGGCCTCTTTTGAATCTCGGACCATTTATTTGGTCTATTCATGGACCAATGAAGTATGCACCCAATGGGATGCAGCTTTTGAATTAGGGAACATTTGAGCTCGGATACAAATGGAAGTTTTATTATGGAAGTTGGCCATCTTGCGAAGCATGATTCTTTTTGCGATGTGAGTGAGAACCGGGTTGACGTTGGTTGAAGGAAGTATGCTCATACTGCGGGGCAGGGACTGCGTGAAGCCTCAAGCATATTGTGAGATAATGCGGGGAACACTATCTGAACTGAGAAACGGGTTCTTGAGGCATCTAATGACAATCTCTCTCCATCGAGGACGAATTTAAAAGAACATTGTTCATCCCGTTTCTTAGTAAAGGAGAGTAAAATATGCGGTAAGAGTGAATAATTTTCAAAAATAAGAGTTTTCACCGAAAGGAGAAAGAAGAAAGGAAAGAGCCAGAAGGAGCTACATGGAAAACTCAAAATTGAAACGGTTTACAAAAGTTAAGTGGCCACCTGAAGCCTTTGGAATTAGCCCCTCTGATCCTTGGGCAAATCTATTTAAATAAACGTTTGAAGTGAATTAATTGAATTGTCATCATAGACTTGGGGCAAAGATTGAACAAGGAATATTAACTTTAAGATGAAGAAAAGGAAGTAGCAATAAAAGATCAACAATTGGATCGAGCATGTCTTGTTTCATTTCATAGTACTGATGCGTTTCATTGTTGCCTCATTGTTCTATTTACAAGTTCTTGGAATTTCCGTTTGAACCACGATGGAACTCAATTCTTAACAATCTTAGGGACTCACGCGATTAGCATAAGGTCCACGGGTCAACTTTTAAATGGAGCAATCGGGATCATCTCTAGTTGCATTATCCTTTTGTCTACGGATTAAATTTTAAAAAAAAAAAAGAGCCAATTCAAGATTCTGAAATGAAGAATTAGGACTCGATTCTTGTTAATCATTTTAAAATTCATCGGGACTCATTATGTGTCCCATGTCCGCTTGTTCTTTGAAAATTAGGTCAACATGATTAACCCTGGACAAGGATCAACTTTACACTAAAATTTACACAAAAAAAGGTTGAAAAGAGATGAAAGAGAAAAAGAGATGAAAAAAAAAGAGAGAATGCGAAGGATTGCGAAAAGAAAAGAAAAAAAGAAGTTTGGAAAATGGGAGACAAAGGAGGGAAACCTATAACATAAAGGTCAATATAATCTTTCGTTGTTTTTGTCCTTGTTGTATTTTATGATTGACTTTAGTTTCATAATTAAAGATAATTTTATTTATTGCAGATTAAGGCTTAATTGTGACAAACTTTGGAAAGCATAATCTACATTCTGGAGAAGAGTGTCCTACCCTATGGCTTGCTGGTAATTCTCAATTCCATGTTCTATATTTAAAATTTTTTTCTTAGGAAAACTATAAGAAGAGGTTATTATGCTCTTTGTTTACATCACACTTACAATGTTATATATCGAAATTGAATTGCATATTTGTTGCCTTTTAACTGAGGAGTCATTGATTTATTATCTTAGTGTGCATTAGTGGTCTTGTGTCAAGTAATGTGCATAAGTGTGTCTATTAGTTGTTCACGTGAAATTAGTTTTGGATGTAGCAAGTGTTAACTTTGGAAAGGGCATGAGTAGTACTTAGTTATGTTCTCTAATGAGATGAGATCTGTTTGCGCATTCTAATTTATGCTTCGTTTTATACTTGAAGTGAAAAAGAAAATAAGTATTATAAAAAAAAGGAAAGAAGCGAAAAAAAAAGAGAGAATGCGAAGGATTGGGAAAAGAAAAGAAAAAAAAAAGAAGTATGGAAAAGGGAGAGAAAATAGGGAAACCTGCAACATAAAGGTGAATATAATTTTTCGTTGTTTTGTCTTTGTTATTCAATCTACCAATTGATCTTTAACAAAACATTAGTTAGATAATTGGTCATTGTCGCATATGAGATATTTTACTAAGAAAATATTAGGGATACTTATGCTTAATGTTCTCATATACATATTCTCGATGTGATAATACAATTTGTAATCATAATCTATCTATTGTCTGTTGTTGTCATTTAACTATCGCCATCTCCATGGTACTTGATCACTTTACCTTGAGATCCTCACCTCTTTATTGTATGAATATAGTCCTCGTTTTATTGTGTATACATGTGATGAAAGGCTGAGTAGAATAGGAAGCGAAAGTATTTACCATAATAATTTCTTTGTTTGTTGCATATCGCCTGGCCCTTCAAAATGCCGTTTTATTGTCTGAGTTCTGATGGGACTAATGGCTTGGAATTGAGTTTAGATAATACCTACCGTTTGTGTATATCGAGAGTTGACTTTGAATGCAGAGGAACTACTGTGATGGGATCTCTTCATTCTTATACTCGATGTATGTCGCATGCGTGCAGGTATCCACGATGCTTATTGATTTGAGCTCTGAGGGTACTGTGTTCGCCACCTCAGGAGGACTCGATGGTGTCTTAACTAGAACCCTAATGGTAGGAAGTGATCTATCCGAGCAGGTTCTTAAATGAAAAAGAAAAAATAAAAGGATTAAAAGATTGAGGCCATTGCAAGACCAATAAAGTTTTAGAGTTGAAAGAAGTGTTCATGTGTTCAGTGTCATTTTGTTCATTTAGTTTTGGAGTATCTCTCAATGTCATTAACAGGGTAAATTCTTTTAGGGTCATGGATTGTGTAATCTTTATAAATCAATTGCATCTTGGTGTGTTGTCCTTTTTTTTGACTTTGGTTTTAAACCCTTACCTTTAGGATCAGTTTATCCTTTCGATTTGTGCAGCTACGCAACTATCTAAAACAATTTTCAAATTTGGTTCAATTTTCTTTAAGTAATTTCTTTCCAAAAATTCATGAGCTGATAAGTCTATAAGGAAAAAAATGACAAATTACTACACCATGATTAGAGCAGTTGTAAATGGAAAGAAAGCTTGATAGGAAAATCGATTGGTGAAAGATCTGAGTGGAGTATGCAAGCACAAGAAAGAATATACTTGAAAGTAAAATCTCAATTGACAAAGAATCAGGAAACGTTGGGGCTAACACCTGAGGAATTCTCCTGACCAAAACATTTTGAAATATAGCCCAATTTTGCTTTGAGCCTTAATCTTTTTCCAACTTTGAAAACGCTGCGACTCCCTTCATAAGTTACAAATCAAAAGTAACCTGGCCAACGTAAATCCAATCTTTGTTCATTTTACAAATACAGGAAATGAACATATCTGGGAAAGATTAATGCCGAGAAAAAAAGAGGTAAATAAGTTCCTTAAAAAAAAAAAGAAAGATATGTCTGAAAACCCGAAAAAAGGTCGGATTAAAAAAGAAGTCACACTTGGAGCAAATGAATAGGATTCATGGCAGGTGAAGTCCCGCTATTAAAATGTTTCTGAACCTTAGTTAACTTTATTAGCGTCCTACATCGGGACCAAATTTTTTGAGAGGATTAAGAGGCGAGATTTGTTGAAGAGCAATATATAATACAAATGAAAGCAGTTTGTTTTTGGTTCAATTCAAGCCCAAAGATTGAGGGTGAAGAGCTTATAAGAGACTACCGCAGTAGAAGACTGAAAAGTTCCGTCTGGAGAAATGACTAGTCACGAGCAGAGAGGTGTCAGGACAAGATACTGAATTATCATCTTTGCTCAAAAACTAAATGAAAAGCACCAGGTTAAACACTGGGGCATTCATTAGTTCCAAGGGATCAAGAAAATCTGCCAGTCAATACAATGGTTATCCCATTTCGAAATTGAGGAAAGCTTATATCGAAAAGATGAAGATGAGTTTTTGAAGAGGAATATTCTCTTCGAAGGTTTAAACACAAGAAAATCATATGAACGAGTTTGAGTTAAAGAAACTTTCCAAAGTTTTCCTTAGTTGAAATGATTTATGATAAAATTCATATAAGTCGTCAAGTTACGAATGTTTTTGGAAAGTGAAAAATAGTAAAAAAGAAAAGTTTGACCAAGATTAAAAAAGGAAAAGAGATTGTTTGAACAAGATTCTTGAAAGGTCCCGATTTGATGGGAGAGAAAAAAAAAAAGAAAAAAGAAATGCGAAAAGAAAGAGAGAAAAAGAGTTAGGTTGAAGCAGAAGGTTGAATATGAGCAAACTACACCGTGCAAGTTAGAGAAAAGAAAAAAAATGAAAGCGAGATCATGATTATTAATTATTCCATTTGTAGTTAAATTCTGGGTTCAGTTGAAGGAACTATTGTAGAAGCTCCAGGACTCAGCGAATTAAAGATACGTTTTAAATACTCGGCATAGGACTCTTTATCAAAGAATCATTAATACAAATTTATTTGGAAAGTTGCCCATGCGAAATTTCCTGGAAGAGTTCACCCATTGCTTGATTTAATTTGAACTGACCTTAACCTACAGGAAAAGAAAATTCGGACCAGTACCTAGCATTAAATTTTGTTTGCTATTAAGGTAAGTTGGCCTTTGTCTTTTTTACCTTCTGTTAGCAGCTTTCCTCCATAAACTTTGAAACGACTCTGTCGAAAGGCTTTTAGGACATGCTCCACTTTCTTTTTGTTTTTTCAGTCTTATTATTTTGGGGTGCATTACGCTGACCTAAGTATCAAACTTTTAACAACGTCTCAAAACACTTAAGGTCTTTTAATTCCTGATTTAATTTTAGCATGCCGAATATTTGTTCCTTGAATTTTTGGTTTAACTTTTTATTAAAGAAAGAGAATGAGAAGATATAGTCGTTACTTGAGAAAACGCATACAGCCACACATAATGTAATTCATGTCTGTTGAATTTAGTCACGTAAAAGGGCTCTAGTCGATTCTTGAAAATTGAGATTAAGTTTTTGTAAGATTATAAGAAAACTCCAATAAGTATCGTGGTTCATGAAGGACTTTTAATAAATATAAATAAAATAGAGAAAGCTCAAATCTTGCTTTAATCTTTTACGTCTCTGAGAGAAATTTTGCTAAAATGAGCTTAATCAAGATTGTGTTTTTGGATTGGCGCATGTAAAAATCCTTCATTTGAAAATCAAGATGGCCTTTTCACTTGTCTTTTAAATTCTCGGACACTACTTTTTGAGTTTTGGAGTTTCTTAATAAATTTGCTTTTAGGATTCACATTGTCTTTTATTTGGAATGACCACAATGAGCCGATTATGCTCCATTGTCTTTTAAATTTGGAAAGCGATAATCCATGCGTTGCCGTTTTAAATTTGAAAAATTACATTGGCCCGTTGTATTTAAATTTGGACTTTACATTGGCGCGCCAGCTCCATTCTTTAAAATGAATTTTAGAAGCTCATAATTTACATTACATTGGCGCGCCAGCTTGTTCATACTTTAAGTACGTGTGACGTTAAGCGAGGCTGAGCCTTGCGTTGTCTTTTAAATCCCAGGCAAACCTTTTGTTGACCATCGGCTCTTGGAAACTAAGTGACTATGAGCGCATCGGCTCCTAATTTACATCTAAATTAGTTTTGAGACTTATCATGGCTCATTTAAATCATTTATAACTGTTGTCGCATCGGCCACTATTGTTAATTTAAATGAAGACTTGATTGCTCCATTGTATAACTTTAAATTTTGACGACAATCGATATGCATTCGTCGTAATTACTAATCCCCATTGACGCTATAAAAAAAAAGTTTGTCATTTAAAATTAAGTAAACTAAAGTGCAAAGAAAGCACTTGCTCGGCGAGTTGCACTGCATTCTATTTGGTCCCATTATTGGCGCATGTTTCTCCTGTTACAATTTCACTACTTACATGTTTTTGTCGGTCACTAGGAGGCATTGCAATTACTGTCGGTCTAAGAGAAGCCCCGGGGGGCATAATTTCTCACTTTTAAGGAAGTTCATTTGACCCTATAATTCACTGCATTCAACATTTGACTTTGACGCATCGGCTCTGTACATTTTAAATTACATTGAGCGCATCAGCTCGCTGATTACCTACTGATGTGTCATTATTGTTGAGTATCACTCGAAGCTACATGCGTCTAATCATTGAAAAATTGCATGCTCCATGCATTTATTTACGAGCTTTTATGAGCGCCAATCATGCATTCATGCATTCCATCATTTTACTTCAAATTAAAAATGCACATCGGCTCTATCATTTAACTTCCATCGTTGTTCCTGTTTTATTAAGTCTTTGCATTTACAATAAACAAAGTTTCATTGCTTCTTAGAATCAAAATTGTTTTTCATTTAACTGTAGTCAACCTTCTGAGAAAATCTGAAAATATAATTTTTCACTTCATAGGTTTATCTAATAAGAAACAAGTAAAGAGGGGCAACTGTGATGACCAAATTTTGAATAAAAAATTTAGTGAAGTGAATCAAAATAAAAAAAATGTACTTAAAAAAGTACATAAAATAAAATAAAAAAAAAGAAAGAAAAAAAAAAAAAAGAAATCGATATTCGATTTAAAAGTAACGTGCTGCGAGAAATCGTAAAAAAAAGTGATTGACGCGATTTTAAAACTTCAAGAAGAAAAGGAGACAAAAGCTAAATGGGAAATAAAAAAAAAGAGAGCCTATTCCAAAATTTTAGGTAAAAAAAAGGAAAACTAATTCGACTAAGCCTTAGTACGAAAACACGAAAAGGTGGTCCAACAATAGTTTCAGGAGCAAAGATAATGGGTAAATCTTATTTATAAGTTGGCTTGTCAATAGCCACTTGAAGTAATTACTAGGCGAGGGCACAAATTTTGACTCTTCAATCTTGATCGGCTACGAGGGATTGATTAAAGTTGTATGGGTTAGTAATCTTGAAAACAAAATTCTTGTCAGAGATTAAATGCATAAGTGTTGAAGGAAGTAGCAGCGAGGCGAAAGGATTGAGTTTGAGGCAGATTGACCATAAAGAAATCAACCAGATGAGATGGGGTTAAACCACTGAGACATTCAATCCTGTTTTCGGTCAAAAAGCACCATGACTCAAATAATGAATTGTCTAATTTCTTTCAAAAGGCTGAGGCGAAGTTTATCCTGAAAAAAAAGAAAGAAAGGAAAGATTTGTCCTAAAGGGAGAAGTAATTTCATTAAAGAACGAATTAATGTGATTTACAAGGTCTAGTGTGAATTTCAAGTTACTAATGTGAAGTATTGTTGAGGTCACTAAATGTACTTGTCAAATATGAAAATTGATTGATCAAAAAAACTGTAAGACTATAAGAACAAAAGAAAGAGAAGGAAATTAAAAGAAAAATAAAAAGAGAGACTAAAGAGAAGAAAGAAAGCACAATGGGAGAGAAAGGCAAACCATAAGAGAGAATTAAAATACTTAAACACAATTCAACTTCTGTTTTAAATGGTCAAAGAGCACCAAAACTCAAAAATCAAAATATAATTTCTCACTTGTTAAGGAAGTTTATCTGACTTTTAAATTCGATTAAAATGGTCCTCAATTTTTGATTTTAATTTTCATTAAAGATAATTTAAATTATTTATAACTCTTGTCATTTAGCCACTAATGTAGTTGTTGTTGAGGTCACTAAAATACTTGTCAAATAACCTTGAAAATTGATTGATTAAAGTTATTGTAAGACTATAAGAACAAAACTCTTAGTCAAATTAAATGCACACGTGAAGACTAAATGAAAAAGAAAGCACAAGTCGCTTTAACCATAAACAAATTGAAATATTGCTAAACACAAATCAACTTGTGTTTTTGGTCAATATGTACCGAAAACCCACAAAATGGAAAAATATAATTTTTTTCACTTGTTAGGGGAAGCTTATCCTACTTTTTTTGTTTGGAATTTGTTCTGGCGAGTGCTTTAATACACTAATTATTGAATCAAAATATAAAAAAAAATTAACTAAAATATTTTAATACATTGCAAATTTTAAAAAAAATTACATTTTTATTTTAATATTTTAAGAAATTACCTTTTATTTAATATTAAAAGAATTTTTTATTCTTTAAAGAATTTTTAAGAAAATAATTTTATAAGATTTGTTCATACTTTTTAGAGTGTGACGTTAATGTCTTTTGAATTAAGCTATCCCTTTGTTGTTCCCAAAATTTTGGCCAAAGGAAACTAATTCGACTAAAATTTGTCCTAATTTCTAGACATAGTTTTTCATTAAAAGATAATTTAAACTATTTATAACTCTTGTCAATAGCCACTATTGTAATTATGAGTTGAGGTCATTAAAATGCTCTTCAATCTTCAAAATTGATTGATTAAAGTTATTGTAAGACTATAAAAACAAAATCTTTGTCAAATTAAATGCATAAGTGAACTAAACCAAAAGAAAGCACAAGTGGCTTTGACCATAAAGAAATTAAAATATTGCTAGACAGCACAATTCAACTTTTGTTTTTGGTCAAAAAGCACCAAAAACTCAAAAAATCAAAATATAATTTCTAATTGTTAAGGAAGTGACTTTTAATTTGATTACAATTTGTCCTAATTTTTACCTGACTTTTAATTTTCATTAAATTTGTCTAATTTTGACGTAATTTTCATTAAAGATAACTTTAAATCATTTATAACTCACTGTGATTAGCCATAATATAATTATTTATTTGAGGTCACTCTAAAATACTTCGTCAACCTTTGAAAATTGATTGAATTAAAGTTATTGTAAGACTATAAGAACAAAATCTTTGTCCAAATTAAATGCACACATGTGAACTAAATGTAAAAGCACAAAGCACAATGCTTTAACCATAAACAAATTGAAATATTGTTAAACACAAATCAACTTCTGTTTTTGGTCAATATGTGTACAAAACCCAGAAAATAGAAAAATATAATTTTTTTTCAACATTGTTAGGAAGTTGATCCTACTTTTTGTTGTTTGGAATTTGTTTAATGAGTGCTTTAATACACTTATTATTGAATCAAAATATAAAAAAATTAACTTAAAAATATTTAATACATTGAGAAATTTTAAAAAAATTACTTTTTATTTAATATTAATAATTTTTAATTCTTTTAAAATAATCTTTAAGAGAATTTTTAGAAAATAATTTTATAAGATTTGTTCATACTTTTAGAGTGTGACGTTAATGTCTTTTGAAATAAGCTATCCCTTTGTTATCCCAAAATTTTGGCCAAAGGAAACTAATTCTGACTAAAATTTGTCCTAATTTCTGGAGTATGATTTTTCATTAAAAGATAATTTAAATTATTTATAACTCTTGTCATTATGCTTCACTATTGTAATTATAGTTGAGGTCATTAAAATATTCTTCAATCTTCCAAAATTGATTGATTCAAGTTATTGTAAGACTGTATAAAAACAAAATCTTGTCAAATTAAATGCATAGAGTGAACTAAAACCAAAGAAAGCACAAGTGGCTTTGACCATAAAAGAAATTAAAAAATATTGCTAAACACAATTCAAATTCTGTATTTTGGTCTAAAAAGCACCAAAACTCAAAAAATGAAAACTCATATTTTCTCAATTGTTAAGGAAGTTTATCCTGACTTTTAATTTGATTAAAATTTGTCCTACTTTAATGACGTAATTTTCATTAAAGATAATTTTAATTATTTATAACTCTTTGTCATTTGCCACTAATGTAATTATTGTTGAGGTCACTAAAATACTTGTCAACCTTGGAAAAATTGATTGATTAAAAGTTACTGTAAGACTATAAGAACAAAACTCTTAGTCAAATTAAATGCACACGTGAACTAAATGTAAAAGAAAGCACAAGTCGCTTTAACCATAAACAAATTGGAAATATTGCTAAACACAAATCAACTTCTGTTTTTTGGTCAATATGTACCAAAACCCAGAAAATGAAAAAATATAATTTTTTCACTTGTTGGGGAAGTTTGATCCTACTTTTTTTTGTTTGGAATTTGTTTAATGAGTGCTTTAATACATCTTATTATTGAATCAAAATATAAAAAATTAAACTTAAAAATATTTAATACATTGAAAATTTTAAAAAATTTACTTTTTTATTTAATATTTTTTAATTTTTTATTCTTTAAAATAATTTTAGAAAATAATTTTTTATAAGATTTGTTCATACTTTTACATTGTTATAGGATTTGTTCATACTTTTTAGAGTGTGACGTTAATGTCTTTGAAAGCCAGCTATCCCTTTGTTTATCCCAAAATTTTGGCCAAAGGAAACTAATTCGACTAGCATTATGTCCTAATTTCTGACATAGTTTTCATTAAAGATAATTTTATTTATTGCAAATTAAGGCTTAATTGTGACAAACTTTGGAAAGCATAGGAGAAGAGTGTCCTACCCTATGGCTTGCTGGTAATTCTCAATTCCATGTTCTATATTTAAAATTTTTTTCTTAGGAAAACTATAAGAAGAGGTTATTATGCTCTTTGTTTACATCACACTTACAATGTTATATATCGAAATTGAATTGCATATTTGTTGCCTTTTAACTGAGGAGTCATTGATTTATTATCTTAGTGTGCATTAGTGGTCTTGTGTCAAGTAATGTGCATAAGTGTGTCTATTAGTTGTTCACGTGAAATTAGTTTTGGATGTAGCAAGTGTTAACTTTGGAAAGGGTATGAGAAATGTAAATACTTGTTATGTTCTCTCCTGAGATGAGATCTTTTTGCACATTATTATTTCTGCATACTTGAAGAGAAAAAGAGAATAAGTATTATAAAAAAAAGGAAAGAAGCGAAAAAAAAGAGAGAATGCGAATGATTGGGAAAAGAAAAGAAAAAAAAAGAAGTATGGAAGAGGAGAGAGAAAATATTGAAACCTACAACATAAAGGTGAATATAATTTTTCGTTGTTTTGTCTTTGTTATATTTTATCATTGACTTTAGTTTCACAATTAAAGATAATTTTATTTATTGCAGATTAAGGTTTAATTGTGACAAACTTTGGGAAAGCATAGTCTACATTTTGGAGAAGAGTGTCCTACCCTTTCGCTTGCTGGTAATTTTTAATTTCATATTCTATTTAAATTTTTTTTCTGTAAAAATTATAACAAAATTACATACCAACACTAAATCGCATATTTGTTGCTTTTTAGCTGAGGCATCATTGATATATTATCTTATGTAGGTGTGTCTTAGTTGTTTACGTGACATTGGTTTTGAATGTAGAAGTGTTAACTTTAAAAATGGTATAAATAGTGTAGATAATTTGTTATGTTATGCCATTCAATGAGATCTTTATACACATTCTAATTTCTGTATCTTCTCTTTTTACAGGTGTAGACGTGAAAGGAAAAAAGAAGAAATATGATGATAAGCAAAACAGAAAAGGGAGAATAAAAAAGAGAGAATGTGAATGAGGAAAAAGAAAAAATAAAGCATATAAATAAAGTAGAAAATGAAGTATAGAAAAGAGGGAGAAAAGTCGGAAGCTTATCACATAAAGGTGAGCTTAATTTTTTGTTGTTTTTTTCTTTATTATATTTTGTCATTGGCTTTAGTTTTATAATTAAATGTATTGTTATTTTTTGCAGATTTAGGTTTAATTGTAACAAAATTTCATAAAGTGTAGTGTCAATTGTGGAGAAGGGTGTCTTACCCTTTGGGTTGCTGGTAATTCTCAATTCCAACAACAACAACAACTAAGCCTTTTCCCATACTAGACGGGGTCGGCTACATGGATTCTTTGTTTCCATAGATCCCTATCGTGTGCCATGTTAGCAGTTAACTCCCAATAAGCTAGATCATTCTTTATTGTTTCTTTCCAAAACTTTTGTAGTCGTCCTCTACCTCTTTTAATACTTTCCAAATTTAGTTTTTCTAACCTTCTTAGAGGTTCTTCTTTTGATCTTCTTTCTATATGTCCAAACCATCTTAAACGATGTTCTCTCATTTTATCCTCTATTGGTGCCACTCCTAATTTGTTTCTAATAACCTCATTATGTATACGGTCTTTTCTTGTATGACCACTCATCCATCTCAACATCTTCATTTCTGTCACAGACATCTTTTGTACATGTTGATGATTAACTGCCCAACACCTAGAACCATAAAACATGTCAGGCCTAATTGCTGCTCTATAATATTTACCTTTTAATTTTAATGGTATCTTCTTATCACAAAGAATACCTAATGCTCCTCTCCATTTTAACCAACCAGCAATAATTCTATGTGTAACATCTCCATCAATTCTTCATCACTTTGAAAAATTGACCCTAGGTATTTAAAACTTTCCTTTTGGGGAATGCAATGTGTGCCAATTTTAATTTCTATGTCCTCTGAAGTAGCCAAATGATCAAACTTACATTCCATATATTCTGTCTTTGTTCTACTAAGTCGAAGGCCTTTGTTTTCTAATGTTTCTCTCCATAGTTCCAATTTTCTATTAACTTTTTCCTTAGACTCCTCCACTAATACAATGTCATCTGCAAATAACATACACCAAGGTACTTCATCCTGAATATGTTTTGTTAACTCATCCATCACCATTATAAATAAGTATGGACTTAAAGTTGATCCTTGATGTAACCCAATATTAACTTCAAAGAAGTCTGTCGTTCCTTCATGAGTCCTCACACATGTTTTTGCACCATCATACATGTCTCTTATAAGGTTAATATATGTCAATGGGATACCTCTTTTTTCCAAAGTTCTCCAAAGAACCTCCCTCGTTACCCTATCATAAGCTTTTTCTAGATCAATAAATATCATGTGAAGGTCTTTCTTTTCTGCTCTAAAATGTTCCATAAGACGTCTCAAAAGGTGAATCGCTTCAATAGTAGATCTACCTGGCATAAATCCAAATTGGTTCTCTGTTGTACTTGATACTTGTCTTAACCTACGCTCGATAATTCTTTCCCATAATTTCATAGTATGACTCATTAACTTGATACCTCGATAATTCACACAATTTTGAATGTCTCCCTTGTTCTTATATACGGGTATAAGTGTACTTGCTCTCTATTCCTTGGGCATCTTTTGGTTTTTCCATATTTCATTAAATAGTCTTGTGAGCCAAGTGATTCCTATTTCTCCTAGTATTTTCCAAACTTCTATAGGAATATTATCTGGTCCTACCGATTTACTACTCTTCATATGTTTAAGAGCCTCTTTGACTTCATTCTTTTTAATACGTCGGTAGAAATTGTGGTTTATATACTTTTCTGACTTGGCTAAATCTCCTAAACTAATACTAACATCTTTATTTTCATTAAAAAGATTATAAAAATAGTTTTTCTATCTATTTCTTATATTATCATTTGCCACTAGAATTTTTTCATCCTCGTCTTTTATGCATCTAACATAATTAAGATCTTTAGTTTTCTTATCTTTAGCCCTAGCTATCCTAAAAATATCTCTTTCACCCTCTTTTGAGTTGAGTTTTTATATAAGTCCTCCCAAATCTTAGCTTTTGCTTCACTAACGGCCTTTTTTGCTTCCTTCTTTGCTTTCTTATAAGCTTCTAAAGTTTCACTAGTTTTCTTAGTATAATGTAATTTGTAACATGCCCTCTTTGCCTTGATTTTATTTTGTACTACTTCACTCCACCACCAAGCTTCTTTTTGTGCCGGTACACCTCCCTTAGATACCCCTAACACATCTTTCGCCACTTTCCTAATATGTATAGCCATATTGTTCCACGTATCACAGGGTGTGCCAACATAATTCCAAACATCTCCTTGAAGGACTTTCTGTTTAAATATATCTTCTTTCTCGCTTTTGAGGTTCCACCATTTAGTCTGAATAGCTCGATGCACTCTTTTCTTCTTTGTCCATTTTTTTATTTGTAAATCCATAACTAAAAGTCGATGTTGGGTGGTTAAGCTTTCTCCTGGAATTACCTTACAATCTTTACAACACGCTCTATCTTTTTTTCTACAAATAAAGTAATCAATTTGTGTTTGTGATAAGCCACTCTTATAAGTAATTAAATGTTCATCTCGTTTTTTGAAGATTGTATTGACTATAAAGAGATCAAATGACATAGCAAAATTTAAAATCTCCCTACCTTCCTCCTTTATATCCCCATAACCAAAGTTTCCATGAATCCCTTGATATCCTAATGCCTCTTTACCGACTTGTCCATTTAAATCTCCTCCTAAACAAATCATCTCCCTTTGTGGAATCTTTTGAAACACCTTATCTAACTCTTCCCAAAAAACTGTCTTTATACTATCTTCTAGTCCTACTTGGGGTGCGTAAGCACAAACTATATTCAAAACCTCTACTCCTAACACTAATTTCAATGTCATGATTCGGTCACCATATCGTTGTATGTCTACTACACTCTCCTTTAAATCTTTATTTATGATAATACCAACTTCGTTTCGGGCCTTTTCTTTACCTGAGTACCATAATTTAAAACCTGTATCCTCTATCTCCTTTGCTTTTTCTCCAACCCATTTTGTCTCTTGTAAACATAGAATATGAATCTTTCTCCGAATCATAGTATCTAACACCTCCATTAGCTTACCCGATAATGTTTCGATATTCCAAGAACCAATACGAATCTTATTATCTAGGACTAGCTTCCTTACCCCCTGCATCCGTCCATAATCAAAATGCGGAGACCCTCTCTAAAAATTTTTCACTACATTCGAGCAGCAATGTAGCGGGACTAACTTCTTTACCCACACCCGTCCATGATGTGGGAACCCTCTCTGCAATTGATTCACTACATTCGGGCGAAAATGTAGTGGCCCTTGCTTACTTCTTACTGCATTCGGGCTCTACAGCACGTCGCTAGGCGAGGACGCCTTAACTGCTAACATGGCACACGATAGGGATCTGTGGAAACAAAGAATCCATGTAGTCGACCCCGTCTAGTATGGGAAAAGGCTTAGTTGTTGTTGTTGTTGTTGTTGTAGATGAGTGGATTATGGAAGATAACGAAGAAAATGCACTCCTAACCGAAGAAGACATTGCATGAATTAATTTGAAGTGCAACAACATCATGAAGGAGATGAAGATTTTCATTTTAAAGCAGAAGGTGATGAGAAACTTTGAATCTTTATGAAGTAGAAGATGAAGATTATTTAGTTAATGATCCTGATACAAATTTACAATATGTAAAATGTACATGTATTTCATTTTTTGCTTCAAAATATGTAATTTTGGATGTAATTGTTCAATGTTGAAAGTTCAATCTGTGCTAAACTTTGCATTATATGAATTTAAAGCAATTATCAGATTTTTTCAGATTTTTTTCAGATTTTTACTAATTTTCTTGATTTTTTAAATAATCTTTATATTATTTTAATATTAAAGTATGATACGATACAATATACCCGTATCGTGGAGCCTAGTGATATGCGATACGATACGCGTCAGGCAACACTGAATAGTATAGCTGTTAGGAGCAACTTCTCCCACTAGTCTCTTTCTCCTCACTTGTAATAAACTTCTATAAATAGAGGATGTTGTGAAATGAATAATTAGAACGTTTTGTGCTCACTTGACTTCTTTGGTATTATACTTTTTTGGTTTGTTTTGTGCACCACGTGTTTAGTGATTTGGTTTGTTGAAGATCTTGCGAGATCATTTGTATTGGTATTTGTGGACATCATTGGCGAGATTATGGTGCTACTTTTACATGGTATTAGAGATAGAACGGTTTATTTAGAGAAGCATTTGTATTCGTGGCAATTGTGGAAAGATTGTCAAATTTGGACATTGTTTGACTTATATGTGCAGTCTTTTCTTATATGACCACTCATCCATCTCAACATCTTCATTTCTGTCAGAGACATCTTTTGTACATTTAACTGCCCAACACTTAGAACCATAAAACATGGCAGATCCAATTGTTGCTTTATAATATTTACATTTTAACTTTAATGGTATCTTCTTATCACAAAGAATACTTATGCTCCTCTTCATTTTAACCAACCAACATTAATTTTATGCATGACATCTCCATTAATTCTTCCATCACTCTAAAAAATTGACCCTAGGCATTTAAAACTTTCCTTTTGAGGGATACAATGTGTGCCAATTTTAATTTCTATGTTCTTTAAAGTAACCAAATGATCAAACTTACATTCCATATATTTTGTCTTTGTTCTACTAAGTCGGAAGCCTTTACTTTATAATGTTTCTCTCCATAGTTCCAATTTTCTATTAACTTTTTCTTTATACTCATCCACTAACACAATGTCATCTGCAAATAACATACACCAGGGTACTTCATCTTGAATATGTTTTGTTAACTCATCAATCACCATTATAAATAAGTATGGACTTAAAGTTGATCCTTGATGTAACCCAATATTAACTTCAAAGAAGTTTATCATTCCTTCATCAGTCCTCACACATGTTTTTGAACCATCGTACATGTTATGTATGTCAATGAGATACCTCTTTTTAGGTTCTCCAAAGAACCTCCCTCGGTACCCTATCATAAGCTTTTTCTAGATTAATAAATATCATGTGATGATCTTTCTGTTTTGCTCTAAAATGTTCCATAAGATGTCTCAAAAGGTGAATCGCTTCAACAATGGATCTGCCTCGCATGAATCCAAATTAGTTCTCTGTTGTACTCGATACTTGTCTTAACCTACGTTCAATAATTCTTTCCCATAATTTCATAGTATAACTCATTAACATGATACCCCGATAATTCGCACAATTTTAAATGTCTTCCTTGTTCTTATATATGGGTATAAGTATACTCGGTCTCCATTACTTGGGCATCTTTTGGTTTCTCCATATTTCATTAAATAGTCTTGTGAGCTAAGTGATTCTTATTTCTCCTAGTATTTTCCAAACTTCTATCGAAATATTGTCTGGTCCTACTGATTTACCACCCTTCATATGTTTAAGAGCCTCTTTGACTTTATTCTTTTGAATACGTCGGTAGAAATTGTGGTTTATATACTTTTCTGATTTGGCTAACTCTCCTAAGCTAATACTAACATCTTTATTTTCATTAAAAAGCTTATAAAAATAGTTTTCCATCTATTTCTTATATCATTATTTGCCACTAGAATTTTTTCATCATTGTCTTTTATGCATCTAACAAAATTAAAATCTTTAGTTTTCTTATCTCTAGCCCTAGTTATCCTAAAAATATCTCTTTCACCCTCTTTTGAGTTGAGTTTTTTATATAAATCATTCCAAATTTTAGTTTTTACTTCACTTACGGTCTTTTTCGCTTCTTTCTTTGCTTTCTTATAAGCCTCTAAAGTTTCACTAGTTTTCTTAGCATAATGTAATTTGTAACATGCCCTCTTTGCCTTGATTTTATTTTACACTACATAAGTACACCACCAAGCTTCTTTTTGTGCTGGTACGCACCTCCCTTAGATTCACCTAATACCTCTTTCGCCACTTTCTTAATATGTATAGCCATATTGTTCTATATATCACAAGGTGTATCAACATAATTCCAAGCATCTCCTTGAAGGACTTTCTGTTTAAATATATCTTCTTTCTTGCTTTTGAGGTTCCACCATTTAGTCCAAATAGCTCTATGTACTCTTTTTTTCTTTGTCCATTTTTTTATTTGTAAATCTATAACTAAAAGTCGACTTTGGGTGGTTAAGCTTTCTCCTGGAATTACCTTGCAATCTTTACAACACGCTCTATCTTTTTTTCTATAAATAAAGTAATCAATTTGTGTTTATGATAATCCACTCTTATAAGTAATTAAATGTTCATCTCATTTTTTGAATATTGTATTGTCTATAAAGAGATCAAATGCCATAGCAAAATTTAAAATCTCCCTACCTTCCTCATTTATGTCCCCAAAACCAAAGTTTCCATGAATCCCTTGATATCCTAATGCCTCTTTACCGACATGTCCATTTAAGTCTCCTCCTAAACAAATCATCTCCCTTTGTGGAATCCTTTGAGTCACCTTATCTAACTCTTCCCCAAAAGCTGTTTTTATACTATCTTCTAGTCCTGCTTGGGGTGCGTAAGCGCAAACTATATTCAAAACCTCTGCTCCTAACACTAATTTCAACGTCATGATTCGATCACCATATCATTGTATATCTACTACACTATCCTTTAAATCTTTATTTTTAATAATACCAACTCCGTTTCGAGCCTTTTCTTTACCTGAGTAACATAATTTAAAACCTATATCATCAATCTCCTTTGCTTTTTCTCCAACCTACTTTGTGTCTTGTAAACATAGAATATGAATCTTTCTCCGAATCATAGTATCTACCGCATTCATTAGCTTATCGAACAATGTTATGATTTTCGAAGAACAAATACGAATCTTATTATCTTGGACTAGCTTCCTTACCTCCCGCATCCGTATATATTGAAAAGGCATTTCAATATCTATGATAATACCAACTCCATTCCAATATCTCCGTTTCGAGCCTTTCTTGTACCTAAGTATGTTTTATTTCAAAATTAAATATTAATCTTTTTTCAGTTTCTCAATTTGTAATAATGGTTGCATTGTTACCTTCTCACGAAATGGATGTATGGTGCACAATAATCTATCAAAGAAGATGATTGGGCAAGGACAGAGAAGATGATCTCTACGTCATGGATAATTCAGTTATATCAAATTTTGAAACGCGGGAGATTACTTGTAATGATTTTGGGCTTTGGCATAAATGATTAGTGCGTCTTGATGTAAACAAAATAAAAAATTATCTATGGATAAAGATTAATTAAAGAAATGATTTTATTTACAAAGATTGTATTTTTAGTAAAACACATCATTCACCAGTTGACAAAAGAACCTTTATCATAAAAAAAGCTTTCGAATTAGTGCACTCCGATGTTTGGAGACCTGCTCTCGTAACCTCAAAAGGAGGAGTGACTTATTATATTATTTTTATAGATGCTTTCACTCGACACTTGGATATATTTTTTGAAACACAAATCGGAAGTTTTTAAACATTTTTGATCTTTCACAATATGATCAAGACTCAATTTGAAACTAATATCAAAATCTTAAGAACCGACGCTGGAGGTGAATATCTCTCAAATGACTTTAAAAACTATCTTAAAGAACATGAAATTTGACATAAAAAATCTTGAACAAAAACTCCTCAACAAAATGGTTTAGCCCAAAGAAAACATGGACATATTATTGAAAATACTAGAACTTTGTTATTAGCAAATAAAGTTCTCAAATACTTATGGGCCGAAGCCGCTTTAACTTATGTTTGATAAATAACATGTCATCAACCAAACTAGAAAATTGTTCTCTTATTAAAAAGTTGTATCAAATAAACTTAGTTAAGTTCAAAGTTTTTGGATGTAAGTGTTATATTTATACGGATAAGAATGATAAGTTAGGTCCCAAAACTATTGAATGTGTCTTTCTTTGGTATGGCATTGATAAAAAGGGGTATCGATGTTACAACCCAAAAGAAAATAAACTTTATTTGTCTAGAGATGTCTAATTTATTGAAGATGAATGTTATTATGGAGATGAATCATAAAGCAAAAAATAACTTACAATGGAGAAAAACTATGAATGATGAATTAGAAGCTCTAGAAAGGAATAGTATTTGGGACATTATTCTGAAGCCCAAAAAAAAGAAAATTATTGGTTATAGGGGGTCTATAAGGTCAAAACCCATAGTGATGGATCTATTAAAAAGTACAAAGCAAGACTTGTATAGCTAAGGGGTATTCTCAAGAATATGGGATTGATTATGAGGAAACCTTTGCTCCTGTTACTCGTATGACTATTGTTTGTATATTGATCTCTATTCATACGATTAAAGAATGAGATATATATCAATTGGATGTTAAAAGTGCTTTGTTGAATGATACTCTTAGTGAAGATATTTATATGGCTCCTCTTTTAGGATTCAATGCTCAAAGTAATTATGTTCTTAAACTAAAAAAGGCTTTATATGGACTAAAAAAAGTACCTAAGGTTTGATTTGATAGATTTGAGAATTTTATGCATGCATAGGATTTTCACTCTTGTTATTACTGACACTGCCTTGTTTGTAAGGAATACTGATGTAGGTATTGTGATTCTACTTCTATTTGTAGATGATATGATCATTACTGAAAGTGATAAAAATGAGATATTAAAAGATCAAAAGAGATCTATCTTTATGAAGAATTTAAAATAAAAGATATGGGTGTACTTAGTTACTTCTTGGGAATAGAAGTAACTCGTAATAACATAGGTTATTTTATATCATAAACAAAATTTGCTAGTAATATTATTAAAAGGTTAGGTTTGACAGATGACAAAAAGGTGAGCACGCTAGAGGCGATGGGGACCAAATTGAGAACTACAGATGAAGAAAAATTAGAGGATATCGCTTCCTACATATAAATGATCAATCAAACATAGCACACGCAATACATGTGGTAAGTCAATTTCAACAAACTCCCACCATTATACATATCAATGCGGTTATACGGATTGTGAGATACATAAAAGATACACTTAAAAGGGGATCATTCTAATGTCATCATATTCTCTTAAATTAACTGTCTATACTGATGCTAATTGGGGTGAGATATCAATGATAGACATTCCACCATTGGATTTTGTATATTTTTAGGTGACTCATTAATCTCTTGGAGATGGAAAAAATAACATATAAGGTATCTTTATCATCTATAGAGGCAGAATATAGAGTTATGACTACTATAACAACAAAGATATCTTGGCTCACTGAACTTATAGCAGACATGGAGGTCGCACTAGAGGACTCTACAAAAGTGCCATGTATATTGTTTCAAATAGTACATTTCATGAACGAACCAAGTATATTGAGATGGACTGCTACTATATTCGTTAGGAATGCTTGAAGAAAAGACTGACCTTATATTATGTTCCTTCGTAACTATAATTAGCAGATTTATTTTCAAAGTCTTTGTCAGTCCTAGATTTATGTTTTTGTTGGACAAACTTTCGGTATATATACCGCAAGTTTGAGGGGGTGTTAACTTGTAATAGTATTGTGTCATTAGAGCCCAACATGCCCTTGGCACGGGCTCCCTAGGATGGGCCCTCAAGGACCGGTCAACAACCAACGACTAGTAGTGTAGCCGTTGGGAGAAGTTGCTCTAAAAAAAGAAGCGAAAAAGGCCGTTAGTGAAGCAAAAGCCAAAATTTGGAAGGATTTATATAAAAAGCTTAGCTCAAAAGAAGGTGAAAGAGATATTTTAGGATAACTAAGGCTAGTGATGGTAAAATTTTAGGATAGCTAAGGCTAGACATAATAAAACTAAGGATCTTACTTTTGTTAGATGCATCAAAGATGAGGAGGACAAGATTTTAGGATAGCTAAGGCTAGAAATAAGAAAACTAAGGATCTTACTTTTGTTAAATGCATCAAAGATAAGGAAGAGAAGATTCTAGTGGTGAATGATGATATCAAAAATAGATGAAAAATTATTTCTATAAGTTTTTTAATGAAAATACAAATGTTAGTATTAGTCTAAGAGAGTTAGCCAAATTAGAAAAGTATACAAACCACAATTTCTATCGGCGTATTCAAAAGAATGAAGTCAAAGAGGCTCTTAAATATATGAAAGTTGGTAAATATGTAGTACCAAATAATATTCTTAAACAAGTATGAAAAATCGTATGAGAGATGAGGCTCACTTGGCTCATAAAACTATTTAATGAAATATGAGAACTCAAAAGATGCTTGAAAAATGGAGAGCGAGTACATTTATACCTATATATAAGAACAAGGGAGACATTCGGAATTATGTGAATTATCGAGGTATCAAGTTAATGAGCCATACTATGAAATTATAAGAAAGAATTATGGCACATAGGTTAAGACAAATATCGAGTATAACAGAGAACCAATTTGGATTCATGCCCGGTAAATATACTTATGAAATATTTTAAAGAAAAAAACCTTCATATGATATTTATTGATCTTGAAAAAGCTTATGATAGGGTGCCAAGAGATATTCTTTGGAGAACCTTGAAAAAAAGAGGTATCCCATTGACATACATAAATCTTATAAGAGAGATGTACGATGGTGGAAAAACATGTGTGAGGACTCGTGAAGAAGGAATGACAAACTCCTTTGAAGTTAATATTAGGTTACATCAAGAATCAACTTAAGTTTTGTATTTATTTATATTAGTCATTGATGAGTTAACAAAACATATTGAAGATGAAGTACCTTGTTGTATGTTATTTGCATATGACATTGTGTTAGTGGATGAGTACAAGGAGAAAGTTAATAGGAAATTGGAACTATGGAGAGAAACATTAGAAAGTAAAGGCTTCCGACTTAATAGAACAAAGACAAAATATATGAAATGTAAGTTTGATCATTTGGGTATTTCAGAGGACATAAAAATTAAGATTGACAAACATTTCATCCCTCACAAGGAAAGTTTTAAATACTTAAGGCCAATTTTTGAAAGTGATGGAAAAATTGATGGAGATGTTATGCATAGAATTAATACTGGTTGGTTAAAATGGAGAGGGACATCAGTTATTCTGTGTGATAAGAAGATATCATTAAAGTTAAAAGGTAAATATTATACACATCAATTAGACCTACTATGTTTTATAGTTCTAAGTGTTGGACAGTTAATCATCAACATGTGCAAAAGATGTCTGTATCATAAATGAAGATGTTGAGATGGATGATTAGTCACACAAGGAAAGACTGTATACATAATGAGGCTATTAGAAACCATTTGGGAGTAGTACCAATAGAGGATAAAAAGAGAGAAAATCGTTTAAGATGGTTTGGACACAGAAAGAAAACCAAAAGACGCGAAGATATGAAAAATTAAATTGTAAAAATGTTAAAAGAGGAAGTGGACAACCACAAAAGTGTTTAAAAAAACTATAAAGAATGATCTAGTTTATATTGAGTTAACTGCTAGCATGACACATGATAGGGCTATATGAAAACAAAGAATCTATGTAGCCGGCCTCATCTAGTATGGGAAAAGGCTTAGTTGTTGTTGTTGTTGTGTTAGATACTTGAGTTTCTCTGCATAATTGATCATGCAACACTTTCATGCTGGCTGAGAAATTCGGTTTTGCTATGCAAACCCATCTCCAATGCGTCCTACGTAGAGGTTGCACAGCATTTCTAATTGTGGCCTCTGACATACTCTGGTGGTCAGATAAATACCTAAAGACACGCAAATTCAGGGAACAGGAAGAGGCTGCTCGAAGATCAAGATTTACTAAGGTATCCATCTGAGGCTAATATGTCTGAATGAAAGTTTATCTATTTGCTGAAACGCAATCATTTTCTCCATAATATTTGTAAACAGGAAAAGGAAAATGTCATTTTGTCCATTTCTTCCATCCACCATGGGATAGCTTGTTAATATGCTAACTTGAGAATCTTTTGCAGGCTACAATTCGGGTTCGTTTCCCAGATGGCTACATTGTTGAAGCAATATTTAATCCAATAGAACCCATTGCAAGTCTTACGGACTTTATTAAAAGGATACTTGCTCATCCAGAAATACCCTTCTATATTTGTGAGCATTGATTCATTTAAAATATACAAAGTTCAGTTCATTAAGACAGTTCTTAGCTTTCTCGAGTTTTCAATAAACTAGAAATATGCAGCTGCTGTGTGTCGTTGAATGCATAATGCCGTTTGGGAACTTAAGTGGAGTGTCCAGGGGAGGGATTTTCCCTGTAGAATGCTTTTCCATTTTTTGTTGTGGCAGTTTTTTTCTTACGTATTTACTGGCTAACAGTGCTTTCTGAATATCTTTCTGGAAGTTGGAAAATATTGAAAACATACAGCTAACCATGTGTGTGTGTTTGTGCTGAAACATACACATGATGAACTGCTGAACATGGCTCCAAAATATATCTGCGGCAATAAATTTTGTTTGCATTCCCAGAGAATGACCGGTAGTTCTAGTCTGTATCCTTGAGCTGCTGTTTATCTCCAAGATGGTTGGAATAGTCAATAAATAGTTAGTGTTGCATTTTGGCTCCATGGTTATGGTTTAAATGATGTTCATTATGGATATCAAAGAATGAAATTTGACTATGATATTCCACCAAATCCAAATCCAAATCCGTGTTGTTGGGTTTGGTAGAACATGTGAAATCCTAATCCAACTAATGGTCATGTTCAGATTCATTATGTGGTTTATAAAGAAATGGCCTTGGTCAATCTGACTCATATAAATGCTTTTGAAATTATCCAGTTAGACAATGCTCAATTTGGTCAGTGTTTTGTTTGCTAATTCTGACCAAATCCAATCTTTTCACTGTAATTCTTCCTGATGTTTTAGGACCATAATTACTTTTCTCTTCCTGCTCTTAGAATATACCTCTTGTTGCCTGTTTCCTCATTCAGCATCAAAACACTATTGTACTGTCAAAAATATAAGCACTGTTTCAGGGATAGGTTGCAATTTTTGTGATTCCTTTTTTTTTTCTTATGACAATCTTCTACAAATTCTCTTGTGCAATGTAAGACGTGATTTATTTTTCTTAGATTTCTTTTCTGCTTCAAAGTTATTATGCCTCGTATGTTAGTTTAGCTCGTTCTCTATAGTCTAAGCTGTCCACTTGAATACATTTTCATTTTATTCAATTTTTTTCAGATACGACTCCTCCAAAGCAATGGCTTGAAGACATGTCAAAAGATTTCTTTTCTGTGGGATTTGTTCCTGGTGCCATTGTTTACTTTTCTTATGATCTTGTAAAAGGTAAATTTTTTTATTGGTGCATTTGGAATTATTTTGGCAGATCAATGTGCTGTGTCTGCATCTTTTCATTGTCAACAGTTAAAAACAGTTCCGCAATGATGGATTCTGAAACTTTCAGAGTGGTCTGTCCATAACTGTTTTTGCCTTAGCATGGAATAGCTAGATATGGTTGCTGCACTTTAATATAAAGAGTCATTAGAACAGTCAAAAGTAGCATTATGTAAAGTTCCATGTCAAATCCTGACCAGTACGGTTTTGATTATTAGAGAAACTCATTATTTTTATTTTCCAGCTTTCGTGCTAGATGAGTCTGTCCCTTCAGCTATGACCATTTTGTTGTCTCAAGTTCTCAATTGTAATTTTCTAAATCCGTCAGACTATTTTTCTTCTTAAAATATTTACAAAGACAATTTTTTGTCCCTGGGTTCCTTTTCTGAAAAAGGCACACTTTCTATGGGACGTGTTGTTCCTGCAAATTGAGAACGATCTGCTTGTGCCATTTGCAAAAAGTTATTTGTGGCAGCTTGACGGTTTCATCATACTTTCTCACCTCCATCTTTGTCTCCATTTGTAATTCACAATTTTTGTTCTTATGATGCATGAGGTTTGGAAGCTCATTCTGCCGTGCATGCAAACCATAACTTATCATTAACCTGCATTCAAATGGGCCATTTGAGCATTTCTGGGATCAACGCATTATGTTGGCATTGTTAATATATGGATGGAGAGAACCAAAACAAGATAGACATTGATTTGTGTAGCACCACAACTTTGCTGCAATCGACCAATCTACAATGTCCGGTTAGTGACAAACTACGATGGAGAACTGTTAATAAAGATGTGGCCAGATTTTGCTTGCTTTCAGGTTGTCTATTGCAAGGTAGCAACTTGCATTTGAATGGGCAACTATAGAAGCATAAGTATAGGTGAAAATAATAAGAATGCTAATGCATTTCTTGACTCTAGCAGCTGGAATATGAAGGCGTCATGCTTTATCTCTTAACAAGATCACCACATGGAAACAAAAATTTCTGACGGTTTGGCTATCTTACTGTCTTCATTTGTTTCCGTCACCAATTTGTGGAATCGTGTCAACATCCAGTTTTGCATTGTCTTATTGAGGTGGTTTAAACGGGTGTTAACATTAGGCAATATGTAAGCAACGTTGTCAGCTGTTCATTCGATCGAAGTAGATCTCCTATCTGCACTTACCTTTAAGGATTAAAAAAGTCGTTGATATCTTGAAGCCCCATTAAGAAGATTATCCCCGTTGTGAAGGAAAGGTAGAATAAAGGCAGAAACGGCATAACTTATATTTTCTTCAGATGTGATGCTGGCACACACCATCTTTTACTCTACTTGGTTTAGCATTCTAAATCATATTAATTTTGGTGGTTATGTTAAACAACTGTTATCCTTTTGTTGCTCGCAGATGAAGAAACCAAGGATGTAAATTCGGCCCCATTCCTTCGGAATGATATCATGGCTTTGGCTAATCTGGACGTAATTAGTCAACAAGCTGAGTCTTTACAGCCCTTGCCAGAACTGGCACTTCCAGAAGCCCCAGTAGATGTTGCAGAAGCTAAACCCGCTACAGAGAAACCAGTAAAACCAAAGTGGTTTAAGATGTGAAACAGTTAAGATCTTGGAAAATGTATCGTGTTATTCATCTCATAGCGTATCACTGCTTTGGTACCTCTCCGATTAACTTGAAAGCTTGTAAAGTTACGACAGGGTAATGATGGTATATGCTTCAACAGCAGTTTGTGCCTTCTTACTTGTGTTTCATCGATGTGCCGCAAGTCTTCGGAATTCATACTCCGCCCATCTTCTGTAACGCATTGGCTCTTGTTTGAGTCTACCATCCACAGTAACAACTACCATTTTTGTGGGAGATTTTTAATGTATTTTGTTTTCTTTTGTGTCATGATTAGATAAACACAAAAGCAAATGATAGTACAGATGCAGGTGGTAATAATAATCACTTCGAAATGAGTAAGGTTCAGCAGAGAGCTTCTATGCAATTTTGGATTGACATGGAATTCTTGTTTGGATTAGACCTGTTCTTTAGTATATTAATTGCCGGAACAACTGTTCAGTTCAATGTTTAAAAAAGTGCAACGGTGTTCTTATCGCAAAGGATATCAATCGTACCGTATCGAATTAATAAAAAAGTGCACAGTAACAACTACCATTGTTTGGTTTTCGTGATTTATTCAGATTAAAAAAATGAATTTTTTAATTAATTAATAAAAATTGGCAGCAAGTTGGAAAACACAATCCAAAACATAGTAAAAATTAGCATTGAATCAAATTATTAATCAAACAAGATTGAATTGAATCAAGTGTATACTAAGCAATTTAATGCTACTAAGTAAATAACAATAATTAACACATAAACTATTAATAACAATGAGAAGATTGATTAAGAACTTAGCAAGAGCAATTAAGCTATACTAGAGCATATAAAAAAATCATAGTCGGAAGTTGAAACTAGAGTCATCAATTTTTGGAGATAATGGTCCACTTCAAATTCATCACACAACACTAGGTTCATTCATCAATCTTAATATAGGCATCAAAAGCAGAGTAATTAGGATCAACATGGGCAGCCACATCATCATCATTATTGTCATAATCTCTCTCTTATATATGCTCATCTACTCCAATGCCTTCAATATTATCAACATCTTACTTCTCTCCAATTTCATCCTCTATCTATCATCATGGAAGTCTCTCCTTCAATCCACTCACTTAAAATATCATTTCGTATATAATTGAGTCGTATTGCACCTTATCTTGTCTTTTTATATCTTTGCATTGCTTATAAAAGAAATTTTTAAAAAAGAACCTAACAAATATCATATACAATATACATATGAAGAATTATGAGACTAGGTAACTAGCAAATTACCTCTGCCTTGACTTCATGTTATATGAAATGTAAATCAAATTGTAGGAGTAAAAATACTCCAACATTTTTTTTCTTTATGTGAATGCATTCAAAAAAATTCAATTTCGTTCACATTTATAGGCTTGACTCGATATATGTTGAACAAACCTTTTCAAGTAGGGTGCATCTATATACCATCAAAGCAATCACATCATTCATCTATATAAAAACAAAAAATAAAATAAGTAAAAGACAATTTAGTATTGCAGTTGACAATCAAATCAAAATAAAATTAATAAGCCAAATCATACATGGACACATCTAGGAGCAGAGTTGTATCACAATCGGCCTATCAAAATCTCTAATACTACTATGTATGTACTTGCTTAGCTCCAAATGAATGCTACACCAAATGGATTAGTCTTTGACAAGGTCAGTTACATTTAAATCTCCTTTTTCACTTTGCCATCTTCTACAAAGTTAAGAGAAAATCTAATGACAGAATTAAAAAAATATACATCAACATTTAAATCATGATGTATTTGTCGATCCCACCATGCATCAATTATCTATCGTACCTTGTTAAGAAAACCTCATTTTTTAGTTAAGGTTATCCCGCTATATATATATATATATATATATATATATATATATATATATATATATATATATATATATATATATATATATATATATATATTATGATGCATAACAAGTATATCTTCATTGTCTACCATTCTCAACACTTTAACTAATAGAACAACCATTTTCAAAAATATGCTACATTGATCCCAAAAATCCTCTCTAAAGATGACATCATCTACATCAAGCCCCTCCCTCTTCCTCAACTAACTTATAGAACTCCATTTATCAAAAGCAAGCACTTTTATGTATAACAAAACTTTGAACTAATATAACATTCATAACATATCTTATCACTACAGGCCTCATCAATTTCCTACCATCAGTATGGATTCTTATCAAATGCATTACTGATGAATAGTTATAAATAAACTTTTTGATATTTCTATTTAAATGAATAGTCTCCTTAACTTCATTAATCTCACTTAAATCCTCAAGCATCAAAAATCTTTGCAATATGCAATACATGGAGTTCACACCAAAGAAAGGTGGTTTGCTTGAAATATCATATGAGTTGCTTTAAAATTTACCACTTTATTAGTAATGATTTCTACAATATTTTCTTCACCTACCAACTCAACAAATTCTTCAAATCGATAAGTAGCTCAACGGTAGAATACTCCCTACTTAAAAAATTGAAAGTGGAATCGACGAGATGGTTTGGTTCTAGTTTCAGGTTCGAGACAACCCGGAACCAAACATGTCTAGGTTCCAATACGGTGATAAGGGTGGCACCCTCTTTTTTTCTTTTCTTTTTTTCTGGGTTCCAATTTACCCCTCAAGCTATTGGGAAACTAAGTACTTATTTCCTTTTACGACAAAAAACCATAATAACTCCTGCAACTACAAAATTTCCTTTTTCAGGACGGACATGGGGTTTCAGACTTAAAGGTCCATGTATTGTGTAAAAATCCATGGACACAAACGCCCTAAATCAGCACAAATACAGCTCTAAGCACCAATAAAAGTACTTGTAGTTTCTGCTTCAAGCTCGAAGTCATTTGCCCAGAGAGAACGTGTAAAAATGGTCAAAAGTTTCTGCTCCAAATTAACACAGAAAGTTATATCTCTTAGCATCAATGAAAAAAACTCCCAAATTTAAAAATGGATTAAAGGGGGGAGCATTCAAAAATGGCCAAAAAGATACAACGTTCTTCAAAAAGCCAATCCATGTTCTTCTATATAGACATGGCTGGTTATATATAAACTAGCTGTAATGGATAAACTTGCCGCAAGGCTACACTGATTTTGTCGCTCCAACTAGTATATACAGTGTCGTGACTATATTGTTGTTAAACATGGCCTTTTGGAACCGGACAGCTGGTTTGAATCGGAACTGAACCGCCAATAGAATCGACGATAATCAAAACCGGCCCCGAAATTGAGGATCTCTGATTTGGTTCCAGTTCATGGCGTTTAAAAACTGACTCAGAAGTGGAATCAAAACTGATAATTTCAAACCGTCGTTATTGTTTAAATATTTCTTCCAAAATCTCTTAGCACAAACGAACCATTCGCTCAATAGTAGGATGCTCCCCACTGTTGCCTTTGGTGGGGAATTCAACTCCCAAAAGGCACTTAATTCACCCCTTGTATTTTAAAAAAGAAAAGCTTTAAATCTTCAAAAATTCCTTATCACAAATTGTTTGTTAGCTCAAGAGCAGGGCACTCCCCGTTGTTGTAGCTAGTGGGGAGTTCGAATCTTAGAGGGTGTAATTGCTCCTGTATTTCAAAAGAAAAATTCTAACTGGTGCAAACAATTCCAGAATAGTTTCAAAACTGGTCCTATGGTGGTTCAATTTTGGTTTCAGGTAAACCGAAACTAACAGTTTGAAACCGTCAATTTGAGTTTATCCGGAACAGAACATGTTTAACGGCTATCTTATAAAGCTTTATAAAACAAGCTTACAATGTTATCATAAGGTTGTGCAACCTTATAATAGCATGTAAAGTTGTTACACAGATAATGACCATTCTCGGCTCAGGTAACGACTGGATTGACCATCCAGTTGACCATCCAGTCCGTTACCTGAAGAGGATAAGGCCGAATCAATAATGGATGATCATTATTGGGATTTCCGGTAATGGCTCCGTTATCAGCTCCCGAACGAGGGAAGCCACGGGAGGATAAGCACGGACGAAGGGAGAGCACCTGCCTATAAAAGACAGGCATTACATGCATACACTTAATTGTGAAAGAAACACAGAAAGTAAAAGAAAAAGAGAGTGTACTGATCTTCATCCATGTAAGAACCCTGTGTGGGAACCTCGTGTCCACCACATCCACGTTTCCGCTATACTCAACAGAAGCTGCCTACTGGAAAGGATCAAATACAGCCAAATAGCCATCACCAGAATCTGGGAAGAAGAAGGTACAATTCTTCTACATTGGTATCAGGGCCTCAAAACCCTACAAAACAAAAAAGGGGAACAGGTAAGAAAAAAAAGCGGATCATGGAGAAGCAACGACAGTTGGCAGGCGCAGCAGGCAAGAGTGGCAGGCCAAGGACGATCATGTTAACATAGATAACATAGCAAGGACGATCATGTTAACATACATGGAGGATGACTTGATTAGGGTATTTGAAGAATATGAGATCACAAAAGAGTTGTTTAACTCATTAACAACTATATATGATACAACTGCAAAATTGCATGTACAGTTGCTACTACAAAAATACAATCCTTCAGAATAAAAGAAGGAGATAATGTAGTAGAGCATGTAAAACACATGCCAGTAATGGTTAGAGATTTAGCCGTAGCAAAATCAGTCATCCCCGAACCGATACAGATATCAATAATATTGAACAGTCTACTCCCGTCATGGAACATGGTCACCACTGCCCTAAGATTAGGGCCTAAGATCAACCTTTCTGAGTTGCCCCTTAAACTAGCAATAGAGCAAGAGCACATGCTCAAGAACAAGAAAGAGAAATTGCTAGTGGTTTAGGATGACTTAGCTTCTAGCTCCAAGTCCAATCAGAAAAGGAAACCAAATAAAAAGTTTGGCAAGAATAACAAGAAAGACGGTCAAAATTTTAAGAAATTACAGGAAACCGCTTCTCGGGTTAAGTGTTTCAACTGTAGAAAGATGGGACACTACAAAAGAGACTGCCGCTACAAGAAAAGTTGAGAAAAGAACCCACAGTGCGAACAGTAGAAGAATAAGAATATAATCTGCGTGATTTCAAAATGCTTATATTTGGACCGCCTAGTGATAGGTTGGTGGATAGACTCAGGAGCTAAAAGACATATCTCGAAGACCAAGGAAGGGGCAATGGATTTGAAGGAATATCAACTTGGGGAACATCATGTGTATATGGAAAACAATACTTTCTCAGATGTTCTGGGTATTAGATCCTTAAGGACATATGTACAAGACAAACCAATTGTACTGACCGACGTGTTAATTGTGTCATCAATAGGGCACAATCTGGTCTCGGTCCCTACCTTAGTTAAGAAATGTTTTGAAGTTAGGTTTATTCCTAACAAGGTAACTATGGGTAAACATTAGATAATTTTGTTCTCAAGAGAATTTGATGTATAAGGACTGTTCAAATTATGTGATAATGAAAGTCATCAATCTTCTACTTATATTGATAGTGCCTTTACTGTTGATGTGAATATGTGGCATAAACACCTAGGACATATAAGTCTAGAAAAGTTGAGGAAATTATCCAACTTTGACTTATTGCCTGGATTTGAGGAAAAGACTTTCAACAAGTGTAAAGCTTTTATACAAGGAAAAATGACAAGAAAAGTTTTTTTCCCAAGAAAATAATAAGGGCAACAACCCTGTTAGAAATTATTCATACATATTTATGTGGACCTTTTAGAGTAAAGACACACTGGAGAAAGGGTTATTTTATAACCTTTATCGATGATTACTCTAGATATATGTATATATATCTTTTGGCATATAAATTGGAGACACTTGATGCATTTAAAAAATATAAGGAAAAAGTGAAAAATCAATTAGGGCATTTGATCAAAGTCTTAAGATCATATAGAGGAGGTGAATATACCTCGGCAGAATTCTTGGAATTTTGCAAAGACTTTGGTATTGCTAAACAAAATACAATACCCAAGATACCTCAACAAAATGGAGTAGCTGAGAGATACAATAGAACATTGCTGAATATGACAAGGTCAATGTTAATAGATGTCTCTCTTCTAAGAGTATTTTGGGGAGAAGCAGTAAATACAGTTGTTTACATACTCAATAGAGTACCGTGTAAAGCTGTATTCACTACACCATATGAGATGTGGTTTAGAAGAAAACCCAACCTAGGTCATCTCAGGAGGTGGGGATCTATTGCACATATAAAGATAGTTGATCAGTCTAGAGATAAGCTATACAGCAGGTCCTTGAGATTTATATTTATAGGATATCCTAAAGGTTCAAAAGGATATCGATTTTATCATAAGGACCATGGACTTATTGAAAGTAGAGATGTTGAATTCTTAGAAGATACTAAGAATAACATCCTGGAGAATGATGAGGAATGTACTAATGATTTGGTAGATTTAGACCAATCATCTTTTAAGCCCATAGAAGATCTTAAAACTACCGATACCTTAAGTGGACATAAGAGGCCAAGAGCCACTCCGTCCTACTTAAATGATTATCACACTTACCTTGCAGTAGAAGTGTGTAATTTAGTAGATTTGGATGAGTTGACTGATAACTTGACTTATCAACAAGCAATGAACTCATCGGAAGCAACAGAATAGGAGAAAGCCATAGATGAGAAAATTGAATCCATTGAGAAAAACCAAGTATGGGAATTGACTGATTTGCCAAAAGGAAGGAAAGTTGTAGGCTGCAAATGGGTTCTGAAAAAGAAATACAAGGTCAATGGTACAATCGACAAGTTTAAAGCGAGGTTAGTTGCAAAGGGTTTTTCGTAAAAAGAGGGGATAGATTATGTTGAGACATATTCTTCAGTTACGAAATTTGCATCCATACGGATAATCTTGGCAATATCTGCATACTATGATTTAGATTTACATCAGTTAGATGTAAAGACAACTTTTCTAAATGAAGATTTAGAAGAAATCACATACATACAATATCCCGAAGGATTTGTGGTTGAAAGCCAAGAAAATAAAGTATATAGGTTGAAAAAATCCCTATATGGCCTGAAACAGTTACCTTGCCAATGATATTTGACTTTTCAAAATGCCATTATAGAACTTGGGTTTGTGGCTAACAAGCTTGATCACTGTGTATATGTTTGGAACAGTGGGAGCCACTTTGTGATCTTGTCATTGTATGTTGATGACATATTGTTGACCGGAAACGATAATGAGATGATTGTCAAAACCAAGTTATGGTTGAACTCTAAGTTCGAAATGAAGTATATGGGGGAAGCATCCTATATCCTGGAAATAAAGATCTCTCGAGATAGATGATCTGGACTCTTATGCCTGAGTCAGGAGAGCTATATTGACTATATCCTCAAGAAATTTAAAATGGGTGAATGCAAGTCTGCAGATACACCTGTTGCAAAAGGAGTTAAATTAAGTAAGGTTGATTGCCCCGGTGAAGGAGACGATAAGCCTAATATTCCTTATGCACAAGCTGTTGGCAACTTGATGTATGCTATGTTATGTACAAGACTTGATATCAGCTTTGTTGTTGATCTTGTCAGTAGATATCAAAATAATCCTGGTTGGCAGCACTAGGTAGTTGTAAAAAGGATTCTAAGATATCTAAAAGGAACAAAGGACTTGAAACTGTATTTTAAAGCAGATGAATTGAAAGTGGTAGGATACTCAGATGTTGATTTTGTTGGGAGCAAAGATGACATCAAATCAACCTCGGGACAAATATTCTTATTTGGAGGTGGTGCTGTTTTTTGGGCATGTAAGAAACAGGGTTGTGTAGCATTACATACACAGGAAGCTGAGTATGTTGCTTGTTGTATGGCTGTAACAAGTGCTGTTTGGATAAGCCGCTTCATACGAGATTTGAAGTTGGAGATAACAGACGAGCCAATGGTTATCTATTGTGATAACAATGCAGTAATTACTCTTATTAAGAGTGGAGAGGATTGCTCGAAAAGCAAGCATATAATGGTAAAATACCACTATGTTCATGATATGGTTATGAGAAAGGAAATATCCATCTCATACATGCCAACGAAAGATATGTTCGCAGACCCCTTAACAAAAGGCATAATAGATTATCTCTTTTTAAAACATGTAACTAACATGGGTTTGAGATATGTTTGATTGTTGTATAGGTAAATAATCATACAACGGATAGAATGTTGTATAGGTAAATAATGATACAACGGATGATTTGTTGTGAAGGGAAATAACCACACAACAGGTTCTGATTACAATAATAATCAGGAGTTGACATAACTAGGGAAAATCCCTGAAAAGTGGGAGGAAAACCAATATGTCAATACACTTGCTCAAATGGCCAAGTGGGAGATGTTATACAGATAATGACCATTCTCGGCTCAGGTAACGACTGGATTGTTCATCCAGTCTGTTACCTTAAGAGGATAAGGTCGAATGAGTAACGGATGACCGTTACCGGGATTTCCGGTAACAGCTCTGTTATCAGCTCCCAGACGAGGGAAGCTAGAGGAGGATAAGCACGGACGAAGGGGGAGCACCTGCCTATAAAAGGCAGGCATTACAGGCATACACTCAACTGTGAAAGAAACACAGAAAGTAAAAGAAAAAGAGAGTGTACTGATCTTCATCCGTGTAAGAACCCTGTATGGGAACCTCATGTCCACCATATCCATGTTTCCGCTGGTACTCAACAGAAGCTGCCTACCGAAAAGGATCAGACACAGCCAGATAGCCATCACCAGAATCTGGCAAGAAGAAGGTACAATTCTTCTACAAAAGTAAGATAAAAAAGAGACAAAATCATTTTATAAACTATAAGAAATGGTTTGTTTCTTAATTTTAACGTGTCACAAGCTTGTCTTGTTTTGTAAAACATTATAATGTATGGAAAGATGAAGCTTTTAGTAAGGTAAGGGAGCTTGTGTAGCAAGGCTCCACAAGCATGGCTTGCTTCGCAGTACGAAAGGCTACTTTAAGCACCCTCCTTACGTTGCCATTGCTACTGTAAACTGTGAGACTACCTTGATACAATCCACTGGTTTCAGCTTACTGAACCCCAAAAGCCATAACAAAGTCGGAGTCTTTTGGTTCTAGAACTATCAATTTAATCCAATTTGGGGTCCATTTAGGAACCACTTGTTCTTTTCTTGAATGTTCAAATTTATATAGAAATTGTAAAATATTTTCAACTTTAGACAGTTAGAGATCACCAGTTTCTTTCGGTTCGGTTTCTAAAATTCAGGTTCTGGATTTGGTTATGGTTCTCATCATGGTTACGGACCTAAAACCGGGCTTGGTTATGGGATGAACCAGCGGGTTGGTTACAAAACCGGCACTACTTGTACATGTGGTTTGGCCGTCGAGTATATCCAGAAAGGCGGAAACCATATTTGAATTCGAAAAGCTTTTGGATATGGTTTTCCATAATGAATCCGATTGATCCGATTCAAAATGGTTCGGATGTCGATTTCTATGATGGATAGGCATTTTTTTGTTTGTTTTCTCATTCCTGGTTTGTTATGAAATGAATTTTGGAGTGTTTAAGTAGCTTTCTGTTGGCAGTTCGATTTTGGAGCTTGCAAATTGTGATCTGATATGATCCCGTGTTGGGTTGGTTTTTGTTGGTCCGGGGCAAGTGGGAACATTTCGCTGCTTCCCTTTGGTTCGTGAATTCCGTGGAAGAGAATTATATTTTTTGAGGTCGTGAGCTACAATGTTGATGGAGAAAAGAGGAAACTCCTCTAATTTTATTTATGTTAATCATTTATGTTCGCCTGATTGGTGAATTGAACTCTATATATGGATTTAAGAAATGCAGTACTTCGTTGCTAATTAGTATGTGTTGGTTGCTGTTTGTTAACAGAAAGATATATTTACTATCACCTTCAACGATAATCTAGGTTATATCTAAAAGGCCCGAACTCCACTGCCTCCAGCAGTCCTTGTCTTTTCTTCTTTCGTATATCAACAGTGTTATGTCCTGGTTTAATGCCACGCTTTGGTGGTATTTTCTCATACTTCATATAAGTTTCCTTTTCGGGAACATGAAAAACAGGAAGTGACGCTTCCAGCTGTGTGCAAGAGGAGCTTCTGTCGTTTGAGGGATGTTATTCACAGAAAAATGGTACGCTCTTCACGACACAGAACTATGCCCAACCTTTCCAATACCTTGATCCACAGGTGGTGGTTGCCCTTGCTGCTTCTTAGATTCACATTCAGCATGGTGTTAATAAATGTTGGTGACATGTCGGTCTCATGAAATAGTGTCATTCACCATGCTTACCAGATAACCACTGCCTGCTTGTGTCATCTTTTCTCATCCAAAACTAGATATGACCTTTTGCTAGTTATATTTCTGCCAAACCTGCCATTATAAACTCAGAGCCGTGCTAGGATTTGCATAGAGTTTTCTCAATAGCCTCGACGCCATTGGATTATTCCAAACGAGATCGAGGGATTCCAAATACTTCACCATTTCTTCACCCCATTCCTTCGCAGAAAGGGGCTGAACGAGATCGTCCACAGCATCAAAATTTTTGGTTTCAGATGCTGGTTGTGAGGAGCAGAAATTGGAGATTTGGGCTCTCGTTTTTGTGCCAAACGGATCGGAGGAAATAACTTATGTCATGTTGTTGCACACTAATAACTCTGCAAAAATTTTCTTGCATTATTTTTAGTTAAGAACTTCAAATAAGCACACGAAACATTTTTTATAATGAAGAGCAGCTTCTTTTTGCTTTTCCTTTTGGTGTTTTTTTGAATTGTGAATTTTGTGACTATGGTTGTATGACACTAGAATGAGGAAACAGAGCTGGTCTAATAGCTAATTCAGCTTTGTTAGATTAGTTCCCAGTGCTGCTATTGGCTAGTCAGGAATTAGAAACTTACGATACATGAAAACAAGCTACTAAAAGTTAGGAAACATGTACAATTTAACAACTGAGTAGTTTCTTCAGGCTGTTATCACAATCTGCAATGGTATCCAGCTGCACGACAAACTCTTATTGCAGTCTCCACATCAAATTTGTGCTCCCCTCACCATCATCACTTTTGATGAACTCATCCAACTTTGTTACATCCTTTAGTTTTTTATAGCAATTCAGGAGAAGAGTTGTGTGATCCTTGGAAGTCAATCCTTTTTCATGTAATTTTTCCAAGTAATTGGTAAGGTTGTAAATCCGCTTGGCATCTAAAAATTTTTGTATGACATAAGAAGGTTCAAGCTGCCCGATGGTATGAATGTATTGAGCCATGGCCTCATCATAATCCTGTTTGGAGTACAAGTGACCCCACCCCCATACTTCCGCAACACTTCAGCAGTAGCAGCAGCATCTGCATTTTGGCTCTGGACAAGATTGATTGCAACAGTGTAGAGATTCTTCTTGAAAAGCATATCCACCTTACTTCCCATGTCCTCTGCTATGTAGAGAGCGGTATTGTCACTCATAATAAGAATTATGCTACCCACTCACAGAGCATGTGTGAGACTTCTCCAACTTCCAACTACTACACTATGGGCTATCAGACGATTTTTCAGGTCATATATGTTAAAGATGTTCCTGAAGCTTCTTTGATCAGAAATAACTGCCAAAAGTTACCCACGGAACCAGCCAAGGAATTTCTTCTCTCCTTCAAAAGCCCAACAAGGACCACGACCATCCACTTCATAGAAATACACAGCCTCAGGTCGACCAATTACAAGATCCTAATGAAAGTTGAAGACATTATCAATTAAAATCCTTTTAAGATAAAATGCCATATCAAGTGGAGAGAAGAATCAACCTGTCGATCACTCATTGTAATGCTGTTGGCATGGCATCCAATCTGATCTAGCGTCTGGTTCTTAGGTAGTTGATCTTGCAAGTTAAACAAGGTCACTGAAGTTGGGGTTACTGCAAATAGCTGAGGAGCGTGTCCATCAACCCGAAATGCAAGACCTGTCACAGAAGACTGGTTGGCATCTGGTGCAGTCTCCACCTGCAGCTTGAAGCGCACAATGCGCTCACGTGCAATGTCACCCTTGATGCAGTATATATAACCATTATCTAACCCTATAGCGATGAACAACATTGGAGGAGCTTCTTCAAGCATCAGAAATGATGTGACCTGCAAAAAAGAGGAATACGCATGGGAGCCTATCTCATGGAGTCATCAGCGCACAGGTATTCTCTGATAGATTAAAAACTTAAAGGACATAGAACAAGCAAAATCCTTCTAGTTGAAGGTCACAAGTTTCACACCTGGGGGCGTGCACATCTGGTAGAACTCTTACAGTATTTGCTATTATGCAATGTGTAAAGATCACCATAGATTCAGGACAGTATAGCAGCAAAACAACAAGATACCTTCAGGGAATTGATTGGTGAAAATTTGTAGTATCTGAACACAAAATGGACTTGTACTGCTGGAACCCTCTTCCTGTGTTTTGTCAAGATCAAAAACCTTGAGACACATTGAAGATGTGTGGCGATGTAGTTTCATCCTCTCCCACTGTAAAGAGAGCATTGTGTTGCTGTTCACGAATAAGAAATTCAGATCAGTATGTCAACTCATTTCTGAAATTTTGGAATTTTGGAATCACGTTAGACGGATGTACTTAGGTCTAGCAGTGGCAGATGTTTACAAGGGGCAAACTATACTTATGAAGTTATCAAGTATCGCCAACTACATCATGAATCAAGTAATTAAAATACACAAAAATAACTGTTAAAACAGGAATCATCAAGCATCCAAGCATATGTTACAGTGGGACTGTGAGCAGGTCCTTTATCAAACCTATCAGGCTAATCTAATCCCCTCACCCAAATAACAGCCAATTGGAATCAGCTACTTACCAATCAAAAGGTTGAATGACAAGGATTTTACATCCCAAACCAGACTGAAATGTCTGTCTCATGCTCAGGTTGACCCAAATATGATTAATGTCTGCCTTCCTTTTTCTCGAACTTACTCATTCAGGTACAGGTCTGACAAGGATTTATGATATATATGAACATGGTCATACTGTAAATATGGGCCGATAAAATTGAACTTGCGTTAGAAGGGCCTGGAAGTCTGGAACCTATGAGTCCATGCTCTGACAAGGATTTATCATATTCTATCATATGTATGACACAATCAGACAACAATGGTGTATGCAGTCTCACATTCAGTCCGTCTGCATGAATGATCAAGAGAGTGGTATATTAGTTTGATCAAATCTTCACAAGCCATATAGCCTGTTTAAAATTCATTTCCCATCTCAGAATGAAAAGCAAAGCCTAGATGTGGATCTCAAACTTCATTATAATCCTTGTTCTTGATCTCGTTATAATCCTCAATAAATATCCTATTTAGACATTCTACACTCTCCCATCTAATTGTGTTCTCGAAGTCATAATTTAAAACTTGAACACAGAAACCCGCTGTTCAGTGGGAACAGACTCTTGTGGTTTTCCCTGGGCCCCACGAGCAATGCAGACAAGCTACTGAATACCCATGTAAATAATGGAGGACTGGGCTCCCTCATAATCCAGGCAAATATTCAACTGTCCTCTAAGCTAACAACAGATGAGGAGGGCTCAAATTCTAGCAAAACTAAATCATTCAATCTTGAATTTAATTTGATTTGGTCAGGTATTAAAGCCACGCAATTGGTTGCCGTTGTCATATATCATATTGCACGATCACAACTATGTCTAGATCATGTTAGAGTCAACAAATGAGAACAATCATGTGCAGAACATGAAAATTGACATATTCTTCAGATTGTATGTAAATTCCTTCTCATGTTTTGATACACTGTGATGTAAGTGATATTCCAATTTCTCCTCTGAAAATTTGTATTCAGCCATTCCATGTCCTAGAACAGGGAATGATGACAAGATATGACAGACATGGTAAAAGATGAAACATTTTCAGCAAGGGATATGGAAAAAGATCACATGATCTTCTAAATAAAGATCATCGAGCGAATCAAATCATCAAAGCTCACAAACTCGGTTCAATAAATTGCACATTGCTTCTTTACCTATCTAGAAGAAAAAAGACTAATGGAGCGGAAACTCTTAGAAGGAGAAAACAACAATTTTACCATAAGTAGGGAAAGTACATCATATAATGTATGTCGCAAAGAAGTCCGGAAAACATGAGCTATATTTGAAGATTTTGCTTGAGGATCTAGGTCGGTATGATGAGGCAATGCAGTATATTTCTGGGCTTGATCTAAACCAAGCTGAGGTCACAGTTTAACAATATGGGAAGGTTCTTGTGGAGCATAAGCCAGTTGAGACTATCAAAATACTCATGACGCTCTGCACTGATGAAGGAGAACAGGCGAAAAAGAGGACCTTGAATGGAGTATACCCATATAGGCTACCTTCTCCTATTGATTTCGTAAATATTTTTGTTCACCAACCTCAGGCTCTCATGAATTTTCTTGAGAAATACACCAGCAGGGTAAAGGACTCACCTCCTCAAGTGAAAATCCACAATACTATGTTGGAGCTATATCTAACAAATGAGTTGAATTTTCCATCAATTCTACGGGATACATCTGGCTTAGAGCTTAAGGACAGGGTCTTGTTTGATTCGGCTAGTTCCTCGCAAAAGGGAAGTAAAGAGAAGTTAGGTGTTACAGTTGAAGATAAAAATAAAGAAAAAACCGCATCAAGAGGCTTGAAAAAAGGATTGAGTTTGCCCAAAAATGCATGGCCATCTGATCTGGATCATCCCTTGTATGATGTAGAGCTTGCAGTTGTCTTGTGTGAGATGAATGGTTTCAAAGAAGGGCGCCTTTTCTTATATGAGAAGATGAAGCTATTCAAAGAAGTGATATCATGCTATATGCAGGCCCATGTTCATGAGGGATTGATTTCTTGTTGCAAGAAACTTGGCGATTCAAGCAAGGGAGGAGATCCATCTCTTTGGACAGATGTACTGAAGTACTTTGGTGAGCTTGGTGAAGATTGCTCCAGAGAAGTAAAGGAAGTCTTGGTATATATTGAAAGAGATGACATAGTACCTCCAATCATTGTTCTCCAGATTTTATCTCGAAATCCATGCTTGACCTTCTCTGTTGTAAAGGATTACAGTGCACATAAACTTGAGCCAGAATCAAACTTATCGAAGATGATCGAAAATTCATCGAGAAATATCAGGTATTTATGCACATAATTTTCCACAGTTTTCTATTACGTTCAGGAGCACATCTTGTCTGGCCGATTGGGTTCCTTCTGTATGCTTGCTAGAAGTAGACTGCTAGAGCAGGGAAAAGAAAGCAAGCACATATGATATAAGACATTAAATGGCTTTTAGCAATATGGAATTTGAGGTTTCTTAGGTGGTCTATGTGCTTTTGATATTTCTTTGGAACATAAAAACAACGCCTTAGTTGTAAGTGTGTCGCACCATGCAATCAGGTGGCCATGGAGTGAATCATGCTCCTCTGCTTGGAGGGTTTTAGCCAGGTCTCTTCACGTGGGAGCTTTGATGGTTGTGTTGGACCGATCAAACAACCAGTGTGCCCCATAGCTGGGAATCCAATCATCTTTTTTATGTTTGCAAATTGGCATGATTTTCCTACTTAGCAGGTTGACAAAAACAGGCATGAACTTTTCCCAATTGTTTGTTTACTTTATCATGCAGGAAGAAACTTCGACCATGCGGAAAGAAATACAGGACCTCAGGACAAATGCAAGGATCTTTCAGCTGAGTAAATGCACTGCAAGCACATTCACCCTTGATCTTCCTGCCGTGCATTTTCTTTGTATGCATTCATTCCATCAGCGATGCCTCGGAGACAATGAGAAAGAATGCCCTTTTTGCGTGCCACAATACCGAAGCTTGCTGGGTATGAAGAGAAACCTGGAAGAGAATGCGAAAGACCATGACAAGTTCTTCCAGCAAGTCAGAAATTCCAGTGATGGTTTCTCCGTCATTGCTAGCTACTTCAGCAAAGGGGTTGTGAGCAAAACAAGCAATGGCCCTCCTGCAGAACTCAGAACGAGCGCCATTCCTCCCAGTGGTTTTTCAGACGGTTGAATGTAATCGACTGCTCCAAAATCTGAATCTGTTTTGCTTTCTCTGCCACCAGCTTGTTTAATAATCAAGTGAGCTAGTAATCATGGTTCAATTATTTTCCTGTTTTTCATGCTTGGAAAGAAGAAGGCAGAGAACTTTTTATTTCTCTATTGGGTGGTGGTGGTGGTGGGAAGGAGGTAGAATGTAGGAAGGCCTAAGCCAGGTGCACTCGAACTCACACCCTTCAACTTGTGAGTCAACCCCCCCCCCCCCCCCCCACCCCCCACCCACACACACCTTCCCCCTCTCCAAGTCAATTGAGGTATTGTTTGTTCGTTGTGTTATAACTTTTTGCTTTTTGTTGTTTAATTGAAGCTGGCAAGCTTGGATAGTGTATCTTCATTGCCTTGTATGTTTTTGTGAATGGAAGATCTTCATATCGTCATTTTCTGGTGCCGTAGTAATCTGGAGTGCATGCTTGTTAAATTTTATAAGTAAATTTGAAGACAAATAAGCATCAAAATGGACAAATTAGGGTTCAGGGAGAATCTGCGCCAATTTCCTGTGGTGATTGTTGGAATTTGGCACTAGGCGTTGTAGTCAACAACCTAAACTCTTCGCTGTACTTAAAATTTGCATGTACGTACTCAAGGCATAGACTTGCCTGTTGTAGACTGCAATTTGGGCTTCTAGCACATGCATGCCCGGCTTCGGGCTTGTCCTGTTGAGTGTAGGTGACTAAGCTAGGACATAGTAGATAGGGTCGAGCAGATGGAAGAGCTTTATTCACAGAAGTTCCATTTCTACTCTGTTGTACATTGTCTCGTCTTGAGGGCCAGCAGAACCAAGACGCAGCCTATCGTTGGGGATTCTTAGTCAACATTGTGGTTAGTCTTTGTCACACTACCATTTAACTCAAAAAATCACATGTTATTGCTTCTAACGTATTGGAACTCTCTCTCTCTCTCTCTCTCTCTCTCTCTCTCTCTCTCTCCAGCTAGTTGCCAAAATGAAGTCTCGGTTGTGATCTCACGATGCACCATCGACATTTCTCCCGGTCGAACTTGCTGAATGATTAGTTTGATCCAACACCCACCCCCCAGCCTTTCGGTGGTGGACTGAAACATTGACCAACGGCATATTCCAAATCTAGATCCGTTATGTGAAGTTTCAATCAAATTAAGTTAATAATGTTTAATTCGGTTCCAGTTTGATTATCCTATCTGAATTCATTAACCTCTTGAGCCCAACTTAGAGATAAATATCTTGTTTGAAAGACAAATCCACCTTGACGAGGAGAGTTGTGTTTCTGTAGTGGACGGATAGTGTAAAACTTTGTCAGATCTTTTATTGAGAAGGTGATAGTACCTTCTTGCCGATCCACCTAACATACGAAAGTATTAGTTTAGGTGCAAGCTAAGGCAATAAAAATGAGGTTGTTATGCGCAGAGTGCAACAGGTCACCTGGCTAAACGGTCGACTCACAAGTTGAAGGTCATAAGTTCACTATTTGGTGTGCATATTTGGCTTTGGCCTCTCTGATTGTACCAAAGAAAAGGTCATTATGAGGCAAAAACCTTAAATTTTTATAAAACAGGTTAAGGATTCGCCTTTAACTAGATGAGCTATTTAAATCCAGCTTTTCTCTAAAAGCCCAAGTATGCGTCTAATTAAGGAAGGTGGGGAGACTGCCATCCTCCAAAGTCGAAACTGCAGTAACTGGATCCTACCCGAATCCGACCCGTTAACGGGATGTAACATGTCCTCGAAGGATTGCGAGGATCTTACCTGCTCTTTCCCTTAACACCGGTTGAAAAAATACTTCCTTTTGAGCAATCCAATACAAATCCAAGAGGGTCATTTGTTGTTGAGGAGCGTTGCCAACGTTGGTGGTCGGGTTTGATCATGGGGATGCTCCAAAAAGAGATCCTATTATTTCTTTTTCTTCTTCTTCTTCTTTGGCACGATTCTTTTGGGGATGTCCAGTCTCTCCCCTCTCACAATCACGAGGTATCTTTGTCATTGTTTCTTTTCTTTTTGTTCCATGTCGAACTCAGAGATTGCTTTTGGCACCCTTAGCTGTCTGTTTAGATTTTTGTCTGCCCATGAAATATGACACATACCCACGAAGCAAAACTAAAAATCTTCGAGTGAGTTTTCTTGTTTTTGCTGAATTTCGAATATTTGAAGCTGTGCGGTTCAGGTGAATTGACTAAAGAAATTTGGTCGTTGATAAATTGAAGTTTGAATTTTTGTTATTTTTGCAATTGATTTCTACTTGTAGTGCTTTTAGTGGTAAAGAGTAAAGAAGAAATTGTATGGTTTGTCCTAACTTTCCTGCATTATCTGATCGAGATGGTTGGAGTTACAGGCTATAGAGAAAGCTTTGTACCCGTGATTACGGTATAACGTACCGAATTTCTCTACTCTGCGGACGTATATTGCCTTTTGGCTAGATTTATGTCACTATGTGTATGTCAACTGCTTTTGATTTAGCTACTGCAGTCGCTTTCTTCCTCTTTTCTGGATTTGCAGCTCATGTTTAGGGTTCTATGTACTTCTCCAGGGTTGATTCTAATAGTTTCTTTTATTTGTTCCGTGTGGATCAGGAGAGTTCAGCCAGCAGTGCGAGGTATGTGGTCATCATATTTTTTGTATTATGGATGATTTTCGTGATAGATTTATCATTAACCATAGACCTTTTTGTTGCATGATATGTCTAAAAGGAGTTGATCACTGACAACCTATCGATAAAAAATAGATAAATTATAGAAGTTCTCACTTGTTTTGCATCTAAGAACTTTTTTTCCTTTTTTTGTTATCTGGATGTTATACTTTTCAACTTCATGATAATAAAAAAGTACCTACTGCTTTTGTAGTTCTGATGTCCTGTTTGGGCCTTTTTTCATTTTCAAGCAACGGTTGTATAAAATGTTGAGTTTTACGGAATTAATGTCCAGTGATCTGCAAAAGATCATGACATATGGTCTTACACTGTTGTTGTGGAGATTGTGACTTGGTATGTGAAAGTCTGAGATTGCTGCTTTCTAGATCACTTAAACAAGAGAATTCACAACCCCATGAAGTACATTGTTCGAGGGAAAGGAGTAGAGCAGCATGGAACGTTATTGAGGAGGTTATCTCTGCTCTTTGTTTTTTTGTTATAGCCAGTTTTGAGCTCTAAAGCACTGGATATCATGTTACTAAATGCTTTCATTATGTAACTATCTAATACTGTACTTTTTCATGATTCAGTATTTGATTCCTTTTCTGGAGCAAGAGAAGTATAATCTGTCTACCAGTTGTAGGCTTCATCCTAGCAATGACATGTTCAGAGAGCAGGAGGATCACAAAGTTCATGTTGATGTAAATGAGTGGCGGTGTGGTTTCTGCAAGAAAAGATTTCTTACAGAACAATATCTTGACCTGCATTTTGATAACAGACACTTTAATCTGCTGAATGATGTAAATTCCTTACTTTGTTAGTATATCCTTCTTGTGATATTTATAAATTTCTCGATTATTACTTTCGAAAACAAAATGTGGCTATAAGGACATTCATCTTCATTGCATGTGCTAGTAACAAGCTAGTAGCTGATATAGTAAAAACTATGCTGTTGTTAGAACATGTGGACTACAAGTACGTTTAAAAACTGAACAAGTTGTGTGTGTGATCTTACTAAGAGTGAGCTGATGTTCCAAGTGATTTGAGTTACTATGGTGCCATATTGGCATTTTTAGCATACATTATGTGTTATGTGCTTGAATGACTATTTTTTCTGCATTTTCTTTGACAATCTTTAACTTCAAATTCTTTACCTGAATCCTTCAGAAATTGTAGCTTTGCCAGTTGAACTTTACCATGAACAATAAGATGAAGAATAATCAGGAAGAACATGCGATTGCAGTAATGTGTCCTATAGTCATTTTAGTAAAATCAACAACAACTAAGCCTTTTCCCATACTAGACGGGGTCGGCTACATGGATTCTTTGTTTCCACAGAGCCCTATCATGTGCCATGTTAGCAGTTAACTCACAATAAGCTTTATCAGTTGAACTTTACCTGAATCCTTTAGAAATTGTAGCTTTGCCAGTTGAACTTTACCATGAACAATAAGATGAAGAATAGTCACGAAGGACATGCGATTGCAGTAATGTGTCCTATTGTCATTTTAGTAAAATGATTGCATAATTTTCTTTCTAAGTTCCGGTAGAACATTAAACACTCAGGTTCCAAATTGGAATCAGTAACAGCCAGTATTTCCCGTAGTTTAATAAAATGATAACACTGCAATGAACCACATACTCAGTTCAGGCTTCTTTGGGGCCAACCCAAGGGGGAACCCAGGTCTCGTTAGCTGCAAAACTAATAGATGTTAGCCTAGCCAATTCTTACTACGAGTTCCACTGAGAAAGTTTATTCAGTCCAGCGTTCCACCTGTTTTCCCTTTTCTTAAGTATGGTTTTGTTATTCTTAGTGACAGAAGTCTGCATTCTTTGTTCATTTCGATTGATTTATAATGCAAAAAGGGTTTTTCTGCTGGTGAGAAGGTTCTCTGGGTTTACGTTTTGGTAAAAAGCTTGTTTCATTTCTCGAAAGGGTAGAGAAACCTATGTTATCAATAGCGGTTAGTGGGTTGTTAGCGGTCAACCTTGATATAGCGGATTTAGCGGTACACTTTTATTTTTTATTAAAAATTATATATATATATATATACAATTATATATAATGGGTTCTTTAATTTCTAAGAAATATCAAGAAACACAACTACTTCTTTCATAAATATGAATCAAACTAAATAAACAAATTCTACTTCTAACTTCTAAAGAAACATAGAAACATAGAAACATAAGAAAGATACAACCGAAGTCAGAATTAAGTCCTTTGTGAAAAGAGAAAGGTGTAAAAGGAGAAAAGGGTACCATGAAATTCAATATATTCCATCAATATATCTCATCTAGAAGGTAGTAACAAACTAGATGCCTCTGAATAACCTCAATAGATACTCATAGAAAGAGTCGATACTTGTACCTATTCCAAGATCCCGCACAAACACACAAAGAGGCGTCTTATAACCATAAAAGAATGTGACATTGAAATGCATGCACATGACACATCCCAAGACCATAACATTGAAATATAGATTATCTCATCTAAAAGTAAAATCAATATTATCAAATCAATAACATACTTAAAAAAACCATAAAACTCTCTTAGAATTTTTGTTGTCTCTTCTTTTTTCTTTTTGTTTAATAAAGCTTAAATTGTGAATCATAAAAAAAGATGGTGTGAAAGAAAAGAGTATTCGGAGAGTCAAAGGTATCATGATAATTTTTAATTTTTATGAATAAAATCAAAATCACAATGTAAAAAGGTATAAGCGTATCAATACTATATTTGATTTATAGCACTAATTTTTCTAAAATGACCTTTTATACTAAAATATAGATGATAAACTGTAGCTCGGTGCAAAGAAAACAGTCTCAAGAAGATTTAATGGTCTAAAATGATATCGATCTGAAATAAGAAACAAATCCATGTGAAGAATCAAAAGTTTCCTGGGGCGTACTTCAAAAAGCAGTGCTATTGACAAATGCCGGCTGCATTGCCCCTGGCGATCTTCCTAAATTTTCACCAGCATCTGTAGGCATATATAGCCTAGGGATACTTGTCGCAGACGATAAGAATAATTACAGTTGCAGGCCAATGGCGTCTAAATGCACCAGTGGCCACACACTTAGAGAGAGAGTGAGAGAGAGAAGACATTTCTTAATGACTTAAAATGACAAAGCTAGAGTTAGCCAGCGTACATTTTATTTTATACAGAAATGAAATTCAAGTAATAATGTTATGGTGCAGGATACTAGTCGATGGCAACTTCAGAAGGGATCGGCACAAACCATATCGACAGCAACATGAGGAGGGCAAGCCGCAACAAGTTGAGGAGTATAGTGAAGAGTGTCGGTGTGCAAGGATGGACTTGCAATGTAGAGCTCGGGCGCACCAGAGGCGAAGTTGCTGGATTGGTCGGTGAGCTCAAAATAGTCAGTGGTGGGAGGTATAGAGACCGACCGGTGATGTTGCAGCAGAGCCCAAGTTCACCTTCAAAAGCTAACATGCTTTTGTAGAAGCTAACATGCTTTTGTAGGACAACCTAAAAACCTTATAGGGAGGGAGAATGACAAAGGAAGGCGGAGAAAGAGAGAGAAGAGAGAAAGGGGAGTACCTCAAGGGCGGTGGTCGTGGCAGTGAGAGCAACGACGAGAGGCGGGAGAGGGACACTAGAGGCGGCCCTGTGGGAGAGAGAGAAAGAGGAGTACCTTATGGGTGGTGGTCGTGGCCGTGAGATCAGCGATGAGAGGCGGGAGAGGGACAACAGAGGCTGCCCTTTGGGAGAGAGAGAGAAAGAGAGGGAGAGAGAGGTGGGAGATGGTGAGAGTGTGCATGATTAGGTTATTTTGTTTCATTTGGATCGGGTGATCCAAGTGGATCGACCCGATCCATAATAGGATTATCAATACTGTCAGCTAATTGTGCTATAGCGGTCCGCTATAGCGCTGTTAGCGGTGCTATAGAGGTCCTGGCGGGTCGCCCGCTATAGCAGGTGCTATAGCGCGCTATTGATAACATAGAGAGAAACATTGTTGTTTGTACATGCAATAACAACTAAGCCTTTTCCCATACTAGATGGGATCGGCTACATAGATTCTTTGTTTCCACAAGGCCTTATCATAATTTGTAGAATTCATGGTAAATAAGTCTGACAAAGTTTTACGCTGCCTATCAGAAGCCTAACGCAACCCTCATCCTTTATCCGAGTTTGGGACCTGCCATGCAAGGCTGATCCCTTACACGGGGGGAGTTATTGTTGCCTATACGAGCTTCATACATTTTTTTTATACATATTCTTATTGTAGAGGCTAATTAGCATTTGACTTCATAAATTGAATCACATTGTCGAGTTTTGGCAGTGGATTGCTATTTGCCCATACATGTTGATCAATAGCCTGTGTGGATGCTGCAGCTTTTCTCTTCAGATTAGTTTTTTTACTGTGGGAATAATTAATATGAACTTGAGATTTCTAACTATTACAACAACAACTAAGCCTTTTCCCATACTAGACGGGGTCGGCTACATGGATTCTTTGTTTCCACATAGCCCTATCATGTGCCATGTTAGCAATTAACTCACAATAAGCTAGATCATTCTTTATTGTTTCTTTCCAACACTTTTGTGGTCGTCCTCTACCTATTTTAATACTTTCCAAATTTAGTTTTTCATACCTTCTTACAGGTTCTTCTTTTGATCTTCTTTCTATATGTCCAAACCATCTTAAACGATGTTCTCTCATTTTTATCCTCTATTGGTGCCACTCCTAATTTATTTCTAATAACCTCATTATGTATACGGTATTTTCTTGTATGACGACTCATCCATCTCAACATCTTCATTTCTGTCACAGACATCTTTTGTACATGTTGATGATTAACTGCCCAACACTCAGAACCATAAAATATGGCAGGCCTAATTGCTGCTCCGTAATATTTACCTTTTAATTTTAATGGTATTTTCTTATCACAAAGAATACCTTATGCTCCTCTCCATTTTAACCAACCAGCATTAATTCTATGTGTAACATCTCCATCAATTCTTCCATCACTCTGAAAAATTGACCCTAGGTATTTAAAACTTTCCTTTTGGGGAATGCAATGTGTGCCAATTTTAATTTCTATGTCCTCTGAAGTAACCAAATGATCAAACTTACATTTCATATATTTTGTCTTTGTTGTACTAAGTCGGAGGCCTGCTTTCTAATGTTTCTCTCCATAGTTTCAATTTTCTATTAACTTTTTTCTTAAACTCCTCTACTAACACAATGTCATCTGCAAATAACATACACCAAGGTACTTATCTTGAATATGTTTTGTTAACTCATCAATCACCATTATAAATAAGTATGGACTTAAAGTTGATCCTTGATGTAACCCAATATTAACTTCAAAGAAGTCTGTCATTCCTTCATGAGTACTCACACATGGTTTTGCACCATCATACATGTCTCTTATAAGGTTAATGTATGTCAATGAGATACCTCTTTTTTCCAAGGTTCTCCAAAGAATCTCCCTCGGTACCCTATCGTAAGCTTTTTCTAGATCAATAAATATCATGTGAAGGTCTTTCTTTTTTCCTCTAAAATGTTCCATAGGACGTCTCAAAAGGTGAATCGCTTCAACAGTATATTTGCCTGGCATGAATCCAAATTAGTTCTCTGTTATACTTTTCTTGACATACGTTTGATAATTCTTTCCCATAATTTCATAGTATGGCTCATTAACTTGATACCTCGATAATTCACATAATTCTGAATGTCTCCCTTGTTCTTATATATGGGTATAATTGTACTCGCTCTCCATTCCTTGGGCATCTTTTGATTTCTCCATATTTCATTAAATAGTCTTGTGAGCCAAGTGAAACTAGTGAAACTTTAGAAGCTTATAAGAAAGCAAAGAAGGAAGCAAAAAAGGCCGTTAGTGAAGCAAAAGCTAAGATTTGGGAGGACTTATATAAAAAACTCAACTCAAAAGAGGGTGAAAGAGATATTTTTAGGATAGCTAGGGTTAGAGATAAGAAAACTAAAGATCTTAATTATGTTAGATGCATAAAAGACGAGGATGAAAAAATTCTAGTGGCAAAAGATGATATAAGAAATAAATGGAAAAAACTATTTTTATAATCTTTTTAATGAAAATAAAGATGTTAGTATTAGTTTAGGAGATTTAGCCAAGTCAGAAAAGTATATAAACCACAATTTCTACCGACGTATTCAAAAGAATGAAGTCAAAGAGGCTCTTAAACATATGAAGGGTGGCAAATCGGTAGGACCAGATAATATCCCTATAAAGTTTAGAAAATACTAGGAGAAATAGGAATCACTTGGCTCACAAGACTATTTAATGAAATATAGAAAAACCAAAAGATGCCCGAGGAATGGAGAGCAAGTACACTTATACCCATATATAAGAACAAGGGAGACATTCAAAATTGTGCGAATTATCGAGGTATCAAGTTAATGAGTCATACTATGAAATTATGGGAAAGAATTATCGAACGTAGGTTAAGACAAGTATCAAGTACAACAGAGAATCAATTTGTATTCATGCCAGGCAAATCTACTATTGAAACGATTCACCTTTTGAGACATCTTATGGAACATTTTAGAGCAAAAAAGAAAGACCTTCACATGATATTTATTGATCTAGAAAAAGCTTATGATAGGGTACTGAGGGAGGTTCTTTGGAGAACTTTGGAAAAAAGAGGTATCCCATTGATATATATTAACCTTATAAGAGACATGTATGATGGTGCAAAAACATGTGTGAGGACTCATGAAGGAACGACAAACTTCTTTGAAGTTAATATTGGGTTACATCAAGGATCAACTTTAAGTCCATACTTATTTATAATGGTGATGGATGAGTTAACAAAACATATTCAAGATGAAGTACCTTGGTGTATGTTATTTGCAGATGACATTGTATTAGTTGAGGAGTCTTAGGAAAAAGTTAATAGAAAATTGGAACTATGGAGAGAAACATTAGAAAGCAAAGGCCTCCGACTTAGTAGAACAAAGACAGAATATATGGAATGTAAGTTTGATCATTTGGTTACTTCAGAGGACATAGAAATTAAAATTGGCACACATTGCATTCCCCAAAAGGAAAGTTTTAAATACCTAGGGTCAATTTTTCAGAGTGATGGAAGAATTGATGGAGATGTTACACATAGAATTAATGCTGGTTGGTTAAAATGGAGAGGAGCATAAGGTATTCTTTGTGATAAGAAAATACCATTAAAATTAAAAGGTAAATATTATGGAGGAGCAATTAGGCCTGCCATATTTTATGGTTCTGAGTGTTGGGCAGTTAATCATCAACATGTACAAAAGATGTCTGTGACAGAAATGAAGATGTTGAGATGGATGAGTCGTCATACAAGAAAATATCGTATACATAATGAGGTTATTAGAAACAAATTAGGAGTGGCACTAATAGAGGATAAAATGAGAGAACATCGTTTAAGATGGTTTGGACATATAGAAAGAAGATCAAAAGAAGAACCTGTAAGAAGGTTAGAAAAACTAAATTTGGAAAGTATTAAAAGAGGTAGAGGACGACCACAAAAGTGTTGGAAAGAAACGATAAAAAATGATCTAGCTTATTGAGAGTTAACTGCTGACATGGCACACAATAGGGATCTGTGGAAACAAAGAATCCATGTAGCCGACCCCGTCTAGTATGGGAAAAGGCTTAGTTGTTGTTGTTGTTGTAGTCTTGTGAGCCAAGTGATTCTTATTTCTCCTAATATTTTCCAAACTTCTATCGGAATATTGTCCGGTCCTACCGATTTAATACCCTTCATATGTTTAAGAGCCTCTTTGACTTCATTCTTTTAAATACGTCGGTGGAAATTGTGGTTTATATACTTTTCTGATTTGGTTAACTCTCCTAAGCTAATACTAACATCTTTATTTTCATTAAAAAGCTTATAAAAATAGTTTTTCCATCTATTTCTTATATCATTATTTGTTACTAGAATTTTTTCATCCTCGTCTTTGATGGATCTAACAGAATTAAGATCTTTAGTTTTCTTATCTCTAGCCCTAACTATCCTAAAAATATCTCTTTCACCCTCTTTTGAGTTGAGTTTTTTTTATATAAATCCTCCTAAATTTTAACTTTTGCTTCACTGACGGTCTTTTTCGCTTCCTTCTTTGCTTTCTTATAAGCCTCTAAAGTTTTACTAGTTTTCTTAGCATAATGTAATTTGTAACATGCCTCTTTACCTTGATTTTATTTTACACTACTTCACTCTACCACCAAGCTTCTTTTTGTGCCGGTACACCTCCCTTAGATTCACCTAACACATCTTTCGCCACTTTCCTAATATGTATAGCCATATTGTTCCACATATCACAAGGTGTACCAACATAATTCCAAGGATCTCCTTGGAGGACTTTCTATTTAAATATATCTTCTTTCTCGCTTTTGAGGTTCTACCATTTAGTTTGAATAGCTTGATGCACTCTTTTCTTCTTTGTCCTTTTTTTATTTGTAAATCCATAACTAAAAATCGATATTGGGTGGTTAAGCTTTCTCCTGTAATTACCTTGCAATCTTTACAACACGCTCTATCTTTTTTTCTACAAATAAAGTAATCAATTTGTGTTTGTGATAAGCCACTCTTATAAGTAATTAAATGCTCATCTCGTTTTTTAAAGATTGTATTGACTATGAAGAGATCAAATGCCATAGCAAAATTTAAAATCTCCCTACCTTCCTCATTTATATCCCCAAAACCAAAGTTTCCATGAATACCTTGATATCCTAATGCCTCTTTATCGACATGTCCATTTAAGTCTCCTCCTAAACAAATCATCTCCCTTTATGGAATCCTTTGAATCACCTTATCTAACTCTTCCCAAAAAGTTGTCTTTATACTATCTTCTAGTTCTACTTGGGGTGCGTAAGCACAAACTATATTCAAAACCTCTACTCTTAATACTAATTTCAACGTCATGATTCGGTCACCATATCATTGTATGTCTACTACAATATCCTTTAAATCTTTATTTATGATAATACCATAATTGTTTCAAGCCTTTTCCTTACCATAATTTAAAACTTGTATCATTTATCTATTTAAAACTTGTATCCTTTATCTCCTTTGTTTTTTCTCCAACCCACTTTGTCTCTTGTAAACATATAATACAAATATTTATCCGAATCATAGTATCTACCACCTCCATTAGCTTACCTCGTAATGTTATGATATTCCAAGAACTAATACGGATCTTATTATCTAGGACTAACTTCCTTACCCCGCATCTGTCCATATTGAAAATGCGGAGACCCTATGTGTAAATTATTGACTACATTCGGGCGACAATGTAGTGGGACTAACTTCTTTACCCACACCCGTCCATGATGTGGGAACCCTCTCTGCAATTGATTCACTACATTCGGACGAAAATGTAGTGGCCCTTGCTTAATATTCACTGCATTCGGGTTCTGCAGTGCGTTGCTAGGCGGGAACACCCCAAAGCAATTTTCATAATTTGTGTAATCCATGGTATAAAAGTCTAACAAAGTTTTACCTTGGCTGTCGGAAACCTAAAACAACCCTCCTTTATCCGGGCTTGGGATCAGCAATGCAAGGGTGATCCCTTACATGGGCAGAGTTTTGAGATTTCTAACGGTTGTTTGTACAAAAATTATTTGCATCATTATCTACCTCGTATTGTACTCAGATGATAAATGAGAAAAAAAATCTGTCAACTTTTAGGGCCAGGGACGTTGCTTGGCTGATTTATGTGGGGCACTTCATTGTGACCTGGTGGGTGAGTCCAAGCTACAGAAGGCTAAATGTAATCCTGCTGCTGCTGCAAAGAACCGGCATCTTTGTGAGGTTTTTAGCTACAGAGTTTGCATTTCCGTGTAGCAACAATTGCTATTGCTATTAACCTTTTCTCCCATGATTGCAGAGCCTCGCTAATACTTGTTTTCCTGTCAGTGAGGGTCGCAAAGCGAGTCGGCTTCATGGTACTGCACTGCCTTCATACTTCTTTTTGGTATCTTTTACTACTTTATGTATTAGCTTTTGAATTTTTATGTTCATTCTTCTGCTTCCTATAGAATTTTTCCTGCGGCAATTCTGTGATGCTCACACTTGCAGCGGGCGAAGTAAACCTTTCCCTAGAGGAAGCAGGGTAAAATTTTTTTAGTTATCTGATTTCTTTGTTACTGATGATGCTTGATGGATGCTATGCTTGTGAAGCTGATGACTTTTTTATTTGCAGAAACGAACAAGTGTGCTCTACTTGGCCATGTGCATATTGATCCTGATATTGCTGCCCCTGTTCTACGTTATTGTGTATCTATACCATAGGTACTTTCTCTACCTGAGCCTCATCCCTCTCGTGTCACCCTCATTGGGATGCTAACTTAAACGTTGCATTTCAGAGAGATGCGAAAAGGTGTCCAAGATTTAAAACGAATATCGCAAACAGGTCGCAAGACTAATCACAGGTCACAAGACTAGGCCCTTTTGATTGGTAAACTCTCTCTCTCTCTCTCTCTCTCTCTCTCTCTCTCTCTCTCTCTCTCTCGTATTTCCATATAATCACAGGCTGTGATGTACTTCCAGAACGTAGGATGAAGTTGGCTGGTGGTTGACATCAAGGAGACGACAAGTTCAGGGTGAACCAAGTTACTAACTAAATACAACATCATTCCCCTTGACCATACAACTAATGGTTGAAAGCTCATCCGATTTTCGTTATCTATTATTTTTTATGGCAGCTGCTCTGCCTTTGGTTTCAGTCTTCATATGGCCATTGGTTCATACTTCTAAGGTTGAAACAACTAGTGTATAACTTCAGTGGAACGTGGGAAATGCCAATTTATGTAGTTGTGGAACCTTCCTGTTTTGTTATTGCAATCCTTGCTTGTTCACTATCAGAATTATCACTATTCTCACCTTTTACTTCACTACTATCAGACATCGTTTGCAACAAGAATCACTCTTCAAGGTAAATCCAGGGTTAGACCACCATGCCTAATTTGTTTCACCACCTAAAGCTACACCATCCCTGTAGGGAGTTGGGTTCAAACCTTGACCAGTACCCATCCTTGTACCTGTTCTTTCAAAGAGGCTACATATGCGATATGACATCATGAAAATCATTATTTTCACGCTGATCTATGTCACTTCATCATGTGCTTGCTAACCACGTGGTCAACATCATGTTCCTCATCAGCATATGTTGCCACGGATAAACATGATAGACTTCCAGCGGATTTCTTGTGGGAGATTTAACATGAGGCAAATTTAAAAGAAACTTTCAGATGGATTGGGCTTGAAGTAAACTTGAGTGAAGGGGCTGTACAAAAAAAAAAGAGTAATGTTGAACTCTGCTTGCCTTCTTTTGATTCTCATGTTTGTATTTCACAGAAAGAATAATATTCTGGACTCTCCAAACTTTCTGACTGTTTAGACCTCGTCCACCCAGGTGAGGAATTTCGCTTCTCTGAAAAGTACAAAAGCGTAACAGCTAGCCAATCCAAAGAGACATTTGGCTTTGTTATAATTTCTAACATAAGAGATGAGTCTTGAGAATTAATTGTTGGCATCATGAATTCTCATTATCAAGTGAACTCTTCGGGATTTATCTGAAGACACCATTCATGAAACTTGAATATGGTCAGATTGTTGATCCATCAAATTGAGATATATAAGCCAGCTGGATGATGCGTATCCAACTTCTCATCTGAATTGTTTGGCTTGTCTAACTGGGCATTTGATTAAGCATATTTTCAAAGGTCGTCCATCTTTAATTCTTATGTGCTTGTCTCGTGTCTTTTAAGTGAATTAGTGAAAATGGGAAGGTGCAAATTACAGACAATATAACCACCTGTATCTCGAAAGAAAGGCTGCCTGCAGAAAGAGCAATAGCTCGCCTGGCTAGCAGGTCGAGTCATGAATTGAAAAGGTCACGAGTTTGATACTCGGGGCGTGCATCTGGCTTCGGCCTCTCCTTTGTCGCACCAAAAGGAAAAGCACCCTTGCCTTACCAACGATAACAGTTCTTAGTACGAATAAATTAGCATGCTCGTGGCGTTAACTACTATTGTGTTGTATCATTTGCAGAGTAGTTTAGATTACTTCTCGCACTTCTCATGAAGTCCAATGTGAAGGTTGTATTCATATGAACCGATACGTGGCATGTCATCATACGATTAAGGCTGGTAATGACATCGAACGTGGTACTCTTGGCTCAGTTCGACTTCTGGAAGCTCATTAATTATCATTTCCTTAGTTTTTACTTAAAACCGTGCCCTCAACTTAATTTAATTAGAATATTTAAGGTAAATGAAGGGTCAATTCTGTTTTTATTTCTTCATAATGAAAGGTTTTTATGTAAATAAGGAGCATTCCATTCAAAGTTCACAAACTGTTTGTGAATCAGTAGCGAACATTGGCCAATGTTAGAAGGCAGAGCTCAGGTTTAAATGGCTTGCAAAAGGATAATGAACCATTAGCCAATGTGTTCGAACTGAAGTTAGTTTGGCTAGACGTAAGCTCAGCTCTTTGGTATTGAAAACGAGCCAAGCAACAAAGAAGGATTATTTGGTTTCTTCAGTTTGTTTATCTGTCCAAATATGCGATATGATTCAACGTTGTATTATAAATCCATACCATATCATATTTGTATCGTACTTGTTTTATGTCCAAATATTGCATACTACACTGTCACAATGCACATGCGATGTTGAACTCATGCAGACAATTAAAATTTTCCTGTTTCATAGCAAGGCCCGGGAATTGTCGACATTTTTCTTATAACATGCTTCTAGTTTTCATTACGAACCATGAGATTTGTTTCTATAGTAATAGGGCCCTTCCATGCCACATCACGGCCAAACTGACGGGCCGGGCCGAGACCAACGCTGGGCTTCGAGACCAAGCAAGCCTTAGTGGATTTCACCTTAGTGTTACAGTTGACCACCAGCAACTTAAAACGGAACGTGAGTGTCCCTCTCCCGAGTGTCAAGCTTATTGAAAACATTGGCACTCGAATACACACACTCTAATGGCAAAGACAAGAAGCAAAGAAAGCAAATACACTCGTTTTAACTCACACTACATAACACATCAAACACTTAAGAAAAAAACACTTGACGCATAAAAAACATTTCCAAATTATAACGAATTTATTGATAGTAGAAAGGAGTGCACATTGACTAACATAATCAGTAAATCTTAAGAGAGATAAATATTATTTTGTGGAACAGTATGCTGCACCGGTCACTTCTGGTAAACCTTTCTCGGTTCTTAACGAAAGGTGATAGATATTAATATGAATTTTGTAGTTGGGCTTGTTAAGAGTTCAGAAAAGAATGACGCTATAGAAGCAAGATCGGGTTTGGTATAGAATCCGAAAACGGGAAAGATACCTTAAGTTTGATAGACCTGGATTGGTTCAACCCTCTCATCATCGCAACTTTGAACATGGATGACACACCTAGTCATTGATCCTTTGTTATGTTTAGGGAAACAGACCTTTTAATTTTGTGTTGGGGTGATGTTACTTCAGTGTCATGTCATGTCATGTTCGTGTCGAAAAGGGCAACCTAAAAAAGCACCCAGCTTTCTTCGTGTATTACTTTGCTGGACACAAACAGACATGAACTTTTCAAGTTGTATTTGTTGGGTTTCGTTATCATGTCTTATACTGACATGAAAGTCTCATGCATTTAAAGTCCCTCCATTGCCGGATAGGGCTCATTCTCCATGATGCAGACTCTTATTGTGCCTAGAACATTTCCAAGCTCTGGGCTCTATTAAGTATGTGAAACATGGTCGCGTTCCAGGGATTATTGTAAAACCCTGAAGCTAAGACCCTCACTCCCAGGACCTATGCTTCGGCGACACCATTAAAGTTCAAAAATTTTTGCAGCCTCAAGAAGAAGGAAATGTAGTTTGCAAGTTGTTGGATTTTAGGTGTTTTTGTGAATGGGAAGTTCTTTTGGGAGTTGTGGGTGGGTTTGGTAGACTTCATTTCTCTACCTAATTTCTAATGCACTGCGGGCCTTCTCTCATATGGACTACCAAACTATTATACAATTGCTGTTTGTTTGATTGCTCATTTTGCTGTTTTTGTTGCTTGTTCTTGTCGGCGACGACAGCGGTGCTCGTGGTCGTGCTGGAAATAAGGATATAAATTGGCTTGAATGTTGTCAGATATGGCATTACTGATCAAACTAGACGAATGTTAGCATGATAGTATTTGAAGCTGAAATACAAAGGAAGAAGAGCCATATCTGGCAAGCGTTGATCATTTTATTAGCTTTCGTTGGGCTCTGCAAATGGGTCTGATATCCATTTGGAGAGAAAGTTCACATCATCCACAGTTGACCATCGACCAATGCTCCACATACAAGAACAACGAGAGCATTAGCTCAACGGCAGGGCGCTCTAGTGCCGTTCGTGCTAGTGGGGAGTTCGACTCCCAGAAGGTGCATGTATGAGTGTGTTAGGCTTTGGCCTCCTCTTGTAAAAAAAACCACAGAGAAGAACTCGCTGTTTCCTGCTGCATTCCTTTTGTTTCAAAACACCCTAATGCGTTTAGATGCCGATTGAAGTTGTCTCATTCCCTCGGATGCCCTAAACCTAATAATGGTTGCAACTGTACAAACAATTAGGCACTAGTACGTGTGTGCGTGCATGCATGTGTGTGTATGCATGTGAGGGGTCTATATAAGTCGAGATGATGCATCCACGTTATCCAAAAACAAAAAAAAATGGATGTGTGTGTGTGCAAGCACCCACTTTTGTGTCTAACTCAACAAAATCTTTGTAAATACTTTTTAGTGATATGTCACTAAGACACTTCACTAAAATTGATTGATTATTAACATATGAAAAGGGTGGTCTCAATTGATTGGCATATTAACTTATCTAATTTATATACAATAACATATAAATTATACTTATATATAGTCGAGTGCCTTGCATCCATAATTTTTGAAACTGTGAGTGCCTTCTGAGAGAATTAAATGAATTGCTTATTATTTGACTTGTTACATGAGCTGATCAACTTATTCTCTTGATTCTTTTTCATGTGTTGGATATGTAAAGTTTAGGGAATCAACCCAACATGGAGCTGTGTTCATGGCTCTTTTGCTAACTTGGACCTCCATTAATGCTACGAAGCACTGGCAAATTTAGACAACATAAAATCAAACTTGCCCCTTAAATTATTTACAAAATGTAATTATTACGTATTTAAGTCACTTTGGACCCTGACATAAATCAATAAATTAAGTTTGAAATCGATCTTTTGCTGGAGTATGAAGAAGACAGTGTTCCAGTACTCGATAATTAGTCAAAATAAATGGCGCTTTAATGGTCTTGACTAATATTTGAAGGGATTTGTTGCTGCATTCTACTTTTTATTGTACTATGTCGACAAAAATTTCAAGGGGCACAATCCATTCAAATCCAACTTGTTTTCCCTTTTTGGGGTCTAAGCCACCACGGGATCTGGACCCCACCTAATCCGGTTTGGGTCAGGTTGGGCCACTATGGGGGTGAATCTCTGCCAGTACTGGTTTATCCATTCACAAGACTCGAACTAAAGACTTTTCTCAAGGAGAACAAGTGCCAAACCACTTGAACCAGCCAAGGGTTGGTAAGATCCAACTTGTTAAATCCAATATCAGGAACCATATCCTGTTATGAATAAGATTCATATATTGGTTCTAGTTTTTATTCTTGTATATGCAATATTTAAATCCGACTACAATGTCACTTTTCGGTTTTGATATTGTTTTTCAATATATTATCCACATCCGGCTTTAGTTACCCAAATATTTGATTACTCGGGTTTGGTAAAGTCGTATCTGATCCAAAGTCCAACCGTTTTTTTCAATCCGTGCCTTCCTCTGATTCTGGTGAGTGTGTAATAATGAGTGTGGAGTCAAAATATGCCTGCTCTCTCTCTCGTGTGCACAGTTCTTTTATTTTATATTTTATATGCTCTCTCTTAAAATATTGGTAAGAGATAATTACAAAAGAAAATTTTGAATATGAGGTTTTCATACTGTAGGCAGCTCCACCCTCCATGACCCACACGAGCTTTCGAGCTCCGCCCTCCACGACCAGCACGAGCCTTCAGTTTTTGTGTCCGCTTCATCTCACACCACGAGTTTTCCAGGTCACAATTCATGTTGGTATGATTATAGGCTCAATCCTCCATTTCACATACTTTCGTCACTTCAATCACGGACTATAGTCCTAGATCATCTCCCCTAACTCCTTGATTCTTTGAAACTACCTTTCGGATTAAAATTATTGTTGTCATTATCAAAACTACCTAAAAGTATAAAAAAACTATATATATATATATAGGTTTTTAAAATGGTTTTGATGATAAAAATGATATATTAATGAATGAAGAATGGTTTTGGAGAGAGGAGGAGTGGTGGTTGTTGAATCAGTCAGATTATGTGAAGCAAGGGATTGAGCATGGACCACTCCCTCTCTCTCTCTATATATTAATGCTGAAAGGTAAATATGATAGAGGAGTAATTAGACTCACTAAGTTTTATGATTGTGATTGTTCGATAATTAGTTATTAATATGTACAAAAGATATCAATGACATATACAAAAATGCTAAGATGGATGAATGATCACAAAAGAAAGACCATATATAGATTATTAAAAATAAATTAGTCATAATTATGATAGATGATAATGAGAGAAAATCTTTTAGAATGGCTTCGATATGTAGATCATAACCCACAAAAGTATTGGAAAAAAAGAGGAATATCGAGTTAATTGTCTGCTTGACACATGATCGAGCTCTAAGGTAAAAAACATGTATAGTTGTCGATCCCATCTAATATAGAAAAAGACTTAATTGTTGTTTTACACACACACACACACACATATATATATAGTGGTTGATGAATAAAACCATGATCATTTAGCGTTAGTGGTACCCATTCTTATTGGCATGAATGGAGCAGCCAAATGCTAGATCCAACCCTACATTTAAGGCGTGTAACATAGTTGTGTCAAGCTTAATGCAAAATACCGTTTCTTTTTTATTCTTTTGGAAATTGAAAAGTTGACCCTTAGCAATTCACGTAAGATGTTTTAGAACTCTCACGTTGCTCATATCCCCAATCATACAAGAAGTAACGAATATGATGTTAAAGTTGAATTTTTTTCTTAGGAAAACTGTAAGAAGAGGTTATTATGCTCTTTGTTTACATCACACTTACAATGTTATATATCGACATTGAATTGCATATTTGTTACTTTTTAACTGAGGAGTCATTGATATATTATCTTAGTGTCCATTAGTGGTCTTGTGTAAGTAATGTGCATAAGTGTTTCTATTAGTTGTTTACGTGATATTAGTTTTGGATATAGCAAGTGTTAACTTCGTAAAGGGTATGAATAGTGTAAATACTTGGTTATGTTATCATTTACTTTAGTTTCACAATTAAAGATAATTTTATTTATTGCAGATTAAAGTTTAATTGTGACAAACTTTGTGAAAGCATAGTCTACATTGTGGAGAAGAGTATCCTACCCTATGGCTTGCTGGTAATTCTCAATTCCATGTTCTATTTTTTAATTTTTTTTCATAGAAAAACTATAAGAAGAGGTTATTATGCTCTTTGTTTACATCACACTTACAATGTTATATATCGTCATTGAATTGCATATTTGTTGCTTTTTAACTGAGGAGTCATTGATTTATTATCTTAATGTGGATTAGTGGTCTTGTGTCAAGTAATGTGCATTAGTGTTTCTATTAGTTGTTCACGTGATATTAGTTTTGGATGTAGCAAGTGTTAACTTTGGAGAGGGAATGAATAGTGTAAATACTTGGTTATTTTCTTTCATGAGATAGATCTTTTTGTGCATTCTAATTTCTGTATACTTCGTTTTACGGGTGTAGATGGAAGAGAAAAAGAGAAGAAATATGATGAAAGAAAAGGAAAGAGGAGAAAAAAAAGCGAATGCGAATGAGAGCGAAAAGAAATTGAGAAAAGAAAAGAAAAAAGAAGTATTGAAAATGGGAGAGAGAAAAATAGGAAACCTAGAGACATAATGGTGAATAGGTAATTTTTTTTTTTTTGTTTTTTGTCTTTGTTATATTTTATCATTGACTTTAGTTTAAAATTAAAGATAATTTTATTTATTACAGATTAAGGTTTAATTGTGACAAACTGTGGGAAAGCGTAGTCTACATTGTGGAGAAGAGTGTCTTAGCCTTTCGCTTGCTGGTAATTTTTAATTCTATATTCTTGTTTAAAATTTTTTCTTAGAAAACTATCACAAAATCTTTTAATGCTCTTTGGTTGCATCAAACTTGCAATATTACATAGCAACACTAAACCGCATATTTGTTGCTTTTTAGCTGAGGCATGATTGATATATTATCCTAATGTGCATTAGTGATCTTGTGTCCAAGTGACATACATAGGTGTGCCTATTAGTTGTTCACATGATATTAGTTTTGAATGTAGCAAGTGTTAACTTTGAAAACGGTATGAATAGTGTAAATATTTGGTTATGTTATCTCATAAGATGAGATCTGTTTGCGCATTCTAATTTATGCTTCGTTTTATAGGTGTAGATGGAAGATAAAAAGAAAAGAAATATGATGAAAGAAGAGGAAAGAGGAGAAAAAAAGAGAGAATGCGAAGGATTGAGAAAAGAAAAGCAAAAAAAAAGAAGAAGAAAAAAAAAGAAAAGGAGAGAAAAGCAAAGGAAAAACAAAAGAAAATGAGAAATATGAAAATGAAAAAAAAGAAAAAAAAATCTGATCAAAATGCTTATTCATTCTGTCTTTTAAATTTCTAGATTCTCAGCTTGCCCATTGTCATTTCCTGACTCGCCTTGCCCATTGCCTTTTTAAATTTCTAGACTCATTGTCTGCTCATTGTCATTTAAATTTCGGTCATAGCTGCCCATTGTCTTTTAAAATTCGGGACGCAGCCTTGCCCATTGTCTTTTAAATTCCTGGACGTTAGCTTGCCCATTGTCATTTCTAGATTACGCTTGTCTACATTGTCATTTAATTTTCTAAGCCAGCTGCCCATTGTCATTTAAATTTCGGGCCACAATGCCGCTTCATTGTCATTTAATTTTCGTGGGCCGTAGCTTGCCCATTGTCATTTAAATTTCGGGACTCCAGCTTATTTATCATTTTTGAAAATTCCGTGAGACTCGCTTGCCCATCAGTCTTTTAAAATTTAGATCTAAAACGCAATTGCCCATCGTCTTTTAAAATTTCTCAGACGCAACCGTCTATCGTCTTTGTAAATTCCGAAAAGAAAGCAAAAATAAAAATAAAAAAAATAAAAAGAAAAGAAAAGGAGAAAAAAAAGAAAAGAAAGAAAAAAATAAATAAAAAATAAAAGAAAAGAAAAGGAGAAGGGAGAAAAAAGAAAAAAAAGAAATACGGAAAAGGGGAGAGAAAATAGGGAAACCTAAGGTAAATATAATTTTTCGTTGTTTTTGTCCTTGTTATATTTTATCATTGACTTTAGTTTCACAATTGAAGATAATTTTATTTATTGCAGATTAAGGTTTAATTGTGACAAACTTTGGGAAAGCGTAATGTACATTGTGTTGACGAGTGTCCTACCCTATGGCTTCCTGGTAATTCTCAATTCCATGTTTTATTCTTAAAATTTTTTTTCCTATGAAAACTATCAGAAGAGGATATTATGCTCTTTGTTTACGTCACAGTTATAATGTTATATATCGTCATTGAGTTGCATATTTGTTGCTTTTTAATTAAGGAGTCGTTGATTTATTATCTTAGTGACATGTGTCTATTAGTTGTTCATGTGACATTGGTTTTGAATGTAGCAGGTGTTAACTTTGAAGTACAAATACTTTGGTTATCTTCTCTCATGAGATAGATCTTTTTGCGCATTCTAATTTCTGTATACTTCGTTTCACAGGTGTAGGTGGAAGAGAAATAGAGAAGAAACATGATTAAAGAAAACGAAAGATGATAAAAAAAAAGAGATAATGCAAAGGATTGAGAAAAGAAAAGAAAAAAAAAGAAGTATGGAAAAGGTGAGAGAAAATAGGGAAACCTAGAACATAAAGCTGAAAATAATTTTTCGTTGTTTTTGTCATTGTTATATTTTATCATTGACTTTAGTTTCACAATTAAAGGTAATTTTATTTATTGCAGATTAAGGTTTAATTGTTACAAACTTTGGGAAAGCGTAGTCTATATTGTGGAGAAGTGTGTCCTGCCTTATGGCTTCCTGGTAATTCTCAATTTCATGTTCTATTTTAAATTATTTTTCCTATGGAAACTATAAGAAGACGTTATTAAGTTCTTTGTGTACATCACACTCACAATGTTATATATCGTCATTGAATTGCATATTTGTTGCTTTTTAACTGAGGAGTCGTTGATTTATTATCTTAGTGTGCATTAGTGGTCTTGTGTTAAGTAACGTGCATAAGTGTTTCTATTAGTTGTTCACGTGATATTAGTTTTGGATGTAGCAAGTGTTAACTTTGTAAAGGGTGTGAATAGTGTAAATACTTGGTTATGTTCTCTCATGAGATGAGATCTTTTTGCGCATTCTAATTTTTGTATACTTCGTTTCACAGGTGTAGGTGGAAGGAAAAAAGAGAAGAAATATGATTAAAGAAAAGTAAAGATGAGAAAAAAAAGAGATAATGCGAAGGATTGAGAAAAGAAAAGAAAAAAAATGAAACATGGAAAAGGGGAGAGAAAATAGGGAAACCTAGAACATAAAGGTGAACATAATTTTTCATTGTTTTTGTCCTTGTTATATTTTGTCATTGACTTTAGTTTCACAATTAAAGATAATTTTATTTATTGCATATTAAGGTTTAATTGTGACAAACTTTGAGAAAGCGTAGTCTACATTGTGGAGAAGAGTGTCCTAACCTATGGCTACCTGGTAATTCTCAATTCCATGTTCTATTTTAAATTTTTTTTACCTATGAAAACTATAAGAAGAGGTTATTATGCTCTTTGTCTACATCACACTTGCAATGTTATATATCGTGATTGAATTGCATATTTGTTGCTTTTTAACTGAGGAGTCGTTGATTTATTATCTTAGTGTGCATTAGTGGTCTTGTGTCAAGTAATGTGCATAAGTGTTTCTATTAGTTGTTCATGTGATATTAGTTTGGGATGTAGCAAGTGTTAACTTTGGAAAGGGTATGAATAGTGTAAATACTTGGTTGTGTTCTCTCATGAGATAGATCTTTTTGCGCATTCTAATTTATGTATACTTCGTTTCACGGGTGTAGGTGGAAGAAAAAAATAGAAGAAATATGGTGAAAGGAATAGAAAGAGCAGAAAAAAAGAGATAATCCGAAGGATTGAGAAGAGACAAGTAAAAAGAGAAGTGTGGAAAAGGGAAGAGAAAATAGGGAAACCTAGAACATAAAGGTGAATATAATTTTTCGTTGTTTTTGTCCTTGTTATATTTTATCATTTACTTTAGTTTCACAATTAAAGATAATTTTATTTATTACAGATTAAGGCTTAATTGTGACAAACTTTGGAAAGCATAATCTACGTTGTGGAGAAGAGTGTCCTGCCTTATGGCTTCCTGGTAATTCTTAATTCCATGTTATATATTTAAAATTTTTTTCCTAAGAAAACTATAAGAAGAGGTTATTATGCTCTTTGTTTATATCACACTTACAATGTTATATATCGTCATTGAATTGCATATTTGTTGCTTTTTAACTGAGGAGTCGATGATATATTATCCTAATGTGCATTAGTGATCTTGTGTCCAAGTGACATGCATAGGTGTGCCTATTAGTTGTTCACATGATATTGGTTTTGAACGTAGCAAGTGTTAACTTTGAAAACGGTATGAATAGTGTAAATACTTGGTTATTTTCTCTCATGAGATAGATCTTTTTGCGCATTCTAATTTCGGTATACTTTGTTTCATAGGTGTAGGTGGAAGAAAAAGTAGAAATATGGTGAAAGAAATAGAAAGAGGAGAAAAAAAAAGAGATAATCCGAAGGATTGAGAATAGAAAAGTAAAAAGAGAAGTATGGAAAAGGGGAGAGAAAATAGGGAAACCTAGAACATAAAGGTGTATAATTTTTCTTGTTTTTGTCCTTGTTATATTTTATGATTTACTTTTGTTTCACAAGTAAAGAAAATTTTATTTATTACAGATTTAGGCTTAATTGTGACAAACTTTGGAAAGCATAATATACATTGTGGAGAAGAGTGTCCTACACTATGTTTTCCTTGTAATTGTCAATTCCATGTTCTATATTTAAAATTTTTTTCCTAGGAAAACTATAAGAAGAGGTTATTATGCTCTTTGTTTATATCACACTTACAATGTTATATATCGTAATTGAATTGCATATTTGTTGCTTTTTAACTGAGGAGTCGTTTATTTATTATCTTAGTGTGCATTAGTGGTCTTGTGTCAAGTAATATGCATAAGTGTGTCTATTAGTTGTTCACGTGAAATTAGTTTTGGATGTAGCAAGTGTTAACTTTGGAAAGGGCATGAGTAGTACTTAGTTATGTTCTCTCATGAGATGAGATCTGTTTGCGCATTCTAATTTATGCTTCGTTTTATAGGTGTAGATGAAAGAGAAAAAGAGAAGAAAGATGATGAAAGAAAAGGAATGGGGAGAAAAAATAGAGATAATGCGAAGGAGTGTGAAAAGAAAAGAAATAAAACAAGTATGGAAATGGGGAGAGAAAATAGTGAAACCTAGAATATAAAGGTGAATATAATTTTTCGTTGTTTTTGTCCTTGTTGTATTTTATGATTGACTTTAGTTTCATAATTAAAGATAATTTTATTTATTGCAGATTAAGGCTTAATTGTGACAAACTTTGGAAAGCATAATCTACATTCTGGAGAAGAGTGTCCTACCCTATGGCTTGCTGGTAATTCTCAATTCCATGTTCTATATTTAAAATTTTTTTCTTAGGAAAACTATAAGAAGAGGTTATTATGCTCTTTGTTTACATCACACTTACAATGTTATATATCGAAATTGAATTGCATATTTGTTGCCTTTTAACTGAGGAGTCATTGATTTATTATCTTAGTGTGCATTAGTGGTCTTGTGTCAAGTAATGTGCATAAGTGTGTCTATTAGTTGTTCACGTGAAATTAGTTTTGGATGTAGCAAGTGTTAACTTTGGAAAGGGTATGAGTAGTACTTAGTTATGTTCTCTCATGAGATGAGATCTGTTTGCGCATTCTAATTTCTGTATACTTGAAGAGAAAAAGAGAATAAGTATTATAAAAAAAAGGAAAGAAGCGAAAAAAAAGAGAGAATGCGAATGATTGGGAAAAGAAAAGAAAAAAAAAGAAGTATGGAAGAGGAGAGAGAAAATAGGGAAACCTGCAACATAAAGGTGAATATAATTTTTCGTTGTTTTGTCTTTGTTATATTTTATCATTGGCTTTAGTTTCACAATTAAAGATAATTTTATTTATTACAGATTAAGGTTTAATTGTGACAAACTTTGGGAAAGCATAGTCTACATTTTGGAGAAGAGTGTCCTAGCCTTTCGCTTGCTGGTAATTTTTAATTTCATATTCTATTTAAATTTTTTTTCTGTGAAAATTATAACAATATTACATACCAACACTAAACCGCATATTTGTTGCTTTTTAGCTGAGGCATCATTGATATATTATCTTATGTAGGTGTGTCTTAGTTGTTTACGTGACATTGGTTTTGAATGTAGAAGTGTTAACTTTAAAAATGGTATAAATAGTGTAGATAATTTGTTATGTTATGTCATTCAATGAGATCTTTATACACATTCTAATTTCTGTATCTTCTCTTTTTACAGGTGTAGACGTGAAAGGAAAAAAGAAGAAATATGATGATAAGCAAAACAGAAAAGGGAGAATAAAAAAGAGAGAATGTGAATGAGGAAAAAGTAAAAATAAAGCATATAAATAAAGTAGAAAATGAAGTATAGAAAAGTGGGAGAAAAGTCGGAAGCTTATCACATAAAGGTGAGCTTAATTTTTTGTTATTTTTTTCTTTATTATATTTTGTCATTGGCTTTAGTTTTATAATTAAATGTATTGTTATTTTTTGTAGATTTAGGTTTAATTGTAACAAAATTTCATAAAGTGTAGTGTCAATTGTGGAGAAGAGTGTCCTACCCTTTGGGTTGCTGGTAATTCTCAATTCCATTTTTTATTTTTAAAATGTTTTTCCTAGGAATACTATAAGAAGAGGTTATTATGCTCTTTGTTTACATCACACTTACAATGTTATATATCGACATTGAATTGCATATTTGTTACTTTTTAACTGAGGAGTCATTGATATATTATCTTAGTGTCCATTAGTGTTCTTGTGTAAGTAATGTGCATAAGTGTTTCTATTAGTTGTTCACGTGATATTAGTTTTGGATATAGCAAGTGTTAACTTTGTAAAGGGTATGAATAGTGTAAATACTTGGTTATGTTATCATTTACTTTAGTTTCGCAATTAAAGATAATTTTATTTATTGCAGATTAAAGTTTAGTTGTGACAAACTTTGTGAAAGCATAGTCTACATTATGGAGAAGAGTATCCTACCCTATGGCTTGCTGGTAATTCTCAATTCCATGTTCTATTTTTTAATTTTTTTTCATAGAAAAACTATAAGAAGAGGTTATTATGCTCTTTGTTTACATCACACTTACAATGTTATATATCGTCATTGAATTGCATATTTGTTGCTTTTTAACTGAGGAGTCATTGATTTATTATCTTAATGTGGATTAGTGGTCTTGTGTCAAGTAATGTGCATTAGTGTTTCTATTAGTTGTTCACGTGATATTAGTTTTGGATGTAGCAAGTGTTAACTTTGGAGAGGGAATGAATAGTGTAAATACTTGGTTATTTTCTCTCATGAGATAGATCTTTTTGTGCATTCTAATTTCTGTATACTTCGTTTTACGGGTGTAGATGGAAGAGAAAAAGAGAAGAAATACGATGAAAGAAAAGGAAAGAGGAGAAAAAAAGAGCGAATGCGAAAGATTGAGAAAAGAAAAGAAAAAAGAAGTATGAAAATGGGGAGAGAAAATAAGGAAACCTAGAACATAATGGTGAATATAATTTTTCATTGTTTTTGTCTTTGTTATATTTTTTCATTGACTTTAGTTTCACATTTAAAGATAATTTTTATTTATTGCAGATTAAGGTTTAATTGTGACAAACTTTGGGAAAGCGTAGTCTACATTATGGAGAAGATTATCCTAGCCTTTCGCGTGCATGTAATTTTTAATTCCATATTCTATTTTTATTTTTTTTCTTAAAAAAACTATAACAAAAGCTTTTAATGCTCTTTGGTTGCATCAAACTTGCAATATTACATAGCAACACTAAACCGCATATTTGTTGCTTTTTAGCTGAGATGTCATTGTTATATTATCTTATTGGGCATTGGTGATCTTGTGTCGATGTGACGTGCATAGGTGTGTCTATTAGTTGTTCACGTGACATAGGTTTTGTATGTAGGAAGTGTTAACTTTGAAAACGGTATAAATAATTTGTTATGTTATGTCATTGGATGAGATCCTTATGCACCTTGTAATTTCTCTATCTTCTCTTTTTACAGGTGTAAATGTGAAAGGAAAAGAGAAGAATAAGCGAGAAAAAAGAGAATAAAAAGGAGAGAATGTCAATGAGGAAAATGGAAAAGTAAAGCAAATAAATAAAGCATAAAATGAAGGATAGAAAAGAGAGAGAAAAGAGGGAAGCTTATAACATAAAGGTGAGCTTAATATTTTGTTGTTTTTATCTTTTTTATATTTTGTCATTGATTTTAGTTTTATAATTGAATGTATTGTTATTTATTGCAGATTTAGTTTAATTGTGACAAACTTTGGGAAAGCGTATTCTACATTGTGGAGAAGAGTGTGCTACCCTATCGCTTCCTGGTAATTCGCAATTAAATGTTTTATTTTTAAATTTTTTTCCTTAGAAAACTATAAGAAGAGGTTATTGTGCTCTTTGTTTACATCACACTTACAATGTTATATATCGTCATTGAATTGCATATTTGTTGCTTTTTAACTGAGGAGTCGTTGATTTATTATCTTAGTGTGCATTAGTGGTCTTGTGTCAAGTAATGTGCATAAGGGTTTCTATTAGTTGTTCACGTGATATTAGTTTTGGATGTAGCAATTATTAACTTTGGAAAAGGGTATGAGTAGTGTAAATACTTGGTTATGTTTTCTCATGAGATGAGATCTTTTTGCGCATTCTAATTTCTGTATACTTCGTTTTACAGGTGTAGATGAAAGAGGAAAAGGGAAGAAATATGATTGAAAGAAAGGAAAGAAGAGAAAAAAAGAGAGAGAATGCGAATGATTGAGAAAAGAAAAGAAAAAAAGAAGTATGGAAATGGGGAGAGAAAATAGGGAAACCTACAACATAAAGGTGAATATAATTTTTTGTTGTTTTTTGTCTTTGTTATATTTTATGATTGACTTTAGTTTAAAATTAAAGATAATTTTATTTATTACAGATTAAGGTTTAATTGTGACAAACTGTGGGAAAGCGTAGTCTACATTGTGGAGAAGAGTGTCTTAGCCTTTCGCTTGCTGGTAATTTTTAATTCTATATTCTAGTTTAAAATTTTTTCTTAGAAAACTATCACAAAATCTTTTAATGCTCTTTGGTTGCATCAAACTTGCAATATTACATAGCAACACTAAACCACATATTTGTTGCTTTTTAGCTGAGGCATCATTGATATATTATCCTAATGTGGATTAGTGATCTTGTGTCCAAGTGACATGCATAGGTGTGCCTATTAGTTGTTCACATGATATTGGTTTTGAACGTAGCAAGTGTTAACTTTGAAACGGTATGAATAGTGTAAATACTTGGTTATGTTCTCTCATAAGATGAGATCTTTTTGCGCATTCTAATTTCTGTATACTTCGTTTTATAGGCGTAGATGGAAGATAAAAAGAAAAGAAATATGATGAAAGAAGAGGAAAGAGGAGAAAAAAAAGAGAGAATGCGAAGGATTGAGAAAAGAAAAAAAAAAGAAGTATAGAAAAGGGGAGAGAAAATAGGGAAACCTAGAACATAAAGCTGAACATAATTTTTCATTGTTTTGTCCTTGTTATATTTTATCATTTACTTTAGTTTCACAATTAAAGATAATTTTATTTATTGCAGATTATGGTTTAATTGTGACAAACTTTGGGAAAGCGTAGTCTACATTCTGGAGAAGTGTGTCCTACCCTATGGCTTGCTGGTAATTCTCAATTCCATGTTCTATTTTAATTTTTTTTCCTATGAAAACTATAAGAAGAGGTTATTATGCTCTTTGTCTACATCACACTTGAAATGTTATATATCGTCATTGAATTGCATATTTGTTACTTTTTACCTGAGGAGTCGTTGATTTATTATCTTATTTCACATTAGTGGACTTGTGTCAAGTAATGTGCTTAAGTGTGTCTATTTGTTGTTCACGTGATATTAGTTTTGGATGTAGCAAGTGTGTCTAATTTATGCTTCGTTTTATAGGTGTAGATGAAAGAGAAAAAGAGAAGAAAGATGATGAAAAAAAAAGAGAGAATGCGAAGGATTGCGAAAAGAAAAGAAAAAAAGAAGTTTGGAAAATGGGAGACAAAGGAGGGAAACCTATAACATAAAGGTCAATATAATCTTTCGTTGTTTTTGTCCCTGTTTTATTTTATCAATGACTTTAGTTTAAAATTAAAGATAATTCTATTTATTGCAGATTAAGGTTTAATTGTGACAAACTTTGGGAAAACATAGTCTATATTGTGGAGAAGAGTGCCCTACCCTATGGCTTCCTGGTAATTCTCAATTCCATGTTCGATTTTTAGAATTTTTTTCCTAGGAAAACTATACGAAGAGGTTATTATGCTCTTTGTTTACATCACACTTACATTGTTATATATCGTCATTGAATTCCATACTTGTTGCTTTTTAAATGAGGAGTCATTGATTTATTATCTTGGTGTGCATTGGTGGTCTTTTGTGAAGTAACGCGGATTAGTGTTTCTATTAGTTGTTCACGTGATATTAGTTTTGGATATAGTAAGTGTTAAGTTTGGAAAGGATATGAATAGTGTAAATACTTGTATGATTTGCATAAAGACTATGGAGTGTGATATTCTAAATAGTTGGTTCTTTCTCTAGTTCTTGAGAATAGATTACACTTTGTTCCTTAACTAGTGAGTCCTATTGTGTTGTATTTTATTTTGTGTGATTTGCACGAAGACTATATTATAGAAATAATTGGTTCTTTCTCTTGATGAGACGTGATAAGAGTTTCTTGCACATTCTAATTTCTCCACCTCCTATTCCGTGTTGATATTGGTAGTAGAAGGAAATATGTGAAAAGAAAAAAAGAAATATGATTTAAAGGAAGTAGGAAGAAAGAGAACACGAAAAAGGTAAAAAAAGGAAAAGCATATAAAAGGGGATGGAGAAAAGAGAAAACAAAGACTCAAGGGAAGATCATAAAGTGAGCATAATTATTCTTTGTTTTAATAGTCTTTGTTTTTGTCTTTTTCATATTTTATCTTCAACTCTGGTTTCATAATTAAAGATATTTTTGTTTATTGCGAATTCTGGTTTAATTGTGGAATACATTCGATAAGAGGAAAGAGTAGCTGCCATTTTACAGAAAATAGGCCTCGCTAATTTTCTTTTGTATGTGCTGTTTTTTTCTTTTTTGTTTCTTAAGGAAACAATAAACTGATTGTAAGAGGTTATCATGCTCTTTGTGTTTGCATTACACTAATCATGTTACACCTCCGAGATAATTCATTTTCTATTGTGATAAGAATTAGTGCTTCTCGCCTCTTACCTTGTGATGGTTAAATAATGAGTCGTATTCTTGTGTCATTTGCATCACCGTGGAAAATGAGTTGCTTGTTTCCTTTTCTGATTCTTGTGAGGCCTCATCGGAGTTGGCTCGTTCCATATGGGGTTTTTCTGATTTTTCCAGTAAGATGTGAGGAATGAAGGGATCAAGTTATACGGAATGCCATGAGATAAGATAACATCACATTCTAATTTCTGCTCCTCCTTTTTATAGGTGTAGACGCTGGCAGTAGAAGGCAAGACGTATGGATTGGAGCATGATGGTGTTCGTGATTTAGTAACATGCTCTTTTCAGGCAGGTTCATCATCTCATGGGTATGCCTCACTGGCTGCATCAGAAATCCAACAAGGCATTGTTACAATTTCTCTCTTTTATTAGTTAAAAGGAAGGAAGACTCAGGGGGAATGTAAGTACTCTTAATTGTCTGTTAGTGAGTTTATCACATTTTATAATCCTGTTCAGGTGCAGCTGCTTGCCAAGGGATGATGTTGATGAAGAGAAAAAGAGAGAAGAAGATGGCATAAAAAAGTGTGAAGAAATTAGATGAAAAGAGAGAAAAAAAGGTTGGAAAGGAGAAAAAGAAGAAAAAAGGAAAGGTGATAAGGAGAGATAAGAAATGAAATAGAGAAAAAAAGAGAAAAAATGGAAAAGCAATGTATAAAAGAAGGAAAAGAAAGAACAAAACGGAAGGGAGACTCAAATGGAAGGGCTGAATGTAAGTTCAGTCACACTTCTGGGAGACTCAAATGGAAGGGCTGAATGTAAGTTCTGTCACACTTCTGCTATTCAGTTTGTGACATTCTATTTTTGTTTGCCGTTTGATGAATAGAAATCCGTTCTTGTTTACTTGCAGTCTTACAACCATACAATGTCAAGCAAGAAAACAATTGCTGGTATGTCACACTTTAAATGGTTTTCCAGTGTGAGGATGTACGATGGTGAAAGTATGCATGTGCGTGAGTTCATTTCTGATCCCAGGCCATTGCTGCACTCGGTTGTTAAAAATAGGTATGCTCAAAGGGTGTACGCCAATCATGTTTGTACTAGTTGAAGTGAAAATTGTATCTAGATACTGAATTTGCTAGGTGTTCTGCAGTGACTTTTCAACTGTTAATAACATGCTCTTTTCTGGTAGGTTCATCAACTCGTGGGTATGCCTCGCTCGCTGCATCAGAAATACAGCAAGACGTTACAATCTCTCTTTTTTTTAGTGAAAAGGAAGGAAGACTCAGAGAGAATGTAAGTACAACTAATTGTCTGTTAGTGAGTTTATCACATTTTATTTTGAACTTCAGTTTTATAAATGAATCTTTGCTTACCAAGGGATGATGTTGATGAAGAGAAAAAGAGAGAAGAAGATAACATAAAAAAGAGTCAAGAAATGAGATGAAAAGAGAAATAAAAAAAGGTTGAAAAAGAGAAAAAGAAGAAAATGAAAAATGAAAAACATATGGAAGAAATGAAATGGTGTAAAAAGAGAAATAATGGAGAAAATGGAAAAGCAAAGTATAAAACAAGGAAAAGCAAAAATGAAATGGAAGGGAGAGTCAAATGGAAAGCACGAATGTAAGTTCTGTCACTCTTCTGCTGTTCAGTTTGTGATATTCTATTTTGGCTGCCGTTTTATGAATAGGAATCCGTTCTTGTTTACTTGCAGTCTGACGACCATACAATGTCAATCAGCAGAACTGCTTGTATGCAATACACTTTAAATAGTTTTCCAGTGTGAGGATATACGATGATGGAAGTATGCATGTGCATGAGTTCTTTTCTGATCCCAGGCCATTGGTGCACTAGGTTGTTTAAAATATGTATGCTCAAAGTGTGTACGCCAATCATATGCTGAAAGACCATATGAAATTAAAATTGTATCTAGATAATGAATTCACTAGTTGTTTTGAAGTGGCTTTTCAGTGACTCTTTTAGGTGTTAATGACATGCTCAAAGGGTGAACGCCAATCATGTCTATAGGTGCAAGGAAACTTCTTTCCTTTACTACTTTAAGTTATTTCTTAGACATATTTATATATTACTTTTATGTCTTAATTTGTAGGTTGCAGTTGCACACCTGAATGAAACTTTTGAGGCCAAATGGCCAAGCCAGTGAATACGTTTTAAAGCTTCTGCGTGATCATGCTGATGTGCAACCATGTTTCTCACTGACAAGTGTAAACTACGAGTGTCTGTATTTTCCCAGCGTGATCGAGTGTAGAGCTTTTAGCATGTAAACTATTCTGGTTTCTGCGGCTTGTAAATCCATTTTTTCCTCTGCAGGCTTTTCCTCTGCTTACCTTCAAGAACCAGCACAGGCTTGACATGTTAGAAAGTACACATGGTCTGCAAGAGATAGTACTTGATAAAGTAGTCGATGAAAAGGGAAGGCATTGTTTGGGAAGTCTCGAATATGCTTTTCAAAAGTAGAAACAGGAAAAGGAAAACAGAAGAAAAATGGCAAAGTGAAAAAGAACCAAAAGAAAAGAAGGGAGAAAATGAAAAGAGAACAAAACGTACTCCATAAGCTCTTTTGAGTATCAGGCTTGGTGACCATGGGAAATGGGAAAGTGAAAAAGAACCAAAAAAGAAGGAGAGAAAATGGAAAGAGAACAAAGCGTACTCCATAAGGTCTTTTGAGTATAAGGTTTGGTGACTATGGATCCTATCCAGAGAAGGTGGTGTGCCAAGGGACCTGTACTTGTTACAGGTACGTTCCTAGTGCTTGATGTTGTTATTGACCAAATATTGCATAATGGGTTTTTTGGTGGTAAAAGATTGTTTTGTTTGTAAACTTCATGCGACTTTGTAGTGCAGTTGATGAGTTGCTGGGGCATGCCATTGCTCGTATTTGCTCCTATTGAAGGGTCATATGAAATCCTTGCTCAGACAATGACCCTTGCGGTAAGCACCTTCATCCATGGTGTTGTTCTTTTATAACTAAGTGTATGTTCTGCAACGTGAGAAGTCATGTTATTCTAACACTTATGAATAGGCATTGTGTCACATCAGACAAGTGTATGTTCTTCTCAGGACTTTCAGTCAGAGATTGAGCGGGGTTGTTCCATTCAATCTGAAGATGAACCTTATTTTCTGTTTTCTTAGTAAGTTTGGCTTTGTTATGCCTTGTTTTCAATAAATTGTATGTAGGGGCTTCAATAATGCTTTAGGTGGGTTTGGTGGTGGTGGATGGTCTCATTGTGTAGCGTTATGTGCTCCTGGTGGTGGCATCCTCTGTGCTAAAGCATCTATGCAGCTTCAACTTTGGTTTTGTATATGATTTACACATATTGCTAATGCCCATAATTTACAATGGCATCTGAATCCTGTCATGGACAGAGTTTTTGGTTTTGCTAACCATATTTTGTTTAAGCACTACTTTAAAATGACTCTTTACCTATGTACCCTTGTGTTTTTTACTATTGTGGGTATGTTTTACGTTGTAGGAAGTGCCCCCATCATTGCTTGTTCTTTCTCGGAGAGCACCGTTTGAGTGGGTCAATTGTGCCAAGGGATTTCTGCTTCAAGGATTGGAGTGTTTCCCGGTGGGCAGGTCACTTTACCTTTGGCTCTCACAGGGTCGATCAAGAAGAGGTACACATTCTTTTAGTTAGAGCTGGTATTACAAGTCTAAATTTTGGAAGCGTCCATCTTAGTTGTTGTCTCAGCGATATCTATTTGCTACAAGTATTGCCTAATGTTAGAGGTGTGTTGGTGCTTGCCTTTATTATTGATCAAGCATTGCCTAATGTTTTTTTGGGTAGTTGTGGATAATGGTTTTCTTGTGGTAAAGAATCAGGCTTCTTTCATGTGAACTTCATGCAGCTTTATGGTGGGAGTTGATTCAAATGCATGGTCACAGCTTGTATTTGCTCCTATTAACAAGTAATTTGCTGTTGAATTCCTTCTGGGTTCGGGCTATTCCATTAGAGTCAAAAGCAGTTGAATGGATTCTTTCCATTGATCTTTGCTTTTAGTTTCTCGACCTGATCTCCTTTGTGGTGACATTTGTTTCATGCTAATTGTTTGAGATACTTCATCGTTGTCTCAGAACCACTCTTGATTTGGCATCTGCACTTGAAGTAGGCTCTGCTGCAACCCGACCATGTAGTGACACCACTGCAAGTGAATATACTCTCAGATTGGTACTTTATAATCTCATTCCCGTTTACATATGATAACCCACATAATCAGTCACAAGCTCTAAATCCAATGCTTTAGCAACTTTTAAATCCTTTTGGAACTTGGTCTGTTGGGCTTTCTCTTGCCACCCTAAGAATATAAGGTTCGTGGATATATGTCTCGACACTGAGCTTATCTGTTTGGTAACCTTTTGTTCCTTGCAGGGGAATGCAACAACTAAGCCTTTTTCCATACTAGTTGGGGTCGGCTACATGGATTTTTTTTTTTAATTTCTATAGGGTCCTATCATGTGTCATGCTAGGAGTTAACTCAACATAAACTAGATTCTTTTCAATACTTTTATGGTCTTCATTATCCTCTGGGTGTTGCTGCTTGCTTGTAGAATCACAGGAACAGACACCTTTTTTGTTATGGCATTCGTCCTCAGTTGTTTGCGTCGATGAAGCCGCAGCATTTTGAGTGGTGTTCAAGAGAGAAGGAGAAGCTACCATTAGAATTCGATCCAATGCATCGTCGATACAAGGATCGACTGCTTCAATGGCATCGATTGCAGCCTGCAACTCGAATCCCATTTCCAACAATTCTGCGAGAACGCGATCAGCTGATTCGTCGTCGTTTCCCTCCATTTTCTTCTCTCTCCACAATCTAGTTTTTCATACCTTCTACCTGGAGCTTTCTTTTGGTCATCGTATCCAAATTCCAAACTATCTTAAACGATTTTTTCTCGTTTTATCATCTTGATGTCACTCCCAATTTGTTTCTATTCATCCTTCTCAACATCTTTGCACACACACTAATGCATATTGAAGCCCATATACATATATCCCGTTGGTGTATGCATGAGAAGTCCAGTTGCGCCCCACCCAGCTGGGGTAGCATGCAATCTAAAGTAACAGAAGGCTCTCATGTATCCTCCCATTTACACAATGTTTTCATTTTGGTGGTGCTTCAGTGGTGCTTGCTCACTTGGGCTTCATTTGGCTTTGCTGCCTTGTATACTTGTATTCTCTTTCACATGGTTACTTTTGACAAGTAGGGAGCGCACCAAGATGTAGCAAATCTACTTGGGTTTTCAGAGAGTGCATTTAAGTGGGGCTTCTCAGTGTCTATGCATTGTTTGTGATGACTTTTTTTTGTACCTCACCTGGTATTTCGATGTATAAGTAAGCAACTATGTAATTTGTGCACGTGTGATTGGGCTAATGATTGTCTATGCACTTGCAGAGGATGCATCCGCATATGCTAAGAGGTGAGGTGTGCTTGGTGAACAGGTATCCGTTGCTGTTTGTACATGCAGATGTATGCTTAACCCATAATTTGTGAACAGTGGATTTGGGTCAGGTATGAATCTTTCACATAAACCGAGTGCAGCACCGAAAGCTTAAATGACCCCATCCCAGTTTAGTTGAGTCATGGATTGGCGGAAGTGATTTGTGGTTGTTGGAATTAAATAGAATTGACCCAGAGCTCAAGTGTTATATTAGTAGGTTCGGGTTGGGTTTGAAATATCAACCTAGATTTAGCCAATTCCAGCTTTAGTTTGTGCAGTTATAATTTTTCATGGGTTTAACAGCGTTTGTTTTACCCATTTTCATTTGTGCATGTTGGCTTTTGCATGGAGTGGGCTGCTTCATCGCCAAGACAGTAAGCGTTTTATCATTGCAACGAAAAAAGGTTAAAGTAGTGGGATGAACACACTGCCCAATCCTAGCCCCATCCCAGTGCTTTCCCTTTTGAGTTGTTTTGGAAGTGCAAGTAAATTGTTCCAGTTGTGGTTGTTTGAGGAATTGTGGGCTTCTCATGTTTGGGAAAGTGTTATAATATGGTGTGTCGTTCTCATAGAGAGAATTCAGTTAGACAACACCCAAGCCAGCCAATGAAACATGTTTAAAATAGTCGGGTTACTTTGAAAAGCAGAAGCCTAGCATTGGTGTAAGTTGTATTGTTTCTTTATCCTTTATCTCCATTTTATGTTGATCTTTCTCCTTATCCTTTTGATAGATTTCGTGGAATGATTTTTGAAGAAATCCGATCACGGTTCTGTTCGGGATTGTGACCATAGCTTCATCTCGAAGTATATTGTTAAGGTAATCACTCTGAGATGCTTTACGTAAGTGCCTAACTCGGTCCTTGTTATAGACTTGCTTATGCTTAATTAAATTTGATACGGGGTTGTAATAATGGAGCGTTGTCTCCCTCCGCTTGTAATAATGTGGTTTGGCACACCCACACACACGTGCACTTGAGCCTATTCCGCTCTTAGTTGCACACGATTTTGACACACACATGGGCCTAATCAGCCCTTAAGATATAGCTATACGTATATAATTTAAGGTGTGTGGGTTTTGTTTAAGTTGTGTGTGTTGTCTTTCAATTTTCACACTCACACACATTGAGCTTTCGCTCTTATTTTCAAGACCCGATGAAGGGCCTATTACAATTTCGTTTTGGGTGTTTTACTTCATGTCGTGTGCGTAGTATTTCATTTCTACACTCACACACATTGAGCTTTCGCTCTTACTCCCAAGACCTTAGTTAAGGCTTATTGCAATTATATTTGGGTTTCATTTATGTTGTGTGCGTAGTATTTCAATTCTACACTCACACACATTGAGCTTTCGCTCTTACTCCCAAGACCTTAGTTAAGGCCATATTGCAATTATATTTGGGTTTCATTTACAAGTCGTGTGAGTTGTCTTTCAATATACACACAACACCCACGTACACGTTGGCGACCTTCGGGCCCATATATATTATAAGTATTTCCCTTTCGGCTATGTCTTTAAGATTTGGGTTTTAAGGTTCAGTAGTGTGCATAGTCTTTACATATATACACGGTACACACTTGCACAATTGAGCCTTTCCGCCCTTAAGATATAGCCATATTTCCCTTTTGCAAATTTACATTAAGTCATTTCCCTTCCGCATTGTCTTTCAATTCGGGTTTTCCTTTTGGAGTTGCATGAGTTTGCATTGTATATACGCCATACCACGAGTTAGGACGCATATTGCATCAAAGCAAACCCCACGCTCCCGCTCAAAATCGCCCCACTTAGGTCACTTGTGCATAAACACGCCTAGTTGGCCCGAAAAGGGATAAAAAGAAAGACATAGGCACGTGCAAATCTACGTGAAATAAAACTTGAAAACCATACAAATCAGCTCGAATCGAACACCTAAAATATTTTTCTAGGTTATCATGTCTAAAAACTCAATTTTCTAAGCGTACAGACTGATCCTTGTGCATCGGTGCAAGAAGGTCTACGACAAAAAGAGTTTGCTTGCTCACAGTCACCACGATAGGAGTCAGATTTCAAAATATCTCTTCGCTAGCTTAAGCAAGCTAGCTGGCATGTCCTTTTGCTCAAATAGGACTTAGACACATGAAAGGATTCGCTTCAAGCCTAAGAACCAGAGGCGAGGATTTTTTTCGGTGTCTACATCCTTGTTGATTCTAACTAAACCCTAATCACCTATTAATACCCTATCTAACTTAATTTCCTAATATATCCTTAATAAGTATTAATTATTTCTAAGATGACATAGGACTCAAAAGGACATGAATATGTATCTACACGACCCAGACTTTCATTACACAGCTTTCCTTAACACTCCCCCTCAAGTTGGGTGGAAAATGTTAATGACACCCAACTTGAATAATGTGTCCTTTAATTGTCTGCCGGTAGTAGCTTTAGTTAAGAAATCAGCCCTGATAGACTGAACAAATTCCAGCTTGAATTCTTGATTAGACATCTTCTCTCTGATGAAGTGGCAGTCAATTTCTATATGTTTGGTCCTTTCATGATATACTGGATTTGATGTCATCTGAATTATTGCACTGCTATCACAATATAGTGGTATAGGATGGTTAAGTAAATAACCCAATTCTCTAATCAATGAAGATATCCATTTTCCTTCACACATAGCTTGTACTATAGCTCTGTATTTAACTTCTGCTGTAGATCTCGCAACCACTGTCTGTTTTTTACTCTTCTAAGATATAATATTACCACCAAGTAAAGTAACATAACCTTTAGTTGACTTCCTGTCATCATAAGAACCAGCCCAGTCTGCATCAAAATAAAGTTCAATGTCCAAATTTGATGATTTCGAATAGAGTAAACCCATTCCCGAAGTTGATTTAAGTTACCAAAGAATTCTATATACTGCATCCATATGATTTTTAGTTGGTGAGTGCATATATCTGCTCATAATCCCAACTGCATACGTAATGTCTAGTCAAGTAATAGTCAAATATATGAGCTTACCAACTAGCTTCTGATATTTGTGGATATCTTTGAACTCTTCACTGTCATCGTTAAAAAATTTCTGGTTTACCTCCATAGGAATATTGCTAAGTTAACACTCAAGCATTTGAGTTTCTTCAAGGAGACCCATTAGGTATTTCCGCTGAGTTAAAAAGATACCTTTGTTAGAATAGAAGATTTCTATGCCCAAGAAATAGTGGAGCCTACCCAAATCCTTAATATCAAATAATCTATGAATATTCATTTTCAACTTTGATATTTCTTCAAGGTCATCTCCTGTAACAATAATGTCATCAACATACACAACAAGAATAGATATTTTTGTCCCTTTCTTAAAGAATATTGTATGATCATTGAGACTTCTGTTGTATCCCAGATTGCACACTACTTTACTGAATTTATCAAATCAAGCTCTTGAAGACTGTTTCAACCCATATATTGCTTTATTGAGTTTACATACTCTATTAGAAGATGACAAATTTATGGTCATTCTTGGAGGTAGTTACATGTACACTTCTTCATTTAAATCTCTCTGTAAGAAAGCATTTTTAACATCCAATTGCCATAGTTCCCATCCCAAGTTTGCTGCCATACTGAGAAGTATTCTGATTGATATAAGTTTAGCCACAGGTGTAAATGTTTCTGTATAATCAATGTCATATGACTGACTGTATCCTTTAGCAACCAATCTGGCTTTATATCTCTCCACTGTTCTATCTGTCTTATATTTAATAGTAAACACCCACTTGCATCCTACAATATTCCTATCAGAAGGTAATTGTGTGATGGTCCATGTATTTGTTTTACCAGTGCATTCAATTCTTCTTCAATTGCAGCTTTCCATAAGGGGCACTTGATTGCTTCTTCAAACTTCGAAAGGATCTTATATTTTTCAGCATTCATAATGAAGTTTTGATAACTCTAAGAAGTGTTGGCATATGAAACATAATTAGAAATTGGATATTTTGCACATGAACGCTTACCTTTGCGAACAGCAATAAGAATCTCAAGGTCACTATCCACTTGCACATGAGGATCTGATTCATGGGAAATCTCTTTAGCACATGGTTCTTCTTGAGAGTACACAGTCTTCCATTGTCCTTTCTTGTACGTCATAATCTCTTTTGATTGTTGTGTTTTCTCACTTTGATGATCAACTGTCTCATTATACTCCCCCTCACTAGGAACTAGTGGAAGAACAAAAGATGGAGTTGTAGTGGACTCCGTGGGAGGAGAGTAATAAGAAGTTCAAAGAAAGTGACATCTATGAAAACATATAGTTTTTTAAGCAGTGGGTCATAGCATTTGTATCTCTTTTGAGAGTTTGAATAGCCAAAAAAAATACACTTATTGGACTTGGCATCCAGTTTATCACGATTGGAAAGATGGATATGTACAAAACAGGTACACCCAAAGATACTAGGAACTAGATGAAATGGTTTTGATGTTTTATCAAGACTATGAATAGGACTCTCCCCCTGAATGGTATTACTGGGCATTCTATTTATAAGATACACAGCATTAAGGACAGCTTCTCCCCAATAGAATTTTGGAACATTACTTTGAAGGAGAAGAGTTCTGACTACTTTCAGAATATGACGATTCTTCCTTACAGTAATACCATTCTGCTGAGGTGTATACGAACATGTAGTCTGATGAACAATTCCATATGCTTGTAAATAATTTTCTAACTGAGTCCCAATATATTCTCCCTCATTATCAGACTGAAGAATTTTAACAAAAGATTGAATTTAATACAAATAAATTTATGCACAATGGGAAAAATATAGGAAACTTCAGACTTTGTTTTCATTAAGTAAATGATTGTAAGACGAGTATAATCATCAACGAAAGAGACAAAATACTTATGACCAAACAAGGAGCTGACTGGACTTGAACCCCATACATTAGAGTGAATAAGTTCAAAAGGTTGCGATAATCACTTAAAGGATAAGATACCCATTGTTGTTTCCCAAGCTGACAAACTTCACATTCAAACTGAGATTTATTGCACTGGACTCTAAGTTGAGGAATAATATATAGAATTTTTGACACTAGGAGATGACCAAGACGATAATGCCAAAGACGAAGATCTGCATCTTGAATAGGTGCGACTCAAACGCTGTAAGAGGTTGAAGGCTGAGAATAATCTTCAAGAATGTATAATCCTTTCTGTAATTTTCCATGTCCAAAGATTTTTCCCGTCTTTAGATCCTAAAATATATAACCAGTAGGATGAAAAGTTACACAACAATCCAAGGCATGAGTTAAAGAGCTGACTGAGAGAAGATTTATCGAAAAACTGAGAACATGATATATTGATGGTAAATCTAAAATATATGTAGGTACACTTTCCTGTCCAATCATATAAGTGAAAGAACCATCTGCCAATTTAATTGGTGTATAATCTTTAAGAGTCTTGTAAGCTGAAAAATATGATAATTCTCCTACCATATGATCTGTAACCCCTAAATCAATTATTCAAGTTTTAGAGTGAGAATGAGATGAGTAGTTACCCTTTACGGTATGTGTAGCCTGAGCCACTGTAGCTTGGGTGGAGGGAGCAGAGGATTTTTCAGAGAATCTTTGTTCAAGACCTTCTATTCTTTTTATAATCTCTTGAATCCCATCGGTGCTAGGAGTTGAACTTTCTGCAAAATGAACTGAGGTAGTACGATTTCTATAGTAATCTAGTTTACCATGTAGTTCCCAATAATGATCTCTGGTATGACGTGATTTGCCACAATGGGAGCAAACAAGTTTTTCTTTGTCATCTGAATTAAATCGACCATATCCACGACTCTGGTGTCCCCCTCTGCCACGAAAATGAGAATTCTCCTCTTACCTGAAGAGCATGTTGATCTATACTAATAACATGATCCTTCTCAAGTTTCTTGCGATCTTTTTCTCTGATTAATAAAGAGTAAATAGTACCCAAGGAAGGAAGCTCTTCTCTGCTTAAGATATTCAGTTTTACTGATTCAAATTCTGGATTCACACCCCACAATAAATCAAATACTTTCTTCTTTTCAATCTTAGTGTTTCTTTCATTATAACAAGCAGAATACTTGATATTCGTATAGTAGAGTAGTTCATCCCAAAGACCTTGGAGATCTGCATAATATTCACTGATAGATCGATTGGCTTGTTTGTACTTTCTGATTCTTTTCATTATCTCATATTCTTTTGCAACATTCTTCTTCTGGGAATAAGCCTTAGCTACTACACACCAAATCTCATGGGCAGATTCTAAAAACATAAAGGTTTTAGCAATTGATGAAAAAATGGACTGTAGCAACCAAGATGATATCAATGCATCTTCTTTTTTTCAAGTAGGATAAAGAATGTCACGAGGCTCTGGAATTGGAGTATGACCCATTAAATGTGTCCATCTCCCCCTTGCCACAATCGCAAGTTCCACAGATCTTGCCCATTCCATATAATTTCGACCATCTAATTTAGTCATTGTAATCTGAAGATTTTCTGTTTTTTCTAATAAGCCAGATTGTTCGCCTGTATGAAAGGAACTGTCAATACCTTTACCTTTGTCAGTCATTGATTAGAAAATCTGAAACACAACTTAATTAAGTCTGAAATCTGAATTTAGTACTTTGACAAATCAGAAGGGGAGGAGGTCTTCTTCAATATATAAAAAGTAGAGGCTGAAAGTTATATCCTTGCAATGAAGATACCCAAAAAATCAGTTTTCTAACATATACACCAGTCGCACACACTGATTTCAAACAAGGAAGTCTCTTGAATGGGGAAAGTGCATCAATATATACAAAGACGACTTGAAGCAGTCCACGTGATGCAAGAAATAATCCACAATGGGTCAGCCGATTGAATCAATATCAACGATCCACTTGATTTTACCAAAAAAACGATTCACTATTGATCAATAGATCAATATGCTCCACCCGATTTTTCCTAATTTCACTCTTTCAATAAAAGATTCTGAAATAATCCGATGCACAAATCAAATCTCTGAAATAATAAGATTCACAATGTCTAATGTCAAGTCTTCAAGGATTCAATAGTAGATTCACATTGATTGAAGAACCCAAAATTGAATTTTTGTCCAAGTGCTTCTATAAAACACATTTTTTACTGATTGTCTTCAATCAAATCATAAATAAAATGCCAAACAGTCTCTGATACCATGTTAGTATGAAAAATATTTATTAATCCAATAGAAACCACTTACAAAATACCGCAGATTGGAGGCATTCCTCCAATCTGCCCAAGAGCTGAAAGTCGGCCCTCTTGTGCTGCCACCTTGCACTTTTCCTTGTTGATTCTAACTAAACCCTAATCACCTATTAATACCCTATCTAACTTAATTTCCTAATCTACCCCTAGTAAGTATTAACTATTTCTAAGATGACATAGGACTCAAAAGGACATGAATATGTATCTACACGACCCAGACTTTCATTACACAACTTTCCTTAACACTAGGTACCCCTAAATACCGGGAATCACCCAAGCAAATTTGCAATTTTATTAAATTATCACATGCCAGGTATATGTTAAAAAGTGGGACACCATCGATGAGTGCTGCGTATAATTTTTCTTTTAGTACAATGGGGAGGCCAAAGCCAAATGCATGCCTTGGGTATCAAGCTCGTCACGTTATCATTGTGAGTCATTGCTCTTTGAGATAAGGTTATGAATCTTCTTTTCCATTAGAAAGCAGTTTGCCTCATTAGGGTTTGATCAAAGCATGAAGGTGAGAGACGCAAAAACCTAGAGTCTCATAGGCAGATCTACGAAATATGCAAGTTGTAAATACATTTTCTTCTCTATTCAATAAATAGCATTCATTTTAACATGGTATTAGGGCCTATATGGCTTAATCGCCACCTCGTGGAGTGAAATTGAAGTGGCAACATAAACGATTTTTTGTACCAGATGCATTCAGATCCTGGTTCTTCCATTGTTAGTAAAGAATTATTATAGAATCTTGAAATTCAGTCTGAGTGATGGTAGAAAAAGAAAACGGGCCAGAAATCTCGTTTCCTTTGTTTGATTCCCAAACTCATCACAAATATTAAGTTAGATGGGCGAAATTTTCTGGAATGATAGAGATTTGTTGAATTGGTCATCTTGGCAAGGAGATGGCCTCACTTGACTCGACAGGTTTCATGTACAGTTGAACACAATGTGACCTATCCTAAGTGACATAAAGAGGATGCCCAGTCTTATCTTGGCTTCTTTAGTCTATGTCTCCAATATCAGTCGTACGTTTATGTACTTATACTTTGCATTACAAATATAGAGAGTTATTTCTGAAGCATACTCTAGATAAAAAAAATGTTGCAAAAGAATACGAGATTCTTGAAAAAATTCAGAGATCTAAGCAAAGGTTGAGATCCGTAAGTGATTACTATGTAGAGTTAAGGCTTATGGGATGAATTATAGTTCTACAACTTAGTGTGGGCATTTGTGTCTTTTAAGTTAGATTAGCCTTTAAATAGTCATTAGGTTTTATTTAGTAATTTGAGACTGCAGCTACTAAGGTGAGAGGCATAGAAACATAGAGTCTCGCAGGCATATCTGTGAAATCTGTAAGTTTGTAAGTAATTCAATAAATATCATTGATTTTAATAATAGATGGTGTCATGAATTGATTAAACCATGCACTCATGAGGGCGTTCTCTCTACACCATTTAGAGTATGAAGGATCATATACATCAGGCATGAGAATATCTGATAATCCCATCACTCCCCTATCATCATAGTTAGTTCGATAGATCTAGCCCATTGTAAGTAATTTCTACCATCCAACTTCAAATTGGTGATTTGAAAGTCTTTCCTCTTGTCTGAACCAACATTCTTACCATAGTCTAGCATTTTCCCTCTTTCAAGACATGATGATTGCCTTCAGTTTTTAGGATTGAAATATACCTTTCCTTTTTTGTAATCTTTTTTTCGTTTTGCTATAATCCATGGAATGTAACACCCTCTCTCTCTTATTTCTCTTGCTTAAGTCAAATAATTATACTTAGGGTATTTCTAATACAAATTTATAACTTGGAAGATAGAAATGCCCTTATTAGTAAATCTAATGATAACTAACTCCCAATGGATCAAATTATGATTCAATGAGATCTGTATGACCCAATTACAAAAGTTAAATGCATAAATTCAAATTACAAAAAAAATTAATCTTCAACAAAACCAACATCCATGCGAGATGCATTTGCAATGAATTTTTTTTACAATGTCAATATGGATTTTGACTTCCTAAATTGAATCCAGACTGACGGTATTGATCGAGTAAATTATCATTCAATTTATTTCCAACAATTATACCCTTTTGCAAACTTATCTTGCTTTTAGTTGCCCATTAAGATGAAAGATAAGCAAATTTGAGAACTTTTCTGTTCTTGTAGTTAAAGAAAGACAATGAATTGTGTGCCATGTACTGAGAAGGTCCAGAAGGCACTCCAATCCATACTTTACTTGTTGAAGGCTATGTTAATGGTCCTATTGATGTTTGTAAGTTGTGATGTCATGCAAGATTCAGACAGAAAACTGAGATTGGTTCATTAGAAGTGGTTTTGTCACTTTTTGTATAAATCATGATTTTCATGTTTCATAAGGGCAATTGTTCATCTTTTGGTAGGTGTATGTGTTTCATGGGAAGTGACACTTTATCCCAAATGGTGAGAATAATTTTTATGTTCTTTTTGTGATCCTTGGCAGATAAGTCCGACAAAGCTTTATGTTGGTTGTCGGAAGCGTCACTCAACCCTCCTCCTTTATGCGGGCTTGGGATTGACTATGTAAGGGTGATCCTTACATGGGCAGAGTTAATAGGAAATTGAAACTATGGAGAGAAATGTTAGAAAATAAAGTTTCCAACTTAGTAGAACAAAGACATAATATATGGAATGTAAGTTTGATCATTTGGATACTAGAAACATAGAAATTAAGATTGGCACACACTGCATCTCTCACAAGGAAAGTTTTAAATGTCTAAGGTCATTTTTCAAAGTGATAAAAAAATTGATGGATATGTTACACATAGAATTAAGGTCAGTTGGTTAAAATGGAGAGGAGTATTAGGTATTTTGTGTGATAAGAAAATACCATTAAAGTTAAAATGTAAATATTATAGAGCAACAATTAGATCTACTATGATTTATAGTTCTTAGTGTTGGACAATTAATCATCAACATGTGCAAAAGATGTCCATAGCAAAAATGAAGATGCAAACATGGATGAGTGATCACATAAGGAACGACCGTATATAGCCTTTTCCCATACTAGATGGGGTTGGCTACAAAAAAATCTGGATTTCAGTTCAGCATTTGATGCTTTAATGTGGTAAATACATAAATTGATGCTGCACAGGGTCTCAAAAGTTCGCTAACGCACACCCTTTCTCACGGCGATCAGGCAGCTGATGTTTCTCCTTCCTGTGGTTCTTCGTATATGTGAATCAAGGTCTATTTTTCTTGTCAAAACTCTTTTGTGAACAAGCTTATAATTGTGGCATTCTTTGTTTCTAATTGTGATTCCATTTAAATAAAATGACACAGAATGTTATATTTTGCACTAGTATCAACAATGTGTTGCTGAAGATTTGTACATATAAAAGCACCTGCCTGCGAAGTCCTGGATAAGGAACATTGATCGTACATGTGGGAAAACTAAATGGTTGGTCGACTTATGATACTCTCGTGGTTTGAGCTTTTGTATGAAAATCAGGGTTTGAAATCCATGTAAATTTTGATGAATTTGTGTAAGGAAAAGGCCAAAGCCAAACGTATGCATATTTATCAGATATAGAAAATCTTATTGTAAGTGGGATATTCACAGAAAGCGTTCGATGACTCTGTTACGACATATGAAGTAGCGAATTCCAAAACCCTAAAAAGTGTTTCCTTTAGTTTATCAACTTCCTTGGACTGGTCAAATTATAAATAAATGAATTGGGTTTCACTATAGATTTGGTCTCAAGTTATGATTGCCCGAGGATTGGGTTTCACTAAGTAGCTTAAATTGGGTCTCTGTTTGACTGGATCCAACACATAATTCTGATCTTGTGAAATTGGATTTGAAGGGGTCGGTATTGGACATGGTTTATGATTTGGATTTTGGATGCAGGTAAATCGAAACCTAATTTGAGCCACGAGATCAAATTGGATCCAATTTTATATCAGTTTGGGTTCTATAGATTTGATCTCAAGTTATGAATGCCCGAGGGTTTCACTAAGTAGGTTAAATTGGGTCTCTGTTTGGCCAGATCCAACACATAATTCTGATCTTGTGGAATTGGATTTGAAGGGGTCGGTATTGAACATGGCTTATGATTTGGATTTTGGATGCAGGTAAAAGTGAATCTAAATGGTTTTGGACATGGTTCAAGAATGGGTTGGTGTTTAGGTGATGGGGAAATTGGATTTGGGTTCATCTAGGTATACGGGGTTTGGATTCAAACCGGTCAGATCAACCTCGAACTAAACCTTCGCGTAGTTGGCTCTAATCAAGTTGAATTGGATCCAGGCGAAAGAGGATTCTCAAGAAACGAAACTTGATATTTCGGACTGAATGAGACGGATCGGAACCGCTCAGCTGGACCCGATCCAGCCTTTTATGAAAGAAGAATAGGGCACGATGGGGAAGGGGGTTTAACCCAGAAAATGCTGAGCAGATGGGCGACCACGGCGGGCGGTGATAGGGGAGCGTCGAGAGGGGACGATCGTCGAGGTTGACCGGTGGGCTGGAAGGTGCGGCCGACAGAGGAGGTGGTGGTCTCGGCGGCGGATGGCGGGCTTGGTTTCGATCGTTGAATGCGAAGCGGTGGCGGGGGTGGCAAATGAAGGTGGGTGCGGAACGGTAAAAGCGCTGTTAACTGAATCACATGGTAGCCGCCATGATAATACGGTAATTTTCTGCTTGATGCTCTCTAACGACCCTGATCTTGATTCTAGCCGTTTGGAATTGTTTGGACTTCGTACCTTGATCTGCTTGTGTGATCAGCAGTGGCCCTGTGAATCGATCGTGGGTTGAATGTGAATGGCAGTATCCAAATCTGAAAGCAGAAAGAATGTTGTGTGTGTGTGTTGTGGCTTCTAGTATAAATCCACATAGCTTTACCGGGCAAGGTGTTTGGATTCCATACAGTGCCCTAATCCAACCCCATTCCTCTTGTCAAATTGACCACATTTCTTTTTGTTGTTTTTTTGTTCTCAAAACGTTCTAAAATCGAAGGCATGGGAAAAAAAACCGAGCCAGTGGTGGTCGTGGTCAGTTAAACTCTTGCAGAGCCCAGTTTTACTTGATTCAGTTCATGATCTGAAGCTAATGTGCAGTAGGATCCTATTTGTGTCAAATTACTTTGTGGTCAACTCAATTCCCCTCTCTCTCTCTCTCTCTCTCTCTCTCTCTCTCTCTCTATATATATATATATATATATATATATATATATATATATATATATATATATATATATATATATATATATAGAGAGAGAGAGAGAGAGAGAGAGGTATTATTATTCGACAAATCTACTACATTTTAGGTCCAATAATAACTCAGTCGGTGAATTCCGCATGGCGGATTTTTTAAAGCTTCTTAGGCTATTCCTTGATGCTGTAATTGCATGATCTATTTGTAACGATGCGAAACTCTATTGTGGACATATATATTATGTAAGGCTGTGGCCAAGCGCACTGGAGCTCTGGTGGAAGATGGAACGAATCAAATAATCAACATTGCACGACAAGAAGATATATGCGCATAGTTTGATGCACATCAGCTCACAAGTTTACGTGGGTGGACACCGACATTTATAAAAGTTGGTTCGGGTATATTATCTTTCCCACCTGTTGCAACCGTCTTCCCTGCATCAGAGCAGACCAATTACACGGCTGTCACTGCCTTGAGGACCATTCTAGAATAAAAAGCAACTATTCAGTTCACCATAAAAGTAACTGCGATTGCTGATGGACCTTTTCAAGGAAGTGGTGGGTGGGATAATAAAAAGAATCTGTTTGCAAAGCAACCAGTCATGTAAAGTTGTATTAATCCGAGTAGAGTTGGTCGACAAAATTTTTTTTTTCTTGCGAAGCTGTATCCACGTGGTTGCGTCGTGGGAACGCAATACTGACGGACGCGCCCCTCACTGAAGCTTTCAACAGCGACGGAGACATATTTTGACGTGCTTAGGCGTCAGTGAAAGCGTTTTGGGCGGTTTTTCCGTCGTTTAATAACTATATTCTGACGGGGGGACCGTACGTCAGTAGTTTAGTCATTACTGGCGCGTGTGGTCGCCAGTAAAGTATATACTTGTTCCTCCCCAGATCACTCCATTCTTTTAATGGTATTGCACGGATTGTAAGTTCTCCTTTACCATTTGTAAGTGCTATTGGTATAGATCGTTTGGCTCGACCATCAAATCGAGGAGATTTTTTGTTTTCACAACACTTTATTATGTGCCATGCTAGCAATTAACTCAATATAAACTAAATCATTCTATATAGTTTCTTTCCAACACATTTGTGAATGCTCTCGTAAGACGATATAAAAATTAGATTGTGAAAATGTTAAAAGAGGAAGAGGTCGACCACAAAAGTGTTGAAAAGAAATAATAAAGAATGATCTAGTTTATATTGAGTTAACTACTAGCATGGCACATGATAGGGCCATGTAGAAACAAAGAATCCATGTAGAAGACCTCATCTAGTATGAGAAAAGGCTTTGTTGTTTTTGTAGTTGTTGAAGAGCTTGGTTACAACCAAGATCAGTTGAAAGATCCAATATCTACATGAGGGACACAAAAAAAGTTTTTCTTAAGCTGAAATGAGTATATTACTTAGTAAGGATAAAATAGTCTTTCAAGTTATAAAGTGTATATAAGTGTAATCCTTACCACCGAGGAATAAAAATAAGTCAACCATTGACTCTATTGAGGGCAGACTGCCGATCCAAATAACCATAATATTTGTTGCATTTTTTTATGATTTGAGTGCTTTATTAGAGCCTAATCATTTGGATTAGGGTGCTTAGAGATCGCGCAGAAGAAAAGAAGTTAGGACTTTCACCAAGAAGCAGTCCAGATTCTTTATCAGAAGGTATTGTGCATCAAACAAGAAAGTGATACGAAGAAGAAATTGAAGGAGATATAAATATTACAGCCTAGAGAAAAGGGGCGATCATAGCGAAAAAAGTGAAGTACTGGAAATTGCAGAAAATTCCAGCATAAACAAATAAGAAGCATTCCAAATCATAAATTTGAAACTAAATGACATAAATTATTTACAGTGGGCGAGATCTATTGGGCTCACAGTATTAGCTAGAGGAAAACAGGAATACCTTACTGGAGAAATTCTCACACCCAGTATTACCGATTTCTTACTCTAGGTGGTATAGAGAAAATACTTTAGTAAGTTCTTGGTTGATTTACTCAATGATACCTCCATTGTGAGTATGGTTATGTTCTTAAAATAAGTCCAAGAGATTTGGCTAGTTGTCCAAGATACCTATATTTAGAGGAAAAACATCACCAAGAAATATGAAATTATAGAGAAGATTCACAAATACCAATAAGGGGGAAGAACTATGTATAGGTTCGAGGATTATGAGAGGAATTGCATTCTTATTCAAAAAATAAAATGTCAAAACTGCTTGAAAGAAATAAATGAAGAGTTTGAAAAAGGAAAGTGTTTAGTTTATTATGGGATAATTTTTTAGATGTTGAGGTAGCAAAAAATAGCATCTTAAGTAGGAAAGATCTTCCCTCACTTAGCATAGTATATACACTACTTTTGAGAGAATAAGACAGGCGATATCTTGAGAGAAAAAAAGGAAAAATATCAGTGCAAAAACTGTGCCCTTTGGTGGAAAGAATTTTCAGCCTACCCTTACACTTAGAGGTAGAAGAGGAGGACATAATGGAAGAGGAAGAGCCGAATACTATATTCTTCAGATGAGAAAGACACTCTCATGCACTCACTATGGAAAAAGCAGACATACTCGAGAGACATATTGGCAGTTGATTGATCGATCGAGTTATAACTAAAATCAGCAATCTAAAGCTTATGTGAGTGACAAAAATAAAAAGAATGTGATGGAGAAAGATCTAAATTATTTAGTTGAAATGGAGAGGAAGATAGAAGATCTAGAATCGAGACTTGTTGATTCTCAAACAACGTCAACTTCTACTACTACATATCCACAAGCCACCATGGCTTACCCGTTTTTGTTTATGGTCCAAGGTAACTCTCCCACTTCTAATATACAAATTTGGGTTATTGACTCCGGTGCACCATACCATATGGTGGGAACCAGAGGATACTTTCAGGATTATCAATTGATTCATGGAGGCATTAATATTAAGATGGTCGATAGATAAAATACTCTTATAGTTGGGAAAGAGAGTATTATATCTCTTGGACTGCTTAAAAGTATTCTACATATTCCTAATCTATCAATGAATTTACTTTCTATTCATGCTTTATCTAAAGACTTATAATATACAATGACATTTTATTTTAGTCACTGTATTTTTCAAGAATTGAAGATGGGGAGAATCTGTTGTCAGGGTAGCATGAAGAAAGGACTATACTTTTATGAGGAGGCCTACAACAGAAGGAACCTTGTTACTTACTAAAAAATAGAAAATAAAATTGTCACTTTGGCATCAACGATTGAGACATCTCCCTCTCTCTAAGATCATATTTGTGTTACTTGAATTAAGGAGTTGTAGTGATTTTATTTTAAGATGTGATACCTAACAGAGAGTTAAACATCATCGTGTTTTCTTTTCATTAAATGAAATTAGATCTTTAAAGCTCTTTCAAATTGTTCATTCAAATATTTAGGACCCATGTTTTATTACATCCTTACATGGTTATAGATATTTTATCTCATTCAAAAAATAGAATTGTCACTTCGGCATCAATGATTGGGACATCTCTCTCTCTAAGATCATATTTTTGTTACTTGAATTCAAGAGTTGTAATGATTTTATTTTGAGATGTGATATATGTCAGAGAGCTAAACATCATCGTGTTTTCTTTACATTAAATGAAATTAGATCTTTAAAGCCCTTTGAAATTGTCTATTCAAATATTTAGGGTCATATTTTATTACATCCTTACATGATTATAGATATTTTGTCTCATTTATAGATGATTGCACTAGATTTATCTGGATTTACCTTTTAAAAACAAGAGATGAAGTTGTTAATGTTCTGCTCTCATATTATGAGTTTATTAAGAATAAGTTTTTGCATTCTATCAAAATTATTAGAAGTAATAATGGGAGAGAGTATATGAATAATTCCTTACATTCATAATTTTTAAGTAATGGCATATTATATCAAACTTCACTTCACAACAAAATGGTGTTTTTGAAAGAAATAATAGGCATATATTGGAGGTGGCTAGAACTTTATTGATTGATTATAATGTCCGTAAAGTCTATTGGGGAGAAGCCACATTAGCAATTGTACATCTTATAAATCGCATGCCTAATGCAGTTCTTAATGGGATTCTCCCTTCTATCAAGAACAATTTGTTTAATATTTAGCTTACATTATCAAGCTCTATGAAAATAAAGAATTCATGTAGCCGATTCCATCTACTATGAAATGTATATACATATATACATTTTGGGTAGCAGTCAGGGCAGTAATTGAGTCAGGTATGGATCGAAGCATATTATCCTCATACCCAAATTTGAATCTGATTGGGTTAGGTATTTCCCACCCCATTCAGGTCGGGTCAACATTGCCATACCTTAATCCACACCTCGATATTTTCTAATAAAACTGACATTGAACTTCTAATCTTTTGCCAATTTTGATTCACAATAACCAAGTGTAGAGTAACAGTAGTCGAAGAGCCTTTTAGATGCATAGATCTTGACAAAATAAATTGGATACCATATCATAACATCAATGGTCGATATGGTAAAGCGAAATGCTTAAAATTTCGCTAATTTATTAGAAAGTTTGTAATATTGAAATCTACCGCCTTAATTAAGGAACACCATAGATAGGAATGGGTATACATGCAAAGAATCTATTGACCTTGAAGGGGTAGCCGCACGGGAACATCTTTTGATATATGACAAATCACATAATGGGTCCAATCCATAATCCAGATCCAATCAACTACTTGGAACTAATGAACTCTGTGTCTGTTAGCTTTCTTTTGGGCAACAACTTTATAGGTAGAACTGTTGCATGCATTGGCACCTTCAAACTATTCACCATTTTTTTGTTACAAGAGGAGGCCGAAGCCCTAACACACACATGCATGCACGCATGTACCCCTAGGAGTCGAACTCCCCACCAGCAGCTTCAGCGCGCCCTGTGCGTTGCTGTTGAGCTAATGCTCTGGGTTTTGAATAAAAGGAACTTTCTATACATTGACTTATTTTCGTAGGGGAACCTCCCTTTCATCTATTAGTCATTTTAAAAGGCACCATTTTTTTTCGTTGGTTCATTTGTATACAAAAGCTACATTTAAACCTTTATATAAGCCTTTAACCCATTTGAGTTGGTAATCTTATCTCGAGTTAATACTCTTTCTATTTTCATTCTTCTTTTTATAGTGCGTGCTCATAGAGTAAGTGAAGACCTTATCTTAGCTCTCTTAGGAGCTAATTGGTGAATAATAGAAAGATTGTTTGTCAATGTATAGAAAGACTGTTTGTATATAAGCCTTTACCTTATCTTTCTATCCAGATATTTTTAGGTAAAAAGACTGTTTTGCTCTTATTTAGCGAAAAGTTGGTTTTACCCTCTGGCAGTTTGTGAAAATTATGAAATACTGGGCTATTATTTTACTTTATTACCCTTCCTAATTTAAACTATTACATTTCTGCCATTGTGTCAAAAGACAGGTTTATCCCTGTACTTTTGAGAAAATTATAGATTCGGACTGAGGGTTAAAATTATATATTTAACCCCGATCAGTTACGAATTTTACAGAAATACCAAGAGTAATTTTACGAGTCTGTCCTTAGGCTTTTCAAAAAATTACAAAAGTAGATAAATAATCAAAAATATAGTTTTACCCCTAGTATTTTTTAAAAAATGTTAAAGGCAGAAATTTTTGGAAAAATTATGAATTTATCCCAGGTTGCTTATAAGTTATTTTTAGCTTGTTTTTCTATTATTATGCATCGTTCTAACAAGATTCATGCTATGTGTGTTTGTTGCTTATTGTTTGTTTCCTTTTTAGACCGTATAATTGTTATAATTACCAAACACATAAAAATAAATTCAAGAATATGTATGTCAGAATTGGCAAAAACCAAAAAACTGAACGGTTTGAACTTCCAAACATGGAAGAGGAGAATCCCACTTGCTCTAACACTTAAAGGTGTTAAATATATACTAAAGGAAACCATGCGTCCGCCACCACCAGACGCAACTGAGCAACAGATAGAAATGTATAAAACATTTCTAAAAGACGATACAATAGCAAGGATAGTCATGTTGACATACATGGAGGATGACTTGATTAGGGTCTTCGAAGAATACGAGACTACAAAATAGTTGTTTGATTCAATAACAGCTAAGTATAACATAACTGCCAAACTACATGTGCAGTTGCTACTACAGAAGTACACCTCCTTTAAAATGAGAGAAGGAGATAACGTAGTAGAACATGTAAATCACATGTTAATAATGACTAGGGACCTAGATGTAGCAAAGTCAATCATCCTGCAACCGATGCAAATATCAACAATCTTGAACAATCTATCTCATCATGAAACATGGTCACCACTGCCCTCAGGTTAGGGCCAGAGATTAAACTTTCAGAATTGTCCCTGAAACTAGCAATAAAGCAAAAACATATTAACAAAAACAAGAAAGAAAAATTGCTAGTGGTAGAAGATGAGATAGGGTGTAGCTCCAAACCCAACTAGAAAAAAAATAAACCAAACAAAAAGTTTGGCAAGAATAATAAAAAGGGCGGTTAAAATTTTAAGAAATCACAGGAAACCGTTTCTCAGGTCAAGTGTTTTAGTTGTAGAAAGATGAGACACTAGAAGAAGGATTGTTGCAATTGGAAAAGTAGAGGAAATAACCCACAACACGGACAGTTAGAAAAGTAGGATATAATCTGCGTGATATCATAATGTTTGTACATGGACCACCCGATGACAGGTTGGTAGATAGACTCTGGAGCTACCTGACATATCTTAAAGACTAAGGAAGGGACAATGGAACTAAAGAAATATAAACTAGGCGAACATCGAGTGTACATGGGAAACAACACCTTCTTAGATGTTTTGGGTACTAGGTCCTTTAGAATCTTTGTATAAGGCAAACCGATTGTATTAACTGATGTATTAATTGTGCCATCTATAAGGCACAATCTTGTCTTAGTCCCTGCCTTAGTAAAGAAAGGTTTTGAGGTCAGGTTTATTCCTGCCAAGGTGATTGTGGGAAAACATGGGAGAATATTATTCTCTGAGGAGAGCATAGATTATTCAAATTAAGTGATAATGAAATTGGAAGTTCTTCTACTTATATTGAGTGTGTCTTTAATATTGATGTGAATATGTGGCATAAACACCTTGGGTATAAAAGTCTGGAAAAGTTGAGGAAATTATCCAACTTTGACTTACTGCATGAATTTGAGGAAAATACTTTCAACAAGTGTGAAGCTTGTATACAAGAATAAATGACAAAAAAAGTTTTTCCCAATGAATCAAAAAGGGCAATAACCCTCTTTGAGGTCATTCACATGAATTTATATGAACCATTTAGAGTAAAGACACATCGCGGAAATGTTTACTTTATAACATTTATGGATGATTACTCAAGATATATGTATTTATATCTTTTGACACATAAATTTGAGGTACTGGAAGTTTTTAAAGAATATAAGCAGGAAGTGAAAAACCAATTAGGGCATTTAATCAAAGTTTTAAGATTAGATAGAGGTGGTGAATATACCTCTGCAGAATTTCTTGAATTATGTAAATACTTTGATATTGCAATGCTAAATACAATGCCTAGGACACCTCAACAAAATGGTATAGCTGAGAGATATAACAAAACCTTATTGAATATAACAAGGTCAATGTTGATCGATGCCTCTCTTCCAAAGATATTTTGGGGAGAAGCGGTAAGTACAACAGTTTACATACTCAATAAAGTACCATGTAAAATTGTATTCGCTACACCATATGAGATGTGGTTTGGAAGAAAACCCAACCTAGGTCATCTCAGGAGGTGAGGATCTATTGCACATGTAAAGATCATTGATTAGTCTAGAGATAAGCTAGACAATAGGTCCTTAAGATATATATTCATTGGATATCCAAAAGGTTCAAAGGGATATCATTTTTATCATATGGACTATGGACTAATAGAAAGGAGAGATATTGAATTCTTAGAAGATACTAAGAATGACATCCTGGACAACAATGATGAATGCATTGATGATCTAGTAGACCTAGATCAATCATCATTTGAACCCATAGAAGATCTTCTTGAAACAACCAAAACCTTAAGTGAACATAAAAGGCCAAGGGCCACTCTGTTCTAAAGGATTATCTCACTTATCTTGTAGAAGAAGTGTTTAATTTGATGGATTTAAATGAGTTGACTGATAACTTGACTTATTAGCAAGCTATGAACTAATTGAAAGCAACAGAATAGGGCAAAGCCATAGATGAGGAAATTGAATCCATTGAGAAAAATTAAGTTTGGGAATTGACTGATTTACCAAAAGAAATGAAAGTTATAGGCTGTAAATGGGTTCTGAAAAAGAAATACAAAGTCGATAGTTCAATCGACAAGTTTAAAGTGAGGTTGGTTGCAAAGTGTTTTTTACAAAAAGAGGGGATAGATTATGTTGAGACATATTCTCCAGTTGCGAAATTTGCATCCATAAGAATAATCTTGGCAATATCTGCATATTATGATTTAGACTTATCAGTTAGATGTAAAGACAACATTTCTAAACGAAGTTTTAGATGAAATCATGTACATGGAGCAGCCCGAAGGATTTGTGGTTGAAGGCCAAGAAGATAAAGTATATAGGTTGAGAAAATCCCTATATGGCCTGAAACACTAACCTCGCCAATAGTATTTGACTTTTCAAAATGTCATTATATAACTTGGGTTTGTGGGTAATAAACTTTATCACTGTGTATATGTCTGGAACAGTGGAAGCCACTTTGTCATCCTATCATTATATGTAGATGACATATTGTTGACTAGGAACGACAACAAAATGATTGTTAAAACCAAGTCATGGTTAAACTCAAAGTTCAAAATGAAGGATATGGGAAAAGCATCCTATATCCTAGGTATAAAGATCTCTCAAGATAGAGAATCTAGACTTTTATGCTTGAGTCAGGATAGATATACTGACTATATCATCAAGAAGTTTAAAATGGGTGAATGCAAGTCTGTTGTTAGACCTGTTGCAAAAGGGGTTAAGCTTAGTAAAGCTGATTGTCCCGATGAAGGAGATGATAAGCCTAACGTTCCTTATGCACAAGTTGTGGGTAGCTTGATGTATGTTATGTTGTGTACAACACCTAATATCAGCTTTGCTGTTGGTCTTTTAAGTAGATATCAAAGTAATCCTGAATGGCAACACTGGATAGTTATAAAAAGGATTTTAAGATATCTGAAAGGAATAAGAGACTTGAAACTGTGTTTTCAAGTAGATGAACTGAAAGTGGTAGGATACTTAGATGTTGACTTTGCTAGGAGCAAAGATGACAATAAATCAACCTCGGAACAAATATTCTTATTTGGAGGTGGTGTTGTTTCTTGGGCATGTAAGAAATAGGGTTGTGTAGCATTGCATACATAGAAAGCTGAGTATGTAGGTTATTGTATGGTTGCAACGAGTGATGTCTGGATAAACCGCTTCATACGTGATTTGAAGTTGGAAATAACCGACGAACCAGTTGTCATTTACTGTGATAACAACGCAACAATTACTCTTATCAAGAGTGGAGTTGATTGCTCAAAAAGCAAGCATATAATGGTTAAATGCTACTATGTTCATGATATGGTTATGAGAAAGGAAATATCCATCTCATACATGCCAACAAATGATATGTTGGCAGACCCCTTGATTAAAGGTATAACAGAAGAACTTTTCTCAAAACATGTTACGAACATGGGTTTGATGTATGTTTGATTATTGTGTAGGGAAATAACCACACAATGGGTAGTGATTGCAACAGAAATCATTAATTGACATTACTAGATAAATCCTGCAAAAGTGGGAGGAAAACCAGTATGTCAATACACTTGACTCGAATGGCCAAGTGGGAGATGTTACATAGTGGCCATTCTCGGTAACCTAGCACGGTAACGACTCGACTGGCCATCCAGACCATTACCGTATCTGGAGTTACAAATAGGTACTCGTAACAGCTGGACTGTTACCAGAAAACACGGTAATAGTCCGGATATGGATGCTCTGGATGAGGGAAGCCCAGTAAGATAACCGGGAGATGTGGCATACAATGAGATATAACAAATATACACAAAAGTCTCCCTGAAAGATTCTTCTGTGAGAAAACATCAAACAAAAATACTCACCATTTCTGCTGCAGGTGTACCTAGAAGGCTTGACGTAGGACATACGCAACGTTAGATTCCAACAACTAGTAAGCTTCATATTCATTACTATAAGACGAGATGCCTCTTTAATTACTAATTTATGTTTCAAAGAAGTTCATTTGCATGAAATATCACAAACAATAAGTCTTGATCGAGATTCTAAGTTCATGCAGCACTTTGGGAGAACACTTATTGAGGGAACTTAGCTCTAAGCTTCAATTCAACTCATTCCATCACCCTCAAATCGATGGAAAAACGAAAATTGCTAATCAAATCTTGGGTAACTTACTGCGAGCACTTGTTGCAAGAATCTTAAATAATGAGATATAGTTCTTCATCAACCCGAGTTTGCCTGTAATCAATCTCCAAGTCAAGCAACCAACAAGAGTGGAGCATGGCCTTAACCGTCATGGTCCTCCTGATCTCACACTATTATCAATAAAGGTCATGTTTTTTGCATACGCATTAGGGGAGCGTAGCAAGACTCTTCACCGATAAGAACCCACAATGGAATGCACGAAAGTTAGTGACAAATGCTTAATGTAATTATCTTTAATTCAACGTGACATATCAATTGTTAGTTACCTACCATGATACTTATCATGCCAATTTCTATTAGTTGATTAATATATCAAGTCTCCTATCATATGAACATCATTTGCCATATCATCTATAATGTCAATTGTCACTTGTCTTATATTTAATATTATATTCAAATATTAAGTTTAAATATAAACAAATATTAACATTTTTAATATTATTAATTTGTGTATGCTAAATTTAATGATATTAAAGTTATATTAAATTTAATATTTTCTAGGTTGCTAAGTCTTTCATGTTATATTCGGGTGACACCAGGACTGACTTGATAGTCAACAAGGTATCATAGAGACGTTGAATTTGAATATTTCTCTTTAAATTTTGGATTAGTATTATATGCTTAGAATCCACTTATAAGGAAAAACATCAGAAGACTGTTCTCTCAAGGAAAACCATATGAACTAATACGTAACTAAAGACTTCCAATTATCTTTATATTCCTCTTAGATTTTCTCTAAGGAAAAAAATAGTTCTGACATACAACGTTCAGAGAAAAGTCGAGCTTGTAAATCCGTTTCTGGACCCCGCAAATGCAAGGTTCTGCCCTCGAGCCTGCATCCTGAGTAAAGCTAACGTTCTGACCACCTAACAGTCATGGCGTTTTCTCCTCCCGGCTACTGGAGATTCAATGACCGCTTGGTGAGGAGAAGAGATATGGAGAGAGAGAGAAAGAGCAAATGTGTCATCCGCTTCGGTTTCCATACTGCTTCTTATGATTCCATGTTCATCGTTGCGTCCAGCGGCTTCCCCGACGAGGTCTGTGTGTATGTGTGCGAGTGTGAGGGAGTCTGTCTGTCCGTGTATTTCTGTTTGTCGATATCTTGATGTTGTCTTGCAGGATGGAAGAAACAGCCAACGCGAACGGTAACAGCAATGTTAGGGTTAGGGAGACGAGTCCCCCTACAACTTCTTCACATGAACCCGTTGTTCCGTCCACTTCATCCACCGTCACACACCACCGCCGCTCTGTCCAACCTCACCCAATGTTGTCTTATCGCGTCAATCTTTCCTTGGGACCGGGAGATGCATCCAATTACTCTGAGATTCGAGAGGAAGCCTGGTCGTGCGTAGTGGTTCTCCTTACCTTTTGGTTCTTCGGTACTCCCTTTTATCTTGTTCTTCTATTTTGAATGTCCTGACTTTCTGATTACCATTCTCCTCTGAATGGACATTTGGATAAATCTGTGGTCATGCGTCGGCAGCAGCTTCTATGACGCTAATCCTTGGTTTCTATGGATCTCTCGACCTAAGCTTGGGGCCCCATTCCTCCTTCCTTCTCCGGGCCAATTCTTTCTTTGTTCAAGAGATCAAGGTATATGTCGTTCATGACTAAACTGCCAATCCCCTCTACCCCTTTTTTCTCTTCTCATTCTGGCTAATCATTTTGATGCTGTTACCCTTGTTACTTCCAGGTGAAAGCGGATGATACACCTGGATCGATGCTTTATGGCTTTTCAAGGCCACCTCCCATGAACGTGGAGGCCTCCTGGTCCCAAGTCTTTGACGAACATATTCCATCCAATACTCACAAGGCAAATTTTATTCGTTAGTTTGATTCTTGTCTTGAAATAGCTTTACGTAGTACATTCCATTTCAATGGGTTCTCATTCATCATAGGAATGGGTATACCAGTTAAATGAAGGTTCTGAAGTCAATATCTCATACACCGTCTTTGGTTCTTCTCCAGTGACACTTGTAATTGCAGAAGGTAAGCTTGTACTTGTCTTTTAGAAGACATTTTTGCAAGATTTCTCTTCCAAGACTCATAATAAGCCTCCCATGTAGAACTCTTTTTTCCGTATTGCAGAAAACTACCTTGACGTCCTTTTTATGTCATGACGTTATGGTATGGGTGGGTGACAATGAGCTTAGAAAAGCAGTTGTTGTCTATTAAGACAATTTCATCCATTTGAATGCGACTAGTGGCAATCATCATAATCAAGAATTCTTCTTGCACCAGAACCATTCATAGACGATGTTTCTTTTTTCATTCTACAGATCATATGATTGATGTACATCTATCTGGGATAAAGCATTTCACATGTAATGGAATATCATTATGCCTGATCAAAGCATACCTAGGTTGTGTTTGTCTTTTCCAGGCAGTTACTTCCATCTTCTTAGCTGTGGTGGTGATGGTGGGTGTTGATTAGCAGGTGCTGAGCCAAGTTAACAGTATTTCAGGACTGTTGCCTTTTTTTGCTTTACAAAACTTCTCATTTGTTGTTTGTAGTGGTTGCCTCAACATTTTTATTCGTTTCTAAGAAATGTTTGTCCTCCACCTACCAGAGGTCATATTTTTGTTGGTCTTAGCTTTGTAAACACTTATTCAGCAAGAGGAATAGTCATAGGCAATAGAATTTGTAACAATTACTGCGGATATGAAAATTTCCTACTCCATTCAAGCCATCCTCCTTTTCCTAATGAGGCAGCATGGTAATTGTATCAGATTGGCCCCTATTTTGTAGTTGCCTAAACAGGCATACTTTTTCATGACTGTTAATCGTTTCTCAATATTTGGTACAAATTCTATAGAGCAGAATGTAAACTCAAAGTCTAGGTAGAATTCAGTAAGGAATGAGACTTTGCCTTCCTTTTCCTTCTTCTTGAGTGAAATTTGATAAATCATGCAGACCAGAGCATTTCTATTTGTGTTATGGTAGCTGATAGAAAAGTACACAATGATGGCACTATATCAACCAGCAAATCTCTGTAGTGAAGAATAATATCTGGGATAATTTCCACTGTCACCTACTTATGTTTAAGAAAATATTAATGTGTAATAAAGAACAATACTTCCCAATATCCATGAAAGAGTATTTGTTTAGCATCCATTTGATGCCACACCCAACAACTTTCACTTCACTTCAAGCTTTGGTTCTCTACTAGAAAAACTTATTTTTGTCTTTATGCACCACAGGAAGGGAGAATTTCGTGGAGTGGGTTGATGACCCTTCTTATCCTAATACCACTTTGTCATGGAACATGGTTCAAGGTTGGTGTTCTTTTGAGCATAAATTTGGATCCTGAGGTTGTAACATCCTTGTCAATATTTGTTTACATGGATGAGTCAACAGGCAATGGCTCTATTCGTCAGAAAATATTCAGGGAATCAGAGTATTATGTTGCTGTGGGCAACTTATTACCAGATGTAGTGGAGGTGATCTATTGACATCTTCTGCTTTACTGCGTATATGTGATCAAAAATCATATGGCTGCAAAATTGGGTCTCACTATTTTCTTTTGGCCATAGCTATATTCAAATATTGTGCTCATTTGTTTTTTCTGTTGGATCAACCATTCGTCGGACATTGATATTTCTATTATGCAGGGGCACTTTCTTATTTCATTTACTTGTGATTGGATTATTGCTGGATAAGAGTGTATTGTGAGGTCTAATATTTTTTGAGACACCATTCCTTAGTCGCTCATGCATTTTAGTTCTTCCCATAATGTGTTGGGCATACCTCTAGCTTCACTTTATTGATTAACATTCTTGAGAAAGTTTTTCTGCCACAATCTGAAAGGATTAAAGTGGTCCATATCTCACATTTGGATACGGTAAAAACTACACGAGACTATTTCTCCACACACACATGCGTGCTCATGTGCATGCGCTTGCACATGCACACATATTATACAGACGGACAGACAGTTGGATGGATAGACGGACAGACAGATGAAACGGATAGACTGAAGGATGAACAAAACAATGTAGAGTAGCACCAACAACTAGTCAGTAGCTTTATACTCAATTACTTAGATGGCTGATACAGTTTAGCTTATCGGCATTAGTTTAAGAGAATCGGGATGAAAGGTGCATCAGGAGATACATCAGTGTTGCGGAATGACGCAACTTGTTTGCACACCAGAGTTGATATGCCGTAACTGAAGTTTTTATCTCCTTAATTACATACAAGGATGCTGGCACGGTTTAGCACATACCAGGGATACAGTGACTCGTGAAGTGAAAACTGGAAAATCTGTTAAAATGATAGCCATATGGCCACAAAACAAGTGTTAGTCGTGTCATTGTCCATAAAAAAAATAACAAGGAAGGAAGAAAAGAAAGAATATGAATTAACTAGAATAGTGGTGGGCTGATGCAAATTGTAAAATGCAAGTGGAAAAAGAAGTTTGTAACATTTGAGCTTTCCAGCAACTATTGTCTACCGTGTTTCCAAAATTATACTTTCTGGGACTTCTTTCCCAGCTAGAAAATGGGAACAAAGAGAAAGCTTTCGGTATCAGTCTTTCAGACATCGCATGTAGGTTGAATGTGCAAGTTCACCTATTTCTCATGTCAAATTACTATTTTGGTCTGGATCAGGGTCCTGGGCTGGAATCAAAACCCGGTTCAAATTGAAGAAACATATGAAAACCTTAACAGATTAGGAAAGGGCACCTAGCTTCCTATGGAGTTGGAAGGGGAACTTTATGATTATGCATTGCTTTGCATGTACGTATTAGAGAAGAGGCTGAAGATTGACGGTCTAAGGATAAAAATCAGTATCTGATCTAGACTTCCCACACTAATTGGTGAGGAAAACAGAAAGGTAAGTGTTGATAATAGTCATTTTATTTATCAATCTCAATTAGCACGGCAGATACATACATTAGAAAACTGATGCAGAACCTTTTTGCTCCTTCCTTGGCAGCCGTACTCTTTCTCTTAGGGTTTCTAAATCAGACGACAATACATATTTAAAGACTTTAATAACTTAAAAGAATAAACTGCCCCTATACTAAAACACTACAACAACAACAACTAAACTTTTCCCATATTAGATGGGGTAAAAAATATTAAACAGGAAACAGATTTGGATGACAATGATCCATATGTGTATTTCTTCTCAACACTCCCCCATAAATTAGGAGAAAGATGTTGATGACTCCCAACTTGCCAAGAGCATTCTTAAGGTTGGTTGGTTTTGTTGATTGTCTTAGTAAGAAAATCAGCAAATTGAGTGTTGAAATAAATTCTATCCACACACAGGAAATAACAAAAATGAGAGAATTACAACTTTTATCTTTGAACCGCACACACAATCACACGTTGTATATGTCTCGGCAGCCTTCCTAGTTGTTGCTCCTTTTCTCACACACACAACCCTAAATTAAAATCATATACTTATAGACCTCTTATAATTTAAAGGACTAATATGCCCTTAAGTATACTTAATAACTAGATCAAAAAATAAAGGGAATGGATCCAACATCCACGATCCGATATTACTCAACATCTTCAACACTCCCCCTCAAGTTGAGAGAAATATATTGATAATTCTCAACTTGCTAAGCATGGATTGTAGGATTCCTTTAGGTACTGCATTAGTTAATATATTTGTTGGTTGATCACATGATCTCAAATATGTTAACTGAAATTCTCCACTAAGTACTTTTTCTCAAATAAAATGCAAGCCAATCTATATATGTTTTGTCTTCTCATGTTGAATTGGATTTGAAGCAATCTGAATGGCCGCCTTGCTATCACTGAATAAGATAATAAGATGTTCACTTCACATTGAATTGTCAGCTCCATTAATAATGATTTCAACGAAAGACCTTCACATATCCCTTGTGTCATGGTTCTGTACTTAGCTTCTGTATTAGATCTTGCAACTATTGTCTGTTTTTTTGCTTTTTAAGGATACTACATTTCCACCTACTTTTGCAATGTATGTTGAAGTGGATTTTTTATCTTCTTTAGATCCTACCCAGTCTGCATCTGTAAATATTTTAGTGTCTAGATGTCCTTCCTTGGAGTAAAGTATTCCATATCCTGGAGTTGACTTTAGGTATATCATAGTTCTATATACAACTCCATATGATACTTTGATGGTTGATGCATAAATTTACCTGTATACGAGATATCAGTACGTGTAAATAGATAAGTTTACCAACTAACTGTTGATACCTCTCAATATCCTTAAATATTTTTGATCTATGTGAATTTAACTAACGATTAACTTCAATTGGAAGTTCACTAGGCTTGCAATCAACCATATTAGTATCCTTTAACAAATCAAGAGTGTACCTTCTTTGGGTAAGAAAAATATATGCCTTAGACCGTAGAACTTCAACACCAAGAAAGTAATGTAATTTTTCAAGGTCTTTGAAATCAAACATCTGATATGTTTGCCTTTAAGCCATGTAATCTCTTCTTGATCATCTCATGTAAGCAATATATCATCAACATAGACAATAAAAATAGAAATTCTTTTATTTTTCCTTACAAATAAAGTATGATCACTCATATACCTTTTGTAACAAGTTCCAATCCTCCCTCACTAAATTTCTCAAACCATTCTCGTGGGGAATGTTTTAGTCCATATAGAGCCTTTTTAATATGACACACCATACGTTGATTTTGGCCATAATCAATTCCAAGTGGTAAAGTGATATAGATCTCTTCATTCAAGTTGTCTTGCAGAAAAGTATTTTTAACATTTAGTTTCCACATATCCCTGTTGGAATTCGTGGTAAATGCAATAGATAATCAAATATGGAAGAACAATAAAAATCAATAAAGGGTAAAATGGGAGATTGGAGGAGGGGGGTAGACCCTCCAATGGAAGCCACCCCCCTCTCTTTCACTCTTTCTTAATATCAAACTCCTAACCCTTATACAAAACATTCAACTTTTATATAATGGGCTATAAAACATAAAATGACCAAAATGCCCTTAATATTACGAGCAATTACAATAATACTCAAATATCAGAAATTACAAAACTAACGCTAAGAACAACAAATATTCATATTATACCCCCCTTAAGTTGGGAGTGAGATACTTATAATTCCAAACTTACCGAAAAACTGGTTCTTTCTTCACACGTGCACTAATAATCTCTATGAGGCTTTTTTTAAATCAACTTTAACAATCAATAACACATAGGTGGCACACGACCCTTCTATGGGTGTCGGTTGCTCCCTCTCTTCCTTCTTCTCCATGAAGTGATTAGGCAACTACACTTCAAAAATTATGCTTTTCTACTCTTTGAGAACTAGACTTCCTTCATGGTTGCTCATCTTTAGCAACTTCATGGTTGTAACAAACTTTTTTATCAGCCTTCATGATTGTTTTTCCAGTTCCTGCAACCTCACTGGCTGCAACTAAAACATTTTTCAGTCCTCGTGACTGCAATCTTCAACAATCTTGGCAACTCTCTTTGCTGCATAGAGTCGGCAACTTTTTCTAAAAATGATTTCCTTACCCCTTGTTGAATGGAGCATCATTTTCAAGGTTACCTTCCACTTTCTGTCATTTATCAAGTGGAGCATCATCCTCATTCTGCCAACTATCCCTTTCCCTTGGCCATTCAACCCACTGATCATCCTTTCAGTCTAATGATGGACGAATGTTCCAGGCTCTTACAGTTTGTATATCTCCTTTGATTCTATATTGTATCGTAAATATGAACTTATTGCTTCGTATCGTACGATACTAGGCCGTAGCTTCGTCCCTTCGTTAGAAAACAAACAGTCAATTTGGTTTCATCTTCGATGCTTTTCTCTATAATAATCCCTTTCCACCATCCATCACGGATTCAAGCAACAACATGATCACTAGCAAACCAATTATAATTGCCCATATCAAACCTCTGCCTCTTACTGGTGCGTTCAAATTTCATGGCAGTCATAGGATAGGAAAGAAAGAAGATCAAAAGAACCTATAAGCAGTGTTATCTGTATCGCACCGTATACGTATCGTATCGTGGGCATACACCATATAGTATCATAAATATGAACTTATTGCTTCGTATCGTACGAATATTGTTAGAGGAAAGATAGGCGACAGGTTGACTATCATGGCAGATAGGCGAGGAAGGAGACAGGTTGCACTATCATGGCAGATGGATGGACAGATAGGCGAGGAAGGACCTTGCGAAACTTTCTTGTCTACTGTCCTAAAGGACTTATGTTTTTGAGATCTCTAGACATGTTAGAGGAGAGATACACTTCAGAGATCGTACGACAAGAATTTGATAAGGTGATATGCGAGATTTGGTTAGAGAATATAGTCCAATTGATTACAGATAATGCAGCTAACTACAAAGTAGTTGGGAAGGAGTTAACTGATACTTATGGGACTTTCTATTGGATACCATGCACAACCCATTATTTAGATCTAATCCTTGAGGATATTGGTGAGATGGATGAGATAAAGGTAGCAACTGAGTGATCACCAAATTCATCTACAACTATGCATTTGTTTTGTGTATGATGAGGAGATATACAGAAGGTGCAGAGCTTCTTCGAACAACTGCAACTCGATTTGCAACAAACTTCTTATCTATATAGAGTATTGTGAGACAGAAGCAAGCATTGAAGAGAATGTTCTTCTCAGATGAGTGAGTTGCCTCAGAACAAAAGAAATCGAAAGTTGAAGGAGATTTTCGAGACAATCTTTAGGAGTATATTTTGGAATGCATGTGTTAGACGATTGTGGATTACATGTCCATTAGTGAAGGTTTTGAGATTGGCTGATAGCGAGGGGAAACCATCTTTGGGCTACCTTTATGAAGCCATGGATAGGGCAAAAGAAGCAATTAGAAATAATTTTAATGAAAAAAAGAGAGATTATGTGCCCGTGTAGAAAATTATTGATAATAGATGGAATAAACAATTGCATCAGCCTATTCATGCAGCAACATATTATCTAAACCCATCATTCAGGTACTCAACAAGCTTGAAAAGGGACAGTGAGGTTAATCGATGCATCATTCATTGTATACACAGATTAGTCCCTAATGAGAGTACAACAAATGCTATACATCGAGAGATGGAGATATATGATAATGCTCTTCACTTGATGGGTTTGCCTGTAGCAATTCACAACCGCACTACTATGCGTCGAGGTAAATTGTTTATCTTCGTATTTAAGTTTCTTAAATCAATATATCTTATATTATTATGGATTATGTCTCTAATATTTGTCTTTTTCTACAGATGTTTGGTGGAATAGGTTTGGAAGTGATTGCCCGAACCTTAGGGATTTTGCAGTTAGAGTTTGGAGTCAAACCTGTAGTGCAACTGGTTGTGAAAGAAATTGGATTGTCTTTGAACGCATCCATACAAAAAAGCGTAATAGGTTGGAACATAAGCCACTGAATGATTTAGTTTTTATTCGTTGTAACATGGGGCTTCGTGAAAGGTAATGTTGTATTAGTTAGTACTTAAATGTTCAATTCAATAAATTGTTTGACTTCAATTGTTAATATTATTTACTAATTGCTTATCTTTGTTTATTGTAGGCAATTAAAAAAAGTAAATAGACAAGAAAGCCAATTTGATTCAATAAGTTTGAATAATTTTGATATATTAGAAGACTGGATTATAGAAGATAGTGAAGAAAATACCCTCCTAACTGAAGAAGATATTGCATGGATTAATTTAGAAGGAAATCACAACAGTATCAAGGAGATTAAGAATTTGATTTCCAGGCAGAAGGTGTTGCTACTAATGATGATGAAGATCTTCAGCAAGGAGAAGATGGAGATTATTTAGTTGATGATCCTTATTACAATTTGTAAAATGTAAATGTATTTCATTTTTTGCTTTAAAATATATAAATTTGGATGCAATTGTTCAATGTTGAATGCTCAATTTGTACTAAACTTTGCATTATATGAATTCAAAGCAATTAACAAATTTTTTCTGTTTTTTTTTTACTATTTTTTCTTGATTTTTAAAATATTTTTTGATTTTTTAATATTAAAGTACGATACGATACGCCCGTATCGTGGAGCCCAACGATACATGATATGATACATGTCAGACAACACTGCCTGTAAGAAGGTATGAAAAACTAAATTTGGAAAGTATTAAAAGAGCTAGAGGACGACCACAAAAGTGTTGGAGAGAAACAATATAGAATGATCTAGTTTATTGTGAGTTAACTGCTAACATGGCACACGATAGGGATATGTGGAAACAAAGAATCCATGTAGCCTACCCGTCTAGTATGGGAAAAGGATTAGTTGTTGTTTGTTGTCAGAGGATGAGGAATACGTATTCTTGGAGGTTTACCATTAGAAACTCCAAGGGGAATCCACTCCTTCTGTTGCCCTTCCTCAGACAGAAGATCATTTTAGTACAAGTAGGCGGTTCCATCCTTTATCTCAACACCATCGCTAAAAACCAGACTGCTCCGAGAGCCTCCTCTTGAGAAATAACCTCAACAAGCGATCCCTGCTTCATTGGATGTACTGTTGAAGTTCTCTTGTCATGATTTCCATGATTTGAAGATTGGACAGGGATAGAGACATTTCTTGATTCAAGTTCCAACTAAAGGATGGATCCAGATGTTGTAGTATTATCAGAATCAGAAGCTCTTATAGCTGTTTGCTGACCTATCTCTATAGGTTCATTGGTGGAAACCTTAATACATGCATCATAATGTTCACGCATCATGCATTATGATATAATAAAGATCTTCCAACAATTTGTTAATGAAAAATCTGTGGTTTGAATGGAAGTTCATATTTCTTCATCACTGAGATCCTCGCAAGGATCGACTTCCTTTATAATAAGGGCTGAATTTTCCCAAGCATCATCTTCGTCATCACTGCCTCTTGCAACACTTTATCACTCAACAATTCAATAAGATCAAGTCCCATTCTCAAGGCATGTCTTAATTGTTGTCTAGTCAAGTAAGGCCATCTCCCCTTGGGGTCAAGTTTATCCTTGTCAAGTTGGTGGATGTGGACATAACACATACAACCAAAGATACGAGGGGTAACATAAAATCATTCATAATGTGTACACTTTTGCTTATCATTTTCTTTAAAAGAGTGTCGTCCATGACCTTTGCCTTTAGTATTATGTCCTCCTCTTCCACGTATGTTGAAATTCATTTTTTCCCAAAAAAATATTTTGGTCATTAACAAGATTGTTCTCCTTTTCCAGTTCTCTCCTATCTTCTTCTCTAAGGAGAAGAGAATACATTGTTTTAAGGGAAGGTAGTTCTTCACTTCTCAAAATGTTGACTTTCACATTTTTATACTCGGGATTAACTTTCCTTAGCAAATCAAACACCTTTTTTCAGACTCCTCATTTCTTTCTTTGGAACAGGCTGAACATTTGATAGTGGTATAAAATTGTAACTCATCCTACAGACCACGAAGATTGGCATAGTATTTGCTAATAGTCTTGGTACCCAGTTGACACTTTCTGATTTTTTAGGGTTTTATATTCTTTTGCAATATTTTTCTCTCAAGAATAAGCTTCAGAAACGACCCTTCATGTTTCACATGGTGACTCTAGGTACATGAAGTTCTTTCGATTGATGGGGTCATAGATTGCAATAACCACGAAGATACCAAAGCATCTTTCTTTCTCTATCTTAGATAAGTTTTGTTGGATGAAATTGTTGTCTAGTAAGTAAGGCCATCTCCCCTTGGCAAGAACAGCTAGTTCAATTGATCTAGATCATTCAATACATCATAAACGGTAAATAGAACTTCAATGGATTTACCTTTATCTGCAATGTTGTCCCTTTAATACATAATAATTTTCTACACAACAAGACGCGTAGGACAATAGACAAGGTATGGGGCTTCCTGCAAATCTCAAACACTGTTTAAGGTTCCTCATGCTTTGAACCACTTCACCAAAACACAACTGACCCTTACACCAATTGTACTCAAATATTCTCTCCAATCTATTATGGTTGCTCTGAATGCAAATCGTTATGATGATAAAATATTTCTGCTGTGTTGTTTAACACAAATACTTGTGCCTACCACTGTTACTGTCAAAAAGATGCTTGTTTTGTTGACGATAGGTTTTGATATTATGTTAAAACTTTATTGAAATATTAACCTATAAAATATATAATTTTTATTTGGAGGTAATCTCTCCACCATGAACACCTTGATCGACTTATTCTTGTGCCTTAGTTGCTGCCAATTTTTCTCTTACTTTTAACCCTAACTAGTGGTATAATATCTTTATAATTTAAATGATTAATCTACCCTTACTTAACTACACTTAACAAACAGACCAGATAACTAAAATGGATCCAATATTTAGACCTTATACCACTTCGTAACAATAACATTTATACCTTTTTTTAGACAAAAAGTAACCAATAGTTTTCATATCCTACCCTTGGTATATAAAGTCACCTTCCAGACTATCATTTCCAAAGATCCTCCTCGTTTTCATATCCTGAAATACACATCAAGATGAGGAAAAGATTACTGAATAATTCAGTCTTTTATAAATAATAATTAAATAGGAAAATAGGCACATAAAATACAAAATGAAGACCTCCCAAGGATGTCACAATACTCTCTTTTGTAACCATAGATGCATAAGATCCATCTGCAAGTCGTACTTGACTTTAATTCTGAACATTTTGATAATCAAATAAGCACTCCTTTTTGCCAATCATGTGATGAGTAGCTCTTGAATCAATAACCCAATAATCACATAATCAAGAGGTATCTTCACTGTGTGTTATGGTAGATGATGACCTTGAGGATTAAGGTTGCTCACCAAGTCTTGCTTCAAAGTCCGCCATTCTTTTTAAAAGTTGATTCATAGTATCATTATTTGCAACTTCACTGCTAGTTATTTTGCTCACTTACAATGCTTTATTCTTCATAAATGGAGGCTTATAATTAAATCCCAACACTGTTATCTAGTATATTTGGTCTTGCCATAATGAAAACATTGTAATTTATCCTTATCAGCAAATGTTATAGTTCCATGACCTCTGCCTCTGAAAGAAGAACCACGTCCACGGCTAAAGAAAGGAGAAAAAGGTGGACTAATATCCTCTTTCAATAAGTGTTGATTGTAGTAGATTTTTAGTAGTTAAGCTTCTCTTTTCTAGCGCCCTGCAATCTTCTTCTCGGATGAGAAGAGAATAGACAATTCTCATAGATGGTAACTCTTCTCTACTAACTACTAAGTACACTTTTTTAATGATTCAAAATTTGATGATATACCCCCATAATAAGTCAAATACCTGTCTTTTCTCTCTGCTTTTGCAATCTTTTTTTACCGTGTCTCACACTCAACTAGTGAATAATACTAATTCTTCCTATAGGACACATAATTTATTATAATATTCATTAACAATACCATCTCCCTATCTACACTTTCTAATTCTATTTACAATTTCATATTTTCACGATGTTTTTCCTCCGAAAGTATGCATTCTCAATAGCTTTCTAAATTTTATGAGCAGAATCTAAATGCATAAATGAGTGACCAATAGAAGGAATCATAGATAGAAGAATCTAAGAAGATATCAATGCATTTTTTCTGCGTCATTTGGGTAGTGTAGGAGAAGTCTCGGCATGTCTAGGGCATACACCAATCACATATTCCCATTTTCCACAGTTTTATAAAGCTAGTTCCACAAATCTGGCATAGTTTGTTCCATCAAATTGAATATTAGTAATTTGAACATTTTTAATCTTATCTTTCTTTTTTCCAAAGATATTTACACTTTGCTCCAGTGTTGTTCGACGTGTATCATTTTGGTCCACAATACGATACGATACGTATTGTATCGTAGTATATCATAATTTAATATTAAAATCTTTTAAAAAATCTTAAAAATATGAAAAATCTGATAATTGCAAAGAATTCATATAATGCGAAGTTTAGTACATATTCATAATTCACCATTCAACAATTGAAAAAGAATTACATATTTTGAAGCAAAAAATGAAATACATTTACATTTAAATATTATAATCAGGATCATCAACTAAATAATCTTCATCTTCTATCTTCTCCTTACTGAAGATCCTCACCACCTTTTGCTTCAAAATCAAAATATTCATCTTCTTGATGTTGTTGCGCTTCTTCCAAATTAATCCATGCAATGTCTTCTTCGGTTAGGAGTTTTCTTCGTTATCTTCCATAATCCACAACTCTAATATATCAAAATTATCCAAACGTATTGGATCAAATTGGCTTTCTTCTCTATTAACTTATTTAATTACTTAAAAGAAAGAAAGAAAAGTAATTAGTAAATAACATTAACAATTAAAGTCAAATAAAATATTGAATTAAATCTTTAAGTAGTAACTAATACAAAATTATCTTTATCGGAGCTGAATGTTATAATGGATAAAAGTTAAGTCATTTAGTCTCTTATTTTTCCAACCTATTGTGTTTTTTGTGTGGATACGTTCAAAGACACTCTAATTCCTTTTACAACTTGTTGCACTATAGGTTTGGCTTAGAACTCTTACTGCAAAATCTTTAAGGTTTGGGCAATCACTTCTAAACCTATTCCACCAAACATCCGTAAAAAAAGACAAACATCAGAGACTTAATCCATAATACATATAAGATTTAAGAAACTTAAATATGAAGATAAACATTTTACTTGAGCGCATATTAGTGCCGTTGTAGACTGCTACAAGCAAACCCATCAAGTGAAGAGTATTATCATAAATCTCCATCTCTCAATGTATAGCATATGCTCTACTCTCGTTAGGGACTAGTTTGTTTATACAATAAATGATGTGTCGACTAACCTGACAAGCAGGGCAGGATCGGGAAGCAAAAGATAAAACCTGATTTAGGTCAATGGATAGAAAGGATTATCGCCTTATTCACGTAGAAGAGCCTGAAAATACAGCTACAAATTTGATCTTTGAATAGAATAAGTCTAATTGATTTCATCAGGTTAGTTAAAAATGCTTAATTATTTCAAATTTTATTCTCTCATCTTTTTCATATAAACAATGCAATATCAGTATAGCATGTCACAAAATTATGCGAATATATGAATTTTTTAAATCGATCAAACCAAGCTTTTGGAGCTTGTTTCAGACCGTACAAGGCTTTTCGTAATTTAAGGGCATGACTAGGAGGGAGAATGATACCAAGAGGAGGACTCATGAAGAAAGGCATTCTTGACATCAAGTTGGTGCAAAGGCCAATGATGACTAGTCACAAGAGAGATAAAGATACGATCAGAGGCAAGTTTAGCAACAGGAGAGAATGTCAAATGAATAATCAATGCCATAAACCGAGCATAACCCTTAGCAACAAGACGAGCTTTTAAACGCAGCCACGTCGAGCCATCAGATTAACCTTCATGACAGCATACACCCACTTACAACCAATTGCCTATTTACCAACAGTAGAGAAACTAATTCCCAAGTGTCATTGTGTTCATGGTATGCATCTCATCCAACATAGCCTCGACGCCACCCCTCATTAGACAAGGCCTCAAATGCAATAGTATTAGGAAGGTTGTAAGAGAATCAAGAGAACAACAAAAGATTGACTAGAAACGAGATAAACCAAGATAAGAAACAAAAGAAGAAATGGGATAAGTACAATTACGTTTACCTTTTTCAAGAGAGCAATCGGGAGATTCTAAGACTCGAATCAAGACTCAAATCGAGGAGGAGCAAGGATCAAAGGAGTAGGAAGTAGGAACCGGAACCGAATGTGCAATGAATCAGCAGTAGCTCCGGAGTAGTAGGATCGACTACCGACCAGTAGGTTGCTTGATTTCGCTTTAACATAATGGTGGAGCACAGAGGACGAAGGATGGACGAGACCAAGAAGAAGGAGAAGAGGAAGTACCGGAGTAGGAAAAGAATATACCAAAGTCCTCATCATTATCTAGTGGGAGAGGGGAGGGGTAGACTCGGAAAGAGAGAAAAGGCAATGGTTTCAAAGAATGTCACATACGGCTCAAGAAAACAAGATACCGATGTAAATCATAGAAATAACACCCTGCAGACCTTTTTGACTTTGAGAATAACCAAGGAAGATACATTTGAGCAGAGCGAGGATCCAACTTGGAGACCTCGAGAGCTGAACATCCTCGCACAAAACAAGTGCAACCAAAAATTCTAGGAGGGAGAGCAAATAGAGATCGAGAGGGATAGAGCAAGGAACGAGGGATTTGACCATTAAGAACAGGATGAAGGAAGACTATTAATTAAATAACACGGCAAAAACTAGACACAGAACATCAGCCCAAAAGTGTTTAGAAACTTTCATTTCAAATAAAAGAGCACGAGCAACTTCAAGTAAATGTCGATTCTTTTCTTTCCGCTACCCCATTTTGTTGAGGGTGACAATGCATGAGGTTTCATGAATAATACCATGTTCTTGCAAAAAAGATAGAAAAAAAGTGACGACAAGTATTCTTTAGCATTATCACTACGAAGAGTGCGAATAGTAATATTAAATCGAGTTTGAACTTCAAAGCACAAAAGGAACGAAATATATTAAACACCTCTCAACGATTTTTCATTAAATAAAGGCAAGTAACACGAAAGTAATCATCGACAAAAGTAACAAAATAACGAAAACCAGCTTTAGACTCAACTGGACAAGGCCCCCAAATGTCCGAATGAACTAAAGTAAAAGGAGAAGCAACACGCTTATTGACTCTAGGAGGAAAAGATCCTCGATGGTGTTTAGCAACCGCCGACAAGACTCACAATTCAAAACAAATGAAGACTCTAAACTAGACAAATCAACTTCTTCAATGTCTCGGTGCAAGTGTGGATGTCCAAGCCAAGAATGAAGATGAAACGGAGAAATGGAAGCAAATCAAGCAACCGACGTTGGTCTCTGAACGGTGGACTCCAAAACATATAAGCCATTGGATTCACGACCTCCACCAATCACCTTCTTATGCTTTTATGTTGTTGGCTACGACACCACTTTCTTCCACGGCTCCCACGTTTCCACCCCTTTTTCGAAGTAGAGGACAAGTGGTTTTAATGTGTCCACTTTCCTTGCAATAATGACAAATTGTATCCTTGTTAGGCTATGGTCCCGTGGGCTTCTTGAATGTGTCGTCATTGTTCTTGTCATGTGGAGGCTTGTAAGTCTTCAAATTTGCTCCGGGTCTTGATGCGGCAAGTACGGCTTCTTTGGCAATATGCATGTTTTTCAATCTTGTTTCTTCCATAACAAGATCGGCAAAAAAGGTGTCTCCTCTAGGTCTAGGTTTCCTATGTATAAGGCTTGATCTAATGTTTTCAAATTCGTCTCTTAAACCGTACATAAACAAGAAAAAATATTGATTTTCCAAAAATTCTTGAAATTCGTCTAATTTATGAAGTTTTTCAAATTTGTCAAAACTCCTTAATTGAGTCCAAAGTTCCGAAAATTCATTGTGATAATCCCTAATGCTTAGGTTCCCTTGTTTGAGCATAATCATTCTTTCCATAAGATCAATTTGAAAGACAAAATCATCTTGAGAATGAAGCTTTTTCAAATATTTCCACGTTTCGAATGCATTTTCAAAAGCATTAATCCGATTTCTAAGTTTTTCATCCACATTTTGACAAATGATCCATGTGATTTTTGCATTCATTTTTTCCCATAATTTCAAGTCGGTTTTGAATTTCTCACGTGCTTTGATGATTTCATCATCATCCAAGCCATCAATGTCCAAAATTGGTTCTTTTATAGTCTCATCAATGTAATCCCAAAAATCTTTTGATAAGAAATATTTTTTCATTGTTCTAGCCCAACTTTGATAACTTTTTGGGTCTAGAATACATCTAAAGGACTCATTTTTGCCTTCCATTTGTGCAAAAAATGAATATTTGGGACTAACCTCAAGTTTGATGCAAATCTTCAATTTTCGCACTTTCGACATGCATTCCGATGCACTCATTTTCTTCAATCCGAGGCTCTGATACCATGTAAATATTTGTCGATGATCAAAGGTTGATGTAGCACGAATCAATATTACCAAGTCGCCAAGAGTCAAATGACATTCACTCACGAATGTCTATCTTCAAGAATGACTAACAAGAGCGGAAGCATACACAAAACCAATCAAGAAACAGTGCAAGACTGCATTATTCTTATTCATGAAGTGGTGTCTTATTTATAGACATTACAAGGTTTATGAGTGTTAAGAAGAAATGAAAGAAAACAAGAAGCAAGAAGCTGGCTGCTGTGCAACCCAATGGCTATTCAACTAGCTGTTGGAGGCCAGATGCCTCCAACAGCTAGTTGGACTGGCCCCCAGGCCCTGGTGGCCTGGGCCAGTCCAGCTTCAAACACGGGCCCTAGTGGCCTGTACCTATTACACTTAACAAATAGCCTCAATAATAGACCCTTGGCATTTAACCAAAGTTGGACTTGATACATGTTTCATCCTTCGTTCAATAATTCTTTTTCATCGTTTCATTGTAGGCTCATCAATTTGACATCCTGATAATTTGCACAATTCTTAATATCTCCTTTGCTCTTTTATATGGGTATAACTATACTCTTACTTCATCCTTCATTTATCTTTCGGTTTCATATTCTTGCAACCCTAGTGATACTCGTCTTTTAATATTGTGAGGTTCTATAGATTTACCAACCTTTCATAAGTTTATAAGTTTAAGAGTCTCTTTGACTTCATTCTTTTGAATCCTAGGCTAATACTAATACCTATATTTTTTCTATCTTCTCATCCTCGTTGCATTTGACAAAAGTAATATCATGGTCAAATCTCCTAGACTAATACTAATACCTATTTTTGATACTATGCTTCGCACTGGAATCTTCTTATCCTCATTATTGATGCATCTTATAAAAATAAGATTCTTAGCTTTTGTCTCTCTAGTCTTAACTATCCTAAAATATCTCTTTCATCTTTTCTTCAATTGAGCTTTTATATTAATCCTCCAAAGATTTAACTTTTGCTTTACTAATCACTTTTTCGCTTTTTTTGCCTTTTTATAAGCCTCCTAAGTTTCATCGGCCTTGCTAGCATAATGCAACTATTTCCTTAATTTTATCTTACACAACCTCACTTCACCGCTAAGCTTCCTTTTGCACCCGTATGACTTTCTTAGATTCGCCTAAAACATATTTTTGACACTTTCTTATCATGTATTGTCATTATTCTACATGTCATAAGCTATTATATCATTCCAAGCATGTCCTAAAAGAACTTTTTCTTTAAACATATGTTCTTTCTCACTAAGGTTCCAATATTTAGTACGAGTAGCTTTTTGTACTCTTTGTCTCTTTGTTTCTTCGTTTAAATCTCCAAAACTATAGTTTTCATGGATATCTTGATATCCTAATTCTTCTTTTCCACATGTTCATTTAGATCTCCTATCAAAAATCAATTCTTTATGATTCCAAAATGCCTTTTTTATACTTTTTAGTCCTACTTTGTTGCATAAGCACAAACTATGTTCAAAACTTCCACTCACATTGTATCATTATATGTCAACATTATGATTTAAATCTTTATTTAACTAATATCAACTCCATTTCAAGCTTTTTTTTAGTACCATAATCTAAAACATGTGTTCTCAATCTTCTAAGCTTTTTTTACAACTCACTATGTCTCTTACAAACATAAAATATGAATAATTTTTTTAATCGTAGTATTCACTACCTCTATTGACTTGCCAATCAGTATGTGAATATTCTAAGTACTAGTACAAACATTGTTATTTAAGACTAGCTTTCTAACCTTTCTTATCCATCTATATTGAAAATATAGAGATCCTCTCTGTAATTTGTTTACTATATTTAGACGATATAGCGGGATTAACTTCTTTACTCACACCCATTCATGATGTAAGAACCCTCTCTATAATTGAATCACTATATCGAGGCCAAAACACACATGCCCTTAACTTACTGCTTTCAGGCTTTGCAATGCATCTCAGAGAAGGGATGTCTCAATCAAGTACTCATAGTATAAAATTTGACAAAGTTAAATCAATGCTCATAGTAGAAAGTTTGACAAAGTTTTATGCTGGTTGTCGAAAACTTTAAGGTAACCCTGTTTCTATATTTAGGCTTGGGACCGACCATAGTCTAGTTAACCCAGTGTTGTCCGTATCGCACCGTATCGTACAATACGGTGCGATACGTATCGTATCGTGGGCCACCACGATACGATACGGGCCCCCGTATCGCAGGTGCGGGCGTATCGCACCGTATCGTGCGATACGGCCCGTATCGTGCGATACGGCCCGTATCGTGCGATACGGTGTGTATCGCCCGTATCGTACGATACGGGTGATACGCCCTGGGACCCTTATAAAGGGTCCCGGCCCGAGAGAAACCCGCGATTTTTCGCGGGTTTCCTCTCTCCTTTTGGGTTCTTCAAGCTCCCTAAGAGTCGGTTTTCGCCTCCTTGGTGTTCAAAGCTCTAAAATCGTGCCCTACGGTGTCCGTCCAAGCCTCCAAACTCGGATTTAGGTATATTTTTAATGTTTTTTTCCTTTTTTTCCTTTATATTTATTGTTTTTTGTGTTATTTCGGGGTTTTTTTTTTGAATGACAAAATATGAAGTTATTAAGTGTGTGTATACGATTTTTATTGCATTCATGAAGTGGGAGACACTCGATTTGAGTGTTATTTGAAGATTGGGAGATTTACGAAGTGCTTTTATTTTCAGGTTTTTGTTTGAATTAAAGTACTCCATTGAGATGGCAGGAAGGGGTGGTAGAGACTCTCATTCAAAGTCTGATGATCCGGCATGGCAGTGGGGTATACCAGTTGAGGGTTCAAGGTTAAAAATCAAATGTTTATTTTGTGAAAAGGTGGTTAGTGGTGGAATTTCAAGGTTGAAACACCACCTAGCAGGAACCAGGAAAGAAGTTGCTCCATGCACAGGCAGAGTTAGAAGTGTGCCAGAAGGTATTAAATGGTAATGCTTGCAGATGATTGAGAGCATACAGGAAAGGAGACAACAAAAGGATGATTTCCAGATGTGTGAAGAAGCTGATGATGCTACTGCCACTGGAGTTGGATTCACTGATAGTTTGCCTTCAGATGCTAGAACAGATATTGGTAGTAGCAGTTCGCGAGCACCTAGCAGAGGAAAGAGGGTTGCATCTGAAGACTTTGGAGGTGGCAGAAGAGGAAGTTCAGGAAGGAGTAGAGGAAGAGCTTCTTCTTCTAGCATACGTTCGTTCTTTCCTCCTTCCACTACACCTGGTGCTCAGCTAGGAATTCGTGCTGCTATGGCTTCAGAACAACTGCACGATCAAGCAGACCTTGCAGTGGGCAGATGGTTTTATGATGTATGCATTCCATTTAATGCAGCAAACAGTTTTCATTTTCAAGCAATGGCAGATGCAATTGCTAACATTGGTCCAGGATACAGGATGCCCTCTTATCAGAAGTTGAGAGGGAAGATATTAGATCAGACCGTGATTGAAGTGCAGCAATACTGTTCGACTTTGAGACAATCGTGGAAGGAAACAGGATGCACTATCATGGCAGATGGATGGACCGATAGGCGAGGAAGGACATTGCTAAACTTTCTTGTATATTGTCCTAAAGGACTCATGTTTTTGAGATCTCTAGATATGTCAGAGGAGAGACACACTGCAGAGATCCTACGAGAGCAATTTAATAGAAAATGTAGTCCAATTGATTACAGATAATGCAGCTAACTACAAAGCAGCCGGAAAGGAGTTAGCCCATATTTATGGGACTTTCTACTGGACACCATGTGCAGCCCATTGTTTAGATCTCATCCTCGAGGACATCGGTGAGATGGATGAAATAAAGGCAGCAACTGAGTGTTGCCAAGATATTACAAAATTTATTTACAACCATGCATTTGTTTTATGTATGATGAGGAGATACACAGAAGGTGCAGAGCTTCTTGGCACAGCTGCAACTCGGTTCGCAACAAACTTCTTATCTGTACAGAGTATTGTGAGACAGAAGCAAGCTTTAAAGAGAATGTTCTCCTCAGATGAGTGGCAACAATTTGCAGAGTTGCCACAAAACAGAAGGAACAGAAAGTTAAATGAGATTGCAGAAACGGTTTTTAGAAGTTCATTTTGGAATGCATGTATCAGATTATTGAAAATTACTTGTCCTTTAGTGAAAGTTTTGAGATTGGCTGACAGCGAGGAGAAACCATCTATGGGCTACCTTTATGAATCCATGGACAGGGCAAAAGAAGCAATCAGAAATAACTTTAATGGAAAAAAAAGAGATTATGTGCCCGTGTGGAAAATAATTGATAGTAGATGGAATAAACAATTGCATCAGCCTATTCATGCAGCAGCCTACTATCTAAACCCATCATTGAGGTACTCAGCAACCTTGAAAAGGGACGGTGAGGTTAATCGAGGAATCATTGAATGCATCGACAGATTAGTCCCTGAAGAGAGCATAGTAGATGCGATACATCGAGAGATGGAGATATATGATAATGCTCTTCACTTGATGGGTTTGCCTGTTGCAATTCGCAACCGCTCTACGATGCGTCCAGGTACATTGTTTATTTTCATATTTAAGTTGCATCTTACATTACTGTGGATTATTATGTCTCTAATATTTATATTTTTTTTACAGATGTTTGGTGGAACAGGTTTGGAAGTGATTGTCTAAACCTTAGAGATTTTGCAGTTAGAGTCTTAAGCCAAACCTGTAGTGCAACAGGTTGTGAAAGAAATTGGAGTGTTTTTGAACACATCCATACAAAAAAGCGCAACAGGTTGGAACACAAAAGGCTTAATGATTTGGTTTATATTCGTTGTAACATGCGCCTTCGTGAAAGGTAATGTTGTATTACTTTTAAATTTTCAATTCGATATTATTTAACTTCAGTTTTTCAATTGTTAATATTACTTACTAATTGTTTATCTTTGTTTGTGTCGTAGGCAATTAAAAAAAGTAAATAGAGAAGAAAGTCAGTTCGATCCAATAAGTTTGGATAATTTTGATATATTAGAAGATTGGGTTATGGAAGACACTGAAGAAAATGCCCTCCTAACAGAAGAAGACGTTGCCTGGATTAATTTGGAAGGAGCGCAACAACATTATGGAGATGAAGAATTTGATTTTGAAGAAGAAGGTGTGGGCGTGGCTGATGATGATGAGGATCTGCAACAAGGAGAAGATGAAGATTATTTAGTTGATGATCCTGATTACAATTTGTAAAATGTAACATTATATGTAACTGTAGTGTACTGAAAAGTGTAAACTATGTCTGTATTTTATTTTTTGGATTCAAAATATATAAATTTGGATGCAATTGTTCAATGTTGAATGCTCAATCTGTACTAAACTTACATTATATGAATTTAAAGCAATTATCAGATTTTTCCTGATTTTTTCCTGATTTTTTTTTTACTATTTTTTATTAATTTTTAATTATTTTTACATTATTTTAATATTAAAGTACGATACGATACGATACGATATGATACGATACGCCCGTATCGTGGAGCCCAGCGATACACGATACGATACGCGTCAGACAACACTGAGTTAACCATCTTTTACGACTCCCTAAATTTAAGAGTATGTTCATTAACAATATCAACCCATTTTTTCAATAATATATCCTCAAAGCATAATAAATGGCCGCCTTGTTTCATACCATCTATCATGTCAAAAAAAATGATTTTACAACATTAAAAGACTAGCAATTTTAATAAAAAAACTATGCACACTTTATATCAACTTTCTAAAGTACCCCTTGATGCCATAACATATGATGCTTGAATGAGCTTCAAAGGCTGTATGTGGCGGAGAAAAAGAATTGATTAGATGTCCATTGCTTTTACCTTCTTTGCCACCCCTTGCAATCACTAGGCGAGCATAGGCTCTTGCAATAGAGCAAGAATCATCATCACTTCTATTGCCACCAAAACTTATACTTTTACCCGTTTCTCACCGTCTCATAATTTGCCTAGTTGTCTCCTTGAACTCCTCTTCAACCATATCATGTGCTTTGTCTCCATATATCTACAAAGAAACATCTTCAAAATATTGAGGATATCCCAACCACCTATTTTTGCTCTCTTTGCATTAAATCTTTTTATCTTCTTTATAGCTTCCAAAATCTTCTATGATTCATACTTTATGGCTTCGGTGCACGACTAAAAACACTTGCATGTTTCTTTGGTTCCTGAAAAATGGTGTTTTATGTAGAAAGAACAACAAATAGTTTCTTTGATCCCAAACACCCGCATTTATTTATAAGGCCCTTACCTTTATATGAGGCCATCATGTTTAATAAAGAGAACTACAACAAGAAAAAGCATAGAGAAAGTAAAAGAGTTTGTGAGGGAATCATTTTGTGTTAATATAATGCTGGAGTTTCCGACCATGTAAGGGATCATCGTTGCATAGCCGGTCTCAAGCCCGGATAAAGGAGGAGGGTTGTGTTAGGCTTTCGACAGCAACTTTATTGGAATTATCTACTATGGAATCTATAAATTATGATAGGACTCCAAAGAATCGATGTAGCCGACCCCCTCTAGTATGGGAAAAGGCTTAGTTGTTTGTTGTATAATGTAGGAGTTTGCATGTCTTGCCTTTAACATTTAGTTAGCTTTTCTGTGTAATACCACATTTTACTCACTTATATATTTTGTTGAAACAGGTGAAGCTGGAGTTAGGGATTCATGCCTTACTGTATAATACCACTGGTGCATACTACCAATGTGAACTAAAGAACGGTCTCTGTGTATTGAAGCTCTTTGTTTTTAGATCAAATGCTGCTATTCTAGCCACTCCCAGCCCAAAAATGGTAATTAGTGCTTTAACCACATAATATAGTCCCTATTGTGGCACCTGGCACGTTACTGGGTAGAGCTTTTTCCTCCTGTGATATCTGAAAATGCTTTAGGAAGAGAAAGCTGTCGTTTAACCACCAAACCTCTATCGAATTTATGGAGATCCACTTGGATACCGAAACCCGTAACTGCCTGACCTTTTACTTTACCGAAATCTTCTAATGTTTGTTCACTTTTTGTAAGTACAATAATGGTGAACTTGCCCTTTTGGAAATAAGAAGCAACTCAAAGACATCCATGCCAGTTATTGACCAATAGTGGTCATTCCTCAATTGTTCAACTTTGGGCAGTTATCTACATCCTTCTCATACTTGGGTCTCCTTAGTTATTAATTAACAGCTTATCGAGGTTCATTATGTGATCACAGATTATCTATTAGGTTGGAGACTAGTATATATTTGTTACTTGCAAAGAACATTTGGCTTGTGTGTGGATCTTGGTTCGGTTTGCATTCTCTGGCTGGAATTTCACTGCCATGCACAACTATTATGCAACAGCGGCTTGTTGGAAACCTTCTTTCTTTGTGTTTTTGTTCTTCCACTGTACTGAGGAAAAAAGTGATCTGGCAACTTTGAATCGAGAAGTGGCAGGGTCGGAAGAGGATATACGATTAAGGTAATAGCTTATGAATGTCCTCTCATATTTGCAGGGTGCTGAAATTGATAACTGGTATCTTAAGGTGTCATATGGACCACGGTGGATCACACATTTTATCGGTTCAGGTATTTGTCCCCTTCTTCCACGCTCCATTTTCATAATTTTTACCAACGCCCCATTTCCTCAACTCTCCCCCAACTGTGCAGGTGCATTGACGATTATTGTCTTGTTGGTCTTCAAGTTCATGAGCAATTTGAGATCAACGAGAGGGAACAGGGCGGATCATCAGTCCGAGACACTAGCACCTGAGAGGAATCCTTTGATTGCAGACAGAGATGATTTGTTGAGTTGTGGTTCATCGTATGATTCAGCTTCGAATGATGAAGAGGGGCAGGGGGATGATGTAAGCGGCTCAGGCTCTGCTGGAACGAGATCTCCAAAAGAATATGAAACCGACGGTCAGCACCGGCTGTGTGTTATTTGTTTTGATTCTCCAAGAGACAGTTTCTTCCTTCCTTGCGGGCATTGTGCGGCTTGTTTTGCATGTGGAATGCGGTGAGTCGCCATTTTATATCCCCATTGGACTTTTCTGATCATCTCTATGTGACGTTCCACATCTTGAATATTTTAACGTTTTCCACCCAGATTGGTAAGTATTATATGTGATGTTGCGGTTTTTACCATGCAGGATTGCGGAGGAGCTGGGGAATTGCCCCATTTGCAGTCGGAAAATGAAGAAAGTTAAAAAGATATTTACAGTTTGAGACAATTTTATGGAAGAACCACGATGGTAGTTGTACAATAGAGGTTGTGGTCTAGCGCGGAGTGGACACGTTTTTGGTTGCTTGTTTGAGATTGGTGGCATCGATTGACTTCTCTTAAGCTGCAAGATTCCTCGACTAATATGCGAGTTTTAAAGATCAATAGTTCTAACAGGAGACCTCGAGTTACATGCGTGTGTATGCCTGTTGCATCAGGTTGCCAATTTACAGTTGCCATCTCTACCAAGCGATTCAGCATAACCAAAATGCTAGGCATGTGCTCGTTTCTTCTCAAACCCAAAACTATGAGCCTGAGGGTGAAATTGTAGTAGGGACACGCCTTTTGCACGTCAGTCGATATTTGTTGCTTTGGACTTCTGGTTTTCAACAGAAAATTGCAGGAAAAAAAAAGAATAATGCTATATAATTTGATGATATAAAAGGTGTGGTGTCCTGATTGTGTCCCACCGCCCACGAGATCACGCTTTTTTGATCGGCATACTGTTTTTCAAGGTCATCACCACTGAGTACTGAGATCCAAAATCACAAGTTTTGTGAAGTATTCGGTAAACTACCGCAAATCTAACGATTTGACCATGCAACGGTGAGATGCCAAAATTTCTGGAAGAAAGCACTTTAGCAACTTAAGTTAAATTATAACAAACCAGCGGTTTATGAAATGATGAGGGGATAGAGAGGTGGGGTGGAGAGAGGTAAGCATATAAACTTAACCAACACATTTGCCTGTCTATTTCTCAATGTGTAGTGGACAGTTAACAAATTAATAAGAAAGCTCTTTAGCAACTTAAAGCCTCTCCAGCCTATGACCATGAGAAATTGTGGCCCAACGTATCGCTGCTTTCCCGCTTTTAGACAAATTACATATTAGCATTGCAGTTCGAATTAGGCATTATATTACCCGCTTAGGACGGTTGCGAGAACGTCCCAACGAGGCCTCTTTCTCCATTACAAGTTTTCTGGATTTTCGCCCTCCACCGTTGTAATCAGCATCATTTTCATCCTCGCCCTCATCATCATCGTCCATTATTGCTTGGTTTACAGCTAGCTGATGCACATAACAGACAATTAAACAAAGTGTAAGCACCTGAAATTAAAGATAACGAGTGGGGAACTTCTTCTGCTAAATAACGGTTTGGTACTGCAAAGGCAACGGGTCTCTACTATTCTATTTCTGCCCAAAATTGAAGACGCAGAAATGACCAACATATCAGAGTAGCAATAACACAGCAAGCAGGCAGAGATGGAAATGTGCAGGCAGGTTCGGGATGTGTTCGAGTCTTTTCTCCTCTGTTGGTAATGGAGCAAGTACAACACGTCCTCACGTCCTGTTCCTCGACTCCAATGATAAATTTTTTTTTTACTACAATCAAATTATTTGTAAATTTGAAATATTTACTTACAATATGTTTTCAAATAATCTGAAATATTTTAAGGTTAGGTTGTTGAACTTTTAAAAATACAACAATACTTATATATATATATACAATACATACACACACACACATATATATATATATATATATAGCAATTGAAACTCCGTCCATGTAAGGAAACACCCTTGAATGACCGGTCCCAATCCCATTTAAAGGAAGAGGGTTGCATTAGGCTTCCGACAAGCAATGTAAAACTTTGTTGGATTTATCTACCATGGTTTCTACATGAGCATTGCGTTGGAACATTCCCTCTTAGTGATGTACTGCAAAGCCTGAATGTAGTGAAAAGTAAGCAAAAGCCTCTACATCTTCACCCGGATGTTGCAAAGAGGATTCGCATATTATCGACAGGTGTGGGTAAATAAGTTAGTTCTCCTACATTGTCGCCCGAATATAGTGAAAAAGATACAACGAGAATCTTCATATTTTGAGCATACAAGAATGCGGGGGTAAGGAAACTAGTCCTAGATAATAAGATTTGTATTTGTATTTTGAATATCGAAAGATTGACCGACAAGTTAACGAAGGTGGTAGATACTATGATTCGGAGAAAGATTTACATTCTATATTTAAAAGAGATAAAGTGGGTTGAATAAAAAGCAAAGGAGATTGATAATACAAGTTTTAAATTATAGTACTAAGCAAAGAAAAAGGATCAAAATAGAGTTAGTATTATTATAAATAAATATTTAAAGGATAGTTTAGTAGACATACAACAAAATAGTTACCGAATTATGATGGTGAAACTAGTGTTAGGAGTACAGGCTTTGAATATAGTTTGTAATTATACACCCAAAGTAATATTAGAAAATATTATAAGGAAGGTTTTTTTTAGAGAAGTTAGATAAGGCAATTCAAAGAATTCCATAAAGGGAGATAATTTGTTTATGAGGACACTTAAATGAACATATTGGTAAAGATACATTAGGATATCAAGATATTCACGAAAACTATAGTTTTGGGGATATAAATGAGGGTAGAGAGATTTTAAATTTTGCTATGATTTTTGATCTTTTTATAATCAATATAATTTTCAAAAAACAAGATGAACATTTAATTACTTATAAGAGTGGCTTGTTACAAAAACAAATTGATTATTTTGTTTATAGGAAAAAAGATAGATCGTGTTATAAAGATTTTAAGGTAATTCAAAGAAAAAGTTTAACTACCCAACATCAACTTTAATTATGGATTTAGAGGTGAAAAAGTGAACAAAGTAGAAAAGAGTACATCGAGCTTTTCAGACTAAATGGTGGAACCGCAAAAGCGAGAAAGAAAGTATATTTAAACAGAAAGTTCTTAAAGGAGATAGCTTGAAATTATATTGGTATACCTTTGGATATGTGCAACAATATGACTATATATATTAGGAAAGTGGTGAAAGATGTGTTAAGTGAATCTAAGGGAGGTGTACCGATACAAAAAGAAGCTTGGTAGTAGAGTGAAGTGGGACAAAATAAAATTAAAACAAAGAGAGCATGTTACCAATTACATTATGCTAAGAAGACTAGTGAAACTTTAGAAGCTTATAAAAAAGCAAAGAAATAAGCGAAAAACATCATCAATGAAATCAAAGCTAAAATTTGGGAGTATTTATATAAAAAATTCAACTCAAAACAGGGTGAAAGAGATATTTTTACGATAGCTAAGGCTAGAGATAAGAAAACTAAGGATCTTACTTTTGTTAGATATATAAAAGATGAGGATGAGAAGATTCTAGTGGTGAATGATGATATCAAAAATAGATGGAAAATTTATTTTTATTAGTTTTTTAATGAAAATACATGTGATAGTATTAGCTTAGGAGAGTTAGTCAAATCATAAAAGTATATAAATCACAATTTCAATTGGTGTATTCAAAAGCATGAAGTTAAAAAGGCTTAAATATATACAAATATTCTTATATAAGTATGAAAAATATTAGGAGAGATGTGTTCATTTGACTCATAAAATTATTTAATGAAATATAGAGAACTCAGAAGATACCCGAGGAATAGAGAGTGAGTACATTTATACCCATATATAAGAACAAGGGAGACATTCATAATTGTGTGAATTATATTGAGGTACAAAGTTAATCAGTCATACTACAAAATCATGGGAAACAATTATCGAACATAGGTTAAGACCAATATCGAGTATAATAGAAAACCAATTCAAATTCATGCCCGATAGATCTACCATTGAAGCGATTAACCTATTGAGATGTGTTATAAAATACTTTAGAAAAAAACAAGAACCTTGACATGATATTTATTAATTTAGAAAAAACTTACGATAGGGTTCCAAGAGATATTCTTTGGAGAACCTTTGAAAAGAGAGGTATCCCATTAACATGTATAAATCTTATAAGAGACATATACGGTGGTACAAAAACTTATGTGAGGACTAATAAAAGAATAACAAACTCCTTTGAAGTTAATATTGGGTTACATCAAGGATCAACTTTAAGTCCATATATAATTGTTATTTGCATATGACATTGTATTAGTGGATGAGTCTAAGGAAAAAGTTAATATAAAATTGGAACTATAGAGAAAAATGTTAGAAAGTAAAGACTTTCGACTTGGTAGAACAAAGACAAATTATATGGAATGTAAGTTTGATCGTTTGGGTACTTCTAAGAATATAGAAATTAAGATTGGCACACATTACATCCATAAGAAGGAAAGTTTTAAATACCTTGGGTTAATTTTTCAAAGTGATGGAAAAATTGATGGAGATGTTACGCATAAAATTAATGCTGATTGATTAAAATGGAGAGGGGCATCAGGTATTCTATGTGATAAAAAGATATCATTAAAGTAGAAAGATAAATATTATAGAGCAGTAATTAGACCTTCTATGTTTTATGGTTCTGAGTGTTGGGCAATTGATCATCAATATTTACAAAAGATGTTTGTAGCAGAAATGAAGACGTTGAGATGGATGAATGGTTACACAAGGAAAGATCGTATACATAATCATGTTACAATAACAACAACAACAACTAAGCCTTTTTTCATACTAGACGGTCGACTACATGGATTCTTTGTTTCCACAGATCTCTATCGTGTGCCATGTTAGCAGTTAACTCCCAATAAGCTAGATCATTCTTTATTGTTTCTTTTCAATACTTTTGTGGTCGTCCTCTACCTCTTTTAATACTTTCCAAATTTAGTTTTTCTAACCTTCTTAAAGGTTCTTCTTTTGATCTTCTTTCTATATGTCCAAACCATCTTAAACGATGTTCTCTCATTTTATCCTCTATTGGTGCCACTCCTAATTTGTTTCTAATAACCTCATTATGTATACGGTCTTTTCTTGTATGACCACTCATCCATCTCAACATCTTCATTTCTATCACAGACATCTTTTGTACATGTTGATGATTAACTGCCCAACACTCAGAACCATAAAACATGGCAGGCCTAATTACTGTTCTATAATATTTACCGTTTAATTTTAATGGTATCTTCTTATCACAAAGAATACCTGATGCTCCTCTCCATTTTAACCAATCAGCATTAATTCTATGTGTAACATCTCCATCAATTCTTCCATCACTCTGAAAAATTGACCCTAGGTATTTAAAACTTTCCTTTTGGGGAATGCAATGTTTGTCAATTTTAATTTCTATGTCCTCTAAAGTAACCAAATGATCAAACTTACATTCCATATATTCTGTCTTTGTTCTACTAAGTCGAAGGCCTTTGCTTTCTAATGTTTCTCTCCATAGTTCCAATTTTCTATTAACTTTTTCCTTAGACTCCTCCACTAATACAATGTCATCTGCAAATAACATACACCAAGGTACTTCATCTTGAATATGTTTTGTTAACTCATCCATCACCATTATAAATAAGTATGGACTTAAAGTTGATCCTTGATGTAACCCAATATTAACTTCAAAGAAGCCTGTCATTCCTTCATGAGTCCTCACACATGTTTTTGCACCACCATACATGTCTCTTATAAGGTTAATATATGTCAATGGGATACCTCTTTTTTCCAAAGTTCTCCAAAGAACCTCCCTCGGTACCCTATCATAAGCTTTTTCTAGACCAATAAATATCATGTGAAGATCTTTTTTTTTTGCTCTAAAATGTTCCATAAGACGTCTCAAAAGGTGAATCGCTTCAATAGTAGATCTGCCATGCATGAATCCAAATTGGTTCTCTGTTGTACTTGATACTTGTCTTAACCTACGTTCGATAATTCTTTCCCATAATTTCATAGTATGACTCATTAACTTGATACCTCGATAATTCGCACAATTTTGAATGTCTCCCTTGTTCTTATATATGGGTATAAGTGTACTCGGTACACCTCCCTTAGATACCCCTAATACATCTTTCACCACTTTTCTAATATGTATAGCCATATTGTTCCACATATCACAGGGTGTGCCAATATAATTCCAAACATCTCCTTGAAGGACTTTCTGTTTAAATATATCTTCTTTCTCGCTTTTGAGGTTCCACCATTTAGTCCGAATAGCTCGGTGCACTCTTTTCTTCTTTGTCCATTTTTTTATTTGTAAATCCATAACTAAAAGTCGATGTTGGGTGGTTAAGCTTTCTCCTAGAATTACCTTATAATCTTTACAACACACTCTATCTTTTTTTCTATAAATAAAGTAATCAATTTGTGTTTGTGATAAGCCACTCTTATAAGTAATTAAATGTTCATCTCGGTTTTTGAAGATTGTATTGACTATAAAGAGATCAAGTGCCATAACAAAATTTAAAATCTCCCTACCTTTCTCGTTTACATCCCCAAAACCAAAGTTTCCATGAATCCCTTGATATCCTAATGCCTCTTTACCGACATGTCCATTTATATCTCCTCCAAAACAAATCATCTCCCTTTGTGGAATCTTTTGAATCACCTTATCTAACTCTTCCCAAAAAACTGTCTTTATACTATCTTCTAGTCCTACTTGGGGTGCATAAGCACAAACTATATTCAAAACCTCTGCTCCTAACACTAATTTCAACATTATGATTCGGTCACCATATCGTTGTATGTCTACTACACTCTCCTTTAAATCTTTATTTATGATAATACCAACTCCGTTTCGAGCCTTTTCTTTACCTGAGTACCATAATTTAAAACTTGTATCCTCTATCTCCTTTGCTTTTTCTCCAACCCATTTTGTCTCTTGTAAACATAGAATATGAATCTTTCTCTGAATCATAGTATCTACCACCTCTATTAGCTTACCGGATAATGTTCCGATATTCTAAGAACCAATACGAATCTTATTATCTAGGACTAGCTTCCTTACCCCCCCGCATCCGTCTATAACCCAAATGCGAAGACCCTCTCTGAAAACTTTTCACTACATTCGGGCGGCAATGTAGCGGGACTAACTTCTTTACCCACACCCGTTCATGATGTGAGAACTCTCTCTGCAATTGATTCACTACATGCGGGCGAAAATGTAGTGGCCCTTGCTTACTTCTTACTGCATTCAGGCTCTGCAGCACGTCGCTAGGCGGGGATGCCCCAAAGCAATGCTCATAATTTTTGTAATCCATGTTATAAAAATCCGATGAAGTTTTACGCTGGCTGTCAGAAGCCTAACGCAACCCTTCTCCTTTATCCGGGCTTGGGACTGACAATGCAAGGGTGATCCCTTACATGGGCGGAGTTGTATACATAATCATGTTATTAGAAACAAATTAGGAGTAGCACAAATAGAGGACAAAATGAGAAAGCATCATTTAAAATTGTTTAGACATATAAAAAGACAACCCAAGGATACTCCTGTAAGAATATATAAAAAATTAAATTGTGAAAATATTAAAAAGGGTAGAAGACGACCATAAAAGTATTGAAAAAATAATAAAGAATGATATAGTTTATATTGAGTTAACTCCTAGCATGATACATGATAGAGCTATGTAGAAACAAAGAATTCATGTAGTTGACCCCATCTAGTATGGGAAATGGCTTAGTTATTGTTGTATATATAGCAATTGAAAAAAATTAACATGAAGTAATTCTTATCTCTTACCCCCTTCATACCAACTCAAAGATGTGTGTGTCCAGTTAAACCGGGCAATCCCTGCTCCGTTCAGGTCCAACCCACATTGCCATCTCTACAAGCACGGACAATCTTAGCTCATTCCAACCAGACCTCCCATAATGAAGCGTTTTAACTTTCAGCTCTTTTCTCAAATCCACTTGCACTAAAGTGTGTATTACTTGTTCTTAGTAACATGGATTGTTGTGCCAATTTATGCTTCAAAGTCGAGAATATCAATTCAAATTGATACTAGTAAAACATTTTTCTGGTAACTTCTCTAAAATCAAGAATACTGTGTTGATCCTAAAGAGGGTATCATGTTCTCTGCATTGCAGTTGATTGTGGCCCTTGTACGGGCTGACGTATGGAACGCTGGTGGAGGTCTCAAAAAAGCTTTCCGCACGGATTAACTCACGATCAAATGCCTAACAATGCGATCCAAAAAGGGGAAAAGGCAAGAAAAAGAGTTTGAATTATCATCTAAAGAAAAACTCAAAAAATAAGAATTTGAGGCATTTTCCCTCAAATTCAAGCTAATTAATCCTTAGGATGGTTGTTCACGTCTTCTGGACCTGAAAAAGGGTAACCGGATTTGGCGACATTCTGGTTCGCCTTACTCAGATCCACACTGATTCAAGGCTGTCTATGAAGTCCCTAGACATGATTCTACCGACCAAGATGGACTGGCTACAACAGACTCTTTGGTGATAGCAATCCACCTTTTCTTCTATTTTCCTGCGACCGAAACTAGTTAAACGATTAAATGCTTCTGCCTTTGAATCTCGTGTACATGCAAATTCTCACGGAACAAAATAACAACCGAAACCTCACCAATTCAATCAGATCGACTTTTCTTTTCAACGCGGCCAAGCTTGAAGCGCCCGCATACAAACAGCAAACGGACTTCTCAGTTACACCTGCTTATTCGATTTCCTTGCAACCCACGTGAACTCGGAAGCCTAAAATTTCTTCCTCCTTTCGTGACAGAGGATGCTAAGAAAGGCCCAATGTTTGAAATACACGAGGCATCTAAAGCAGCTGGGGAGAGAAAGAGGGGGAGCTAATCGGGGGGCGTATAACAGAACATTCAGTTCTGGCAGAAGTCAGCAAGTTTAGCGGCGCAAATACACACTTCCTGCTGCCTTTTCTAATTTCTGCATAAGTGGGGGCGCGACGCCCCAACTTCATTAAAATGAATTGAAGGAGCTGCTGCTCTATTCTAAGGTGATCGATTAGTGAGTTGAGTGGTTCTACGGAGGAGTGTTGGCTGGTTTCAAATATTAATTAATAAATCTTACCTCTTCCAGGAACTTCTCGTCGAGCTTATCAGCGATCCTGATGGCATTCAGGATGGTGATGACAAGGAGAGATAAGGGGAAAACGAAGGCGAATATGAGTGTAGTGTTGCTGGGAGGGCCAGCCCGGACCACCACACGATTCGACCCCCTTCTACCCACCACCTGAAGCCGCCTTTTAAATCTCTCCCCCAAGGAAACAGCTTCCGTCTTCCGGTTGATCGAAATCGGTAACCCACGAGGGCTTTCGGCAGCGTCTACCTTCAGCAAGCGAATGCTACCGAGGTTAGCAGCTGAGAAGAGGAAGAAGGTGGACATGAGAGAGAAAGAGAGAGAGAGCAGGGTAAGGAAGGGAGGTTTTGGCAAGGAACCTGTGTCCGTCGACCATGGACAGCGTACCAGCTCCTTATCCGCACCTCCTCCCACATAACAAACACATCATTGTGGAAATAATGCGTCACAGATTAAGCAGCCGAAATGCGTTCGTTTGTTAGCAAAAAACTCCTAAAAACCAATGTTATTACGCCCAGACCAGATGGCCATGTTTATTCCATCCATTGACTAGACCCACCCACCTCCTTCAAACTGACTCACCTTACAAATATACCTTCTTGTAAAAATCCTCAGTAAATCTACGCCTCTACTAGTCTTACGTATCAGTTAGAAACAGACACAAAAGGTAGCACACCCTTTTTACTATCTCTATATTATTTTTAAATATCAAAATTCTTTCTCATATAAATTCACTCTCCTCTCACACTCAATTCTAGCATTTCTCTCTTCTCATCCAATTCAAACAATATATTGTTGGATTTCTGTTACCGTGAATCTAAAAGAAAGAATAAGAAAAAATCAAGAAAGAATCAATAATAAGAAAAACGATAAAACAACAAGAATAAAAAAATAAAAAACATACAAATAATTAAAAAATTAGGTTAAAATTTTGACTTGAAACACAAGTGAGGCCATTTTCTTGTCTAAGTGACATCTTTCAGTCGTCTGTATAGTTAGGAATTTAACTTGGTTTTTTTATTTTGATTATAATTGAAAATAAAATCAATATATCAAATAAATGACAAAAATATTTCAAATCAACAAAATATTTTACTAAAAACCTCTTTAAATCTGTTTTCTTCTTTATTTTTCTTTTTTGATTGAATTTGAAGCATTATGAGATGGTGGTGAATGATTCAATATTATGCATTAAATTGAGTTTCAAGTTCTAAGTTAGATAAATGTTATTAGATAGATGACATTAAAGAAAGAAGAGAGGTATTTTAGAAAGGGTGAAGAGTGTGTGGATAGTAAAACCTCCTTCAGCTTTTTCTTTTTTTTCCTCTTTCCTTCTTACTCTTTTGTTTCTTGTTTTGATTGAAATTCAAAGTATTATGAGATTTTGTTTCTTGTTTTTTATTGAAATTCAAAGTATTATGAGATGGTGAATGATTTAATACGTATTGTTTCAATTGAATTTGAATTATTAGGAGATGGTGGATGGTTTAATACGTATTGTATTAGGTTGAGTTAGGGGTCCAAAAAAAAAATGGTATGAGATGGGCGATAGTAAAAAGGGTGCGTATCAATAAACCAACCACCCAAGGGCACTTAGAGAAGCCCAACACACCGCCTCCTTCCGCCTTGTTTGCATAGCGGCAAATGGACGTTGCTTTGTTCTCTCCGTCCTCTCTTTTCGGCGGCGGCGACGATGATGGCATCGATACGCCTTCTGGTAAAACCATGAGACACCCCCCCCCCCCCCCCCCCCGTCCTCTTTGTTTCCACCTTGTTTGCTTTCTTCTTTCAATTTCCATTCCGTTCCCAGACGACCGCCCGGATGATGCAGGCCTCGTTTGCTCCCACGAGAACGAATGCCTTGTCACCTACATCGAGAGAACGCACGCGTTTCCTGGAATGGTACTATTTATTCTACTTCCTTTTCCTCTCTATCTTTATTTTATTTAACCGTTGAGTTTACCGTTCATTCTCTGGAAAGTACGCCCCAAGGGAAACAGCATGACGGCGCGATGCTTCCCTTCAATGAACTAACCAGAATGTCTTTATCCTCTCTTCACCCTCTACAAGAAGGAGAAGAAGGTCACCGGACCATGTTAATTGAACCAATTAATAAAATGTCTCCTAGACGTTTCCAACTAGACGATCTTTCCCCTGTTTGAGAGGCAAATGCAGGCCCATATCCATTAAGCTTAGCGTCCGGATGTGAACGTTGCTTAATTTCCTCTCGAAGTAAGTTGTTACTCAGTTCGTTCTGACGGAGGGGATCATATTGATAAGAGAGGAAAGTGTGAGAGGATTTCCACAATAAAGAATTGAAGCTGCCAATTTATGTGAAGGGGCACCTAGTTTTAACTTCCCTTTCTTGAACCAAAAAGTGACGCATATATACAGTGTTTCAGAAAATGGAGTACGACTCATCTTCTAAGGTGCCACTTCATTAAGGTGAAAGATCGTGGACATCTTCACTATTTCTTAGGCATTGAAGTATTGAGGTAACAAAAAAGTATCCTAACTCAACACAAATATACTATAGATCTATTAAGGGAAAGAGGTACCTACGGTTCACGACCAAGTGACATCCCAATAGATATCAATCACATATTGGGATTAGATATAAGCAAAAAAGTTGGCGACACTAAAAGGTAACAACTAGTCTGAAAATTAATATATATGACCGTTACAAGACCCGATATAAACATCACCCACGAAAGGGATCACCCTTACATGATCTGTCCCAAGCTCGAATAAAGGAGAGGAGGATTGCGTTAGGCTTTTGACTAATATAAAACTTTGTCGGACTTAACATGGATTCTACAAAAATAACAAAGAATCTATGTAGTTGACCCCCTTCTAGTATGGGAAAAGGCTTAGTTGTAGTTGTTGTTATAGTATTAGAAGACCTGATATAACCTATGTAGTTGGAATCCTAAGCAGATTTATGCATGCACCGAAGCAACTACACATGAACACACTGTTTCGAGTACTTAGATATCTGAAAAATACTCTGAGAAATGAAATTTTATACTCTAAACATGGATATATCAATCTAGAAGTGTATACCAATGCAGATTGGGCAGGATGCAGAGATGATATAAAGTCTATTACTGGTTATGTTGCTTTACTTGGAGGAAATTTGGTTTCTTGAAAAAGCAAGAAACAATCGATAGTAGCACGATCGAGTACAGAGGAAAAATATATGATAGTAGAACATAAAACCAGCGAAGGATTATGCTGATTTCCTTGGTAACTGAACTTTAAGAAACAGTATAGCTCCCAATCACATTGTACACCGATAACAAGGTCGCAATTGAGATTGTTACTAATCTTGTCCAACATGAAAGGACCAAACATATAGAAGAACATTGATTCTACAAAAAAACAAAGAATCCATGTAGTTGACCCCCATTTAGTATGGGAAAAGTTTTAGTTGTAGTTGTTGTAGTATTAGAAGACCTGATATAACCTATGCAGATGAAATCCTAAGCAGATTTATGCATGTACCAAAGAAACTACACATGAACACATTCTTATGAGTACTTAGATATCTCAAAAATACTCTGAGAAATGAAATTTTATACTCTAAACATGGATATATCAACCTAGAAGTGTATACTGATGTAGATTGGGCAGGATGCAGAGATGATATAAAGTCTATTAGAGGTTATGTTGCTTTAGTGGGAGGAAATTTGATTTCTTGAAAAAGCAAGAAACAATCAGTAGTAGCATGATCGAGTACAAAGGAAAATATATGATAGCAAAACACAAAACCAACGAAGGATTATGGCTGATTTCCTTGGTAATCGAACTTTAAGAAACAATATAACTCCCAATCACATTTTACACCGATAACAAGGTCGCAATTATGATTGCTACTAATCTTGTGCAACATGAAAGGACCAAACATATAGAAGTGGATTGCCACTTTATATAGTAAAAAATTGAAAACAAAATATTACGAGTAAGGCACGTGAAGTCTGATAATCATATTGTAGATATTGTCACTAAGGCAGTTCCAAAGCTCACGATGGACTAACTATATAGCAAGTTGGGAGTTCTGAATATCTTCCTCCTACCGTGAGGGGAGTGTTAAAGTACCTGAGATCTGTTGGAATCTACTGGGAGATCCAATATCCACACAAAGAATACCAGAAAAACCCACTTAAGTTGTAATTTATATATTACTAAATAAGAATATAATAGTCTTTAAGTTATAAAGTGTATATAAGTGTAATCCTTGCTACTAGGTCATTTTGAGAAGTGAGAGGAACAAGAGAGCAACCACTGACTCCATAGAAGGAGGGCAGGCTGTTGTTCAATCTCCCATTGATTTTTGAGTATTTCTTGATGATCAAATGCTCAATTTGTGTTAATAATGAAGGTGTCCTTTTGGTAGCAAATACATGGAAGAGAGGGGGGAGGACTGCCCCCAACAGAACTATTATCACTCTTGCTTAGTGCAGCTGCTAGTCTTGGCCCATTACATTGATAAAATGAAAAATGAAAACAAAGAAGCAAAAGAAGACATGAGTTACAACTTACAACTGTTAGATTGGTTACCAATAGGGGTAGCAATTCGATACATGACCTGAAAACAGAACATAAACACAATGGAAAGTCCAGGTTAGTTTAACAACTATAAGAATCAGGTAGCATGTTCTTGTTGGCTTAAAACAACAACAACCTTTTTCCATACTAGACGGGGTCGGCTACATGGATTCTTTGTTTTCACATAGCCTTGTCATGTGCCATGTTAGCAGTTAACTCAACATAAGCTAGATTATTCTTTATTGTTTCTTTCTAATACTTTTGTGGTCGTCCTTACATGTGTCATGTTAGCAGTTAACTCAATATAAGCTAGATTATTCTTTATTGTTTTTTTCTAATACTTTTGTGGTCGTCCTTACCTCTTTTAATACTCTCTCATTTAATTATCTATTAGTGTCACTCCTAATTTATTTCTAATAACCTCATTATGTATACGGTCTTTTCTTCTATGACCAATGTTGTAAAAACCATATCGGTGCCCGTATCGCACGGGCACCGATACGGTTGTATCATACCGTATCGTACGATACACAATTTTTATTAAAAAAATAATTAAAAAAAATTAAAAAATTAAAATTAACGAACAAAACATGTATAACACAATGAAAAAGCATCCATATTATAACAAAAACATCTCCATAACAAGGCTACAAGCATCCATATTCCATAAATAATATAACTCCATATTCCATAATCCATAGAATCCATAATCATCAAGGTTACAAGTTAACTTATAAGTACAACTTACAAATAAAAGTTAAAACAAATTACAATCATCCACAATTTAGATCATAATCAACAAAAGCATTATATTCAACGTAGTCAGGACCATCACCATCACCATCATCATCATCATCATCATCATCATCTTCTCCCTCTTCTTCCTCCATAATAGGATATGCCCATACAACACCTTCGACTTCATTTTCATCGTCTCCAACTCAAAGTTCTTCTTCGGCTTGGAGTGTCCTCCAATTTTCATCCTCTAAAATGATAGGGGACTCCTCCTCTTTGACCCAATCGTCAAGAATATCAACATTTTCGTAACTCAACGGGTCATATGGCACCTTCCTTGTCGCATCTGGGAGCGAAGTTGGATTGCAATTGACCTTTCAAAATCTTCACACTCTGTATATACTTGCTTAACTCTAAATGAATATTACAACGAGTAAATGAATCTTCAACAAGGTCAATTACATTTAAGATACCCTTTTTTACTTCTTCATCCTCTACAAAGTTAGGAGAAAATCAAATAGAAGGGTTAAGGAAATATACAACAACATGCAAATCATGATGCGTTTGGCGGTTTCAATGTCCTTCAATTATCTTCCAAACTTTCTTTAGAAGTGATCGCTTGCTGTCAAGGTTTACTTGTATTTCCAATTTGGCCTTATCCATAGCATCATATATATAAGGCATAACAGGTCTATCTTCATTGTCCACCATCCTCGTTACCTTAACTACTTCAAAAATTTCCTTAAACTTTCCCAAAAATCAGTTTTGAAAACAACATCTACCATAACAATCCCCTCCCTCTTTCTAGACCAACTAATAGAGCCCCATTCATCATATGCAAACAGTTTTTTCAAAACATTTTTATGTATGACAAGATTCGTATTTTGATTATAGATGGATACGGGGGGTAAGGAAGCTAGTCCTAGATAATAAGATTCATATTGGTTCTTGGAATATCGGAACATTATCTAGTAAGCTAATGGAGGTGGTAGATACTATGATTCGGAGAAAGATTCATATTCTATGTTTACAAGAGACAAAATGGGTTGGAGAAAAAGAAAAGGAGATAGAAAATACAGGTTTTAAATTATGGTACTCAAGTAAAGAAAAGGTTCGAAACGGAGTTGGTATTATCATAAATAAAGATTTAAAGGATAGTGTAGTAGACATACAACGATATGGTAACTAAATCATGACGTTGAAATTAGTGTTAGGAGCAGAGGTTTTGAATATAGTTTGTGCTTACGCACCCCAAGTAAGACTAGAAGATAGTATAAAGACAACTTTTTGGGAAGAGTTAGATAAGCCTGATAAGGTGATTCAAAATTCCACAAAGGGAGATGATTTGTTTAGGAGGTGACTTAAATGGACATGTCGGTAAAGAGACATTAGGATATCAAGGGATTCATGAAAACTTTGGTTTTGGGGATATAAATGAGGAAGGTAGGGAGAAGATCTACTATAAATGAGGAAGGTAGGGAGAAGATCAAGGGATTCATCAAACCATGAAAACTATATCAAGGGATACATAAGACAAGTATCGAGTACAACACCGAACCAATTTGGATTCATGCCAGGCAGATCTACTATTGCACCTTTTGAGACGTCTTATGAAACATTTTAGAGCAAAAAATAAAAACCTTCACATGATATTTATTGATCTAGAAAAAGTTTATGATAGGGAACCGAGGGAGATTCTTTGGAGAACTTTGAAAAAAAGAGGTATCTCATTGACATACATTAACCTTATAGGAGACATGTATGATGGTGCAAAAACATGTGTGAAGACTCATGAAGGAATGACAGACTTCTTTGAAGTTAATATTGGGTTACATCAAGGATCAACTCTAAGTCCATACTTATTTATAATGGTGATTGATGAGTTAACAAAACATATTCAAGATGAAGTATCTCGGTGTATGTTATTTGCAGATGACATTGCATTAGTGGAGGAGTCTAAGGAAAAAGTTAATAGAAAATTGGAACTATGGAGAGAAACATTAGAAAGCATAGGCCTCCAACTTAGTAGAACAAAGACATAATATATGGAATGTAAGTTTGATCATTTGGTTACCTCAGAGGACATAGAAATTAAAATTGGCACACATTGCATCCCTCAAAAGGAAAGTTTTTAAACCTAGGGTCAAATTTTCGAAGAATTGATGGAGATGTTGCGCATAGAATTAATGCTGGTTGGCTAAAATGGAGAGGAGCATCACGTATTCTTTGTGATAAGAAGATACCATTAAAGTTAAAAGGTAAATATTATAGAGCAGCAATTAGGCCTGCCATATTTTATCATTCTGAGTGTTGGGCAGTTAATCATCAACATGTACAAAAGATGTTTGTGACAGAAATGAAGATGTTGAGATGGATGAGTGGTCATACAAGAAAAGACTTTATACATAATGAGGTTATTAGAAACAAATTAGGAGTGACACCAATAGAGGATAAAATGAGAGAATATCATTTAAGATGGTTTGGACATATAGAAAGAAGATCAAAAGAAGAACCTCTAAGAATGTATGAAAAACTAAATTTGGAAAGTATTAAAAAAGCTAGAGGACGACCACAAAAGTGACAATAAAGAATGTTCTAGCTTATTGTGAGTTAACTGCTAACATGACACACGATAGGGATCTGTGGAAACAAAGAATCCATGTAGCCGACCCCGTCTAGCATGGGAAAAGGCTTAGTTGTTGTTGTTTGTTGTTGTTATTTTTATGTATGACAAGATTTTGCACAGTAATGATATTTGTAGCAAATCTTGTCAATGAAGGCCTAATTAATTCCCTTCCAGCTGTATGAATTAGCATAAAATGTAATACAAAACTTATAAATAAACTTTGTAATATTTCTGCATGCATCTTCATCCATTGTACTCAAATCTTCAAGCAGTAAGTCTATGCAATGTGCAACACATGGAGTCCATACTAAGGATAGATGGTTTGCCTCAAGTATCTTACCAACTGCTCTAAAATTTGCAACATTATCAATAATGAATTGAACAACATTTGAAACACCGACTTCCTAAAAAATAGGGAGTAAATTATTTGCAGTTTTATCAATTTGGGATAACAGACTAGGAAGTTTACTAAAGACCTACGCTCACCATCTGTTCAACCATTAGCCATAACATAACATTTTGTATCCTTTCACGACTCCCTAAATTTAGAACTCTATGCATTAATAATATCAACCAATTTCTGCAATAATGTATTCCGCAAAGCGTGATAAGTCGGGACTATATACTCCGATCCTATACTGGCAATAGCATCCACCATACTTTGAAAAGAAAATGAGTTTGCAACATTAAAAGGGAGACAATTTTCATAAAAAAAAATCAGCACACTTTAAATCTACTTTCTCAATTACCTCCCTTGAAGCCATAGTTGATCTAATGTCTGGTTGAGCTCCAAGAGTTGTACGTGGGGAAAAAAATGAAGCATCCCACTAGGGCCACTATTTTATCTGGCTCCTCCTCTAGTACCCCTCGTAGGCATCGGGAGAGTAGGAGCTCTTACAGTAGAACAAGAGCCAACTCCACTACTATTACCAACAGAACCTACACTTTTTTCCTTTTCTCGTCTTCTCCTTCTCTCTTCAACCATCTCTTCTTCTATCTCAATTGCACCATGAAATTCATCACCACCATGACCATAGTCACCATACATACCCTGAGCAGTAGCATCTTCAAATGGTTGAGACATGTCCCAAACACCTATTTCTGCCCTCTTTCTCACCCTTAATCTCTTCTTCTCTTTCGAAGCCTTTAATACCTATCAATCTTATACTTCACTGTTTCGAGAACCCGAGGACATGCACTAGCATCCTTCTTGGTTCCTGCAAGGTGATATTTTATACGAGAAATACCACCATATTTTACAGCATTGCAAAACATGCACTTGTTCACAAGCCTATTGCTTTCATACACAGGAGTATAATATTTCCAAGTCAGATCGACTCAATTGAAAGTCATTAAGACAAGAGTCGACAATCAATAAGAAGGAAAAGACTTTTTAGAGGTTAAGAATCATGGAATCTTCAAAACCCCCAAATTTTTTAAGTGAAAAATCGAGTAGAATGGTAAAGAAAAGAGGTATGACACGGATTTGACAAAACCCCTAGAGATGGGGAGTTGGATTGGGTGAAATACTTGAGAATCATGTGAATAAACCACAAAATGAACAAGAACAAGGTAAGAAGAGGATCTGAAAATAAGAAAATGACATGAAAAAGGGTTTGAGAAGAAAGAGAAATGAAATCCACAAATTTCGGATTTTCAGAATTTATAACAGAAAAATTTTCATCGACTCATACGATACAGGGCGTATCATACAATACGATGCGATATACCCCATATCGTACGATATGGTACGATACGATAAATCACGATAAGCGATACGTGCCCCTGTATCGTACCATATTTTCATATGGTACGCGATAAAATCGTATTGTATCGTACGATACGACATAATTTTTATAACATTGTTTATGACCACTTATCCATCTCAACATGTTCATTTTTGTCACGGACATCTTTTGTATATGTCCATTATTAACTTCCCAACACTCAAAACTATAAAAAATGACATGTTTAATTCCTGCTCTATAATATTTACCTTTTAACTTTAATGATATCTTCTTGTCACAAAGAATTCATGATGCTCCTCTCCATTTTAACCAACCAATATTAATTCTATGCGTAACATCTCCATCAATTCTTCCATCACTCTAAACAATTGATCCTAGGTATTTAAAACTTTTCTTTTGGGGATGCAATGTGTCCCAATTTTAATTTCTATGTCCTTTGAAGTAACCAAATGATCAAACTTACATTACATATATTCCATGTTTGTTCTACTAAGTCAGAAATTTTTACTTTCTAATGTTTCTCTCCATAGTTTCAATTTTCTATTAACTTTTTTCTTAGACTCCTCCGCTAACACTGTCATCTGCAAATAACATACACCAAGGTACTTCATCTTTGTTAACTCATGAATCACCATTATAAATAAGTATGAACTTAAAGTTGATCCTTAATATAACCCAATATTAACTTCAAAGAAGTATGTCATTCCTTCGTGAGTCTTCACACATGTTTTTGCACCATTGTACATGTCTCTTATAAGGTTTATGTATGTTAATGGGATACTTCTTTTTTTTAATATTCTTCAAAGAACATCCCTTAGTACCCTATTGTAAGCTTTTTCTAGATGAATAAATATCATGTGAAGGTATTTTTTTTGCTCTAAAATATTCTACAAGACTTCTCAAAAGGTGAATCGCTTCAAAAGTAGATTTGCCTGCCATGAATTCAAATTTACTTGATACTTGTCTTAACTTACGTTCGATAATTTTTTCCCATAATTTTATAGTATGGCTCATTAACTATATACCTTAATAATTCACACAATTCTGAGTGTCTCCCTAGTTCTTGTATATAAGTATAAGTGTACTTGCTCTCCGTTCATCGAGCATCTTTTGGTTTCTTCATATTTCATTAAATAGTCTTGAGAGTCAATTGATTCCTGTCTCTCATAGGATTTTCCAAACTTCTATAAGATTATTGTCTAGTCCTACAAATTTATCACCCTTTATATGTTTAAGAGCTTCCTTGACTTCATTCTTTTGAATACGTTGATAGAAATTGTTGTTTGTATACTTTTCTGATTTGGCTAACTCTCTTAAGGTAATACTAACATCCTTATTTTCATTAAAAAGCATATAAAAATTATTTTTTATCTATTTTTTATATCACCCTGTTTAGTATGGGAAAAGGCTTAGTTGTTGTTGTGTTTATTTTTTATATCATCATTTGCTACTAGAATTTTCTCATCCTCGTCTTTGATGCATCTAACAAAATTAAGATCCTTAGCTTTCTTATCTCTAGTCCTAACTATCCTAAAATATCTCTTTCACCCTCTTTTGAGTTGAGTCTCAAATTTTAGCTTTTGCTTAACTGACGGTGGTTTTTGCTTTTTCTTGGTTTTTGCTTTTTCTTTGCTTTCTTATAAGCCTCTAAAGTTTTACTAATTTTCTTAGCATAATGTAATTTGTAACATGCTCTTTTTTCCATAATTTTATTTTGCACTACTTCACTCCACCATGAAGTTTTTTTTTGTTCCGATACACCTCCCTTAGATTCGCCTAACATATCTTTCGCCACTTTCCTAATACGTATAGTCATATTGTTTCACATATCATAAGGTGTACCAACATAATTTCAAGCATCTTCTTGAAGGGTTTTTTGTTTACATATACCTTCTTTCTCGCTTTTGAGGTTCCGCCATTTAGTTTGAATAGCTCGATGCACTCTTTTCTTCTTTTTCTATTCTTATAAGTAATTAAATGTTCATCTCATTTTGTGAAGATTGTACTGACTATAAAGAGATCAAATGCCATAGCAAAATTTAAAATCTCCCTACCTTCCTCATTTATATCCTCAAAACCAAAGTTGTTATGAATACCTTGATATCCCAATACCTCTTTACATACGTGTACATTTAAGTCTCCTCCTAAACAAATCATCTCCCCTTGTAGAATTCTTTGAATCACCTTATCTAACTCCTTCCAAAAAGTCCTATTTAGGGTGTGTAAGCACAAACGATATTCAAAACCTCTGCTCCTAGTACTAATTTCAACGTTATGATTCGGTCACCCTATCGTTATATGTCTACTATACTATCCTTTAAATTTTTATTTATGATAATACCAACTCCGCTTCGAGCTTTTTCTTTTCCTATCCTCAATTTCCTTTGCTTTTTCTCCAACCCACTGTCTCTTGTTGGCTTAAAGTAACATGAAAATTATCACTCTTGCTAAATCGTGTTAGGGTCGACACTAGAACAATCCTAACACGATTGGATACTATATTCACAGTTAATATTTTTAGAGAGAGGTATTATGAAATATCTAAAATTTAAACCGATGATTTATAAATGTAGAAAATGGGTTGAAAAAGGTGAAACTACGTTTTCTTTTTGGTACAGATGGAGGCTGAAACCTAGAGAAACGGAGGGGGAGATAATAAGTTCCCTTGTGAAAGATACTTCTACCTTGATCAGCCAACGTATCCAGGCATAATTCACTTGGCTGCAGTCTGAATCTCATATTGGCTAGTAACTAGTTTATCTGCATACAGTATTCTCTTACTAAGAATATGAACTGGTTGAACTTCCCATTGGCGCTGTTTCAGTTCCTTGATGCTGCTCTCTGGGGCTGGATTGTTTAATTTCTCGCTGTAGCCGATGAAAGATGATAGCCTGAGTCAACTTCAAGCACTATTCTACAATACCCCATCCTTCAGGCCAGCTCCAAACCTGATCGGACGCCCCAAAACTCAGTAAGATGTGCACCATCGATGCTCATTGAACGACACATCACAAGCATGATGCAAAAGATATGAATTGACATCCCTAGTTACATGGGAGAAAACAGTCCTTGACATCCGTTGAGCTAGTTCCTGAGGCAACTTTCTTGTTTTGTACTTCAGAGATCTAGCATGGTAGAAATTTTGATTGAATGGAAACTAAATCTCGACATTTGATTGGGCTAGTTCTCAAACCACCTTTTTTTTCCTGTAGTGGCACCGGTGCCTTGGCTATCTTTCTGGCTAAATCTCTTCAAGTGGATATTACAACCTCAGACTTCGATGATCCGGATATTGAGCAAAACATTGCACATAACTGTCGAGCTAATGATGTTCCAGTGCTGCCTCACATACGGCGTACGTATTTCTTTGCTGGTGGTGTCTCTTTTCTTTTCCCACGTTAGCCCACTGATAATTTAAATCTTCATGTAGAGGTTTCCAAAATGATTTACCACTGTCTTCCTAATTTCTTTATTGGATTCATGGGGTGGCAGGTTTCCTTGTGAAAATCCAGGGTGGGACTTGGTCCTCGCAAGCGACGTACTATTGTGTAAGAACCATAAATGATCTTTCTGCAAGATTAACTGGTTCTCATGTTACATAATGGCAAGACTTGTTGCAGATGTAAAGCAATACCAAAATCTGATAAAGACACTCTCATTTCTTCTGAAAGCCTACAAGCCGACGGGTGATGAAACTTCAGGTAAATCTCAATTTTCATTGCAGGACAGAATTCAAGCCGATGGATCAATCAATTTTGCAGGTTCCAACTTGAAGATGCCACGGCCCTCATTCTTGATGAGCTGGAAACGCAGAATAGGAAAGGCGGACGAGTCATTGTTCTTTATCGGCTGTGAAGCGTGTGGATTGAGAGTAGAGCATTTTGGTTCTCGCGTTTATTGCTTCACCCCTTAACTCATGTCAGTTTCTGTATAAAATTTGTGATAGATATACAACCAGAATCTTGTGTGGCCTTTATAGACTTCTCTCTGATCCGAAGCAAACACAAATCTGACCAAAAAAAAAGGAACATATCTTGAAGAACATTGGACAATCTTTAAGATTTACTGAAGGCTGATGCTGTACTCAAATTACAGACATCTTCAATGTACGAGGTTCCATTTTCTGTTGAATGCTGATTATTGTTGTCGATGCAAGGAATTATCACAAATATGGAGCAAGTTAGCTCTTGGCATGCATTCATGCGCATCATAGAAAGATACAACATTAATTTGACTGCTAACGGCATAAAACTGGATCACCGAGCTCCTTTTTAACTCATCTCCTCATCTCAGTTTCTACATATTTAGAAAAATGTGACATGTTAGTTCCGCCGGGATGTAGTAAATCAATTACAAACAGGATTCCTACATTATGAACGGGTGCGGTAAAGAAGTTAGTTCTCTTACATTGTCACTCGAATGTAGTGAATAAATTATATAAAGGGTTTTCATATTTTCAATATTAACGGATGCGAGGGGTAAGGAAGTTAGTCTTAAATAATAAGATTCGTATTGGTTCTTGGATATCATAACATTATCTGGTAAGCTAATGGAGGTGGTAGATATTATGATTCAGAGAAAGATTCATATTCTATGTTTATAAGAGACAAAGTAGGAGAAAAAACAAAGGAGATTAGGATAGAAGTTTTAAATTATAGTATTCTGGTAAGAGAAAGGTTTGAAATAGAGTTGGTATTATCATAAATAAAGATTTAAAGGATAGTGTAGCAGATTACAATGATATGATGTTGAAATTAGTGTTAGGAGTAGAGGTTTTGAATATAGTTTGTGCTTACGTGCTCAAAGTAGGACTAGAATATAGTATAAAGATGACTTTTTAAGAAGAGTTACATAAGGTGATTCAAAGAATTCCACAAAGGGAGGTGATTTGTTTAGGAGAAAACTTAAATGGACATGTCGATAAAAAGGCATTAGAATATCAAGGTATTCATGAAAACTTTGGTTTTGGAGATACAAATGAGGGAGGTAGGGAGATTTTAAATTTTGCTATAGTATTTGATCTCTTTATAGCTAATACAATCTTCAAAAAACAAGATGAACATTTAATTACTTATAAGAGTGGCTTATCACAAACGCAAATTGATTATTTTGTTTGTAACAAAAAAGATAGATCGTGTTGTAAAGATTGTAAGGTAATTATAGGAGAAAATTTAATCCCTCAACATCAACTTTTAATTATGAATTTAGAGGTGAAAGTGGACAAAGAAGAAAAGAGTGCGTCGAGCTATTCGGAATAAATGGTGAAACCTCAAAAGCGAGAAAGAAGATATATTTAAACAGAAAGTCCTTCAAGGAGATGCTTGAAATTATATGTTGGTACACCTTATGATATGTGAAATAATATGACTATATATTAGAAAAGTTGCGAAAAATGTGTTTGGTGAAACTAAGGGAGGTGTATCAACACAAAAAGAAGCTTGGTGGTGTAGTGAAGTGGTGCAAAATAAAATAAAAACAAAGATGACATATTACAAATTATATTATACTAAGAAAACTAATGAAACTTTAGAGGAAGAAGCGAAAAACATCGTCGGTAAAGCCAAAACTAAAATTTGGGAGAATTTATCTAAAAAACTCAACTCAAAAGAAGGTGAAAGAGATATTTTTAAGATAGCTAGGGCTAAAAATAAAAAAACTAAGTATCTTAATTCTTTTAGATGCATAAAAAACGAGGATGAGAAAATTCTAATGGCAAATGATGATATAAGAAATAAATAAAAAAACTATTTTTATAAGCTTTTAATGAAAATGAAGATGTTAGTATTAGCTTAGGAGAGTTAGCCAAATTAAAAAAAAAAATGTAAACCACAATTTCTACCGACATATTCAAAAGAATGAAGTCAAATAAGCTCTTAAACATATGAAGGGTGGTAAATCATTAGGACCAGACAATATTCCTATAGAAGTTTGAAAAATCCGAGGAGAAACAAGAATCACTTGGCTCACAAGACTATTTAATGAAATATGATAAATCAAAAGATGTTCGAGGAATGAAGAGCGAGTACACTTATACCCATATATAAGAATAAGTGAGATATTTAGAATTATATGAATTATCGGGGTATCAAGTTAATGAGTCATACTATGAAATTATAGGAAAGAATTATCGAACGTAGGTTAAGATAAGTATCAAGTATAACAGAAAACCAATTTAGATTCATGATAGACAAATCTACTATTGAAACAATTTACCTTTTGATATGTTTTATGGAACATTTTAGAGCAAAAAAGAAAGACCTTCACATGATATTTATTGATCTATAAAAAGCCGAGGGAGGTTATTTGGAGAACATTGAAAAAAAGAGGTATCACATTGATATACATAAACCTTATAAGAGACATGTACGATGGTGCAAAAACATGTGTGAGGACTAATAAAGAAATGACAGATTTCTTTGAAATTAATATTGGATTACATCAAGGATCAACTTTAAGTTCATACTTATTTATAATGGTGATTCATGAGTTAATAAAATATATTCAAGATGAAGTACATTGGTGTATGTTATTTGCATATGGCATGGTGTTAGTGGAGGAGTCTAAGAAAAAAGTTAATAAAAAATTAGAACTATGGAGAGAAACATTAGAAAGTAAAGGCTTCTGACTTAGTAAAACAAAGATGAAATATATGGAATATAAGTTTGATCATTTGGTTACTTTAGACGACATAGAAATTAAAATTGGGACACATTGCATCTCAAAAGAAAAGTTTTAAATACCTAAGGTCAATTTTTTAGAGTGATAGAAGAATTGATGAAGATGTTACGCATAAAATTAATGTAGGTAGGTTAAAATGGAGAAGAGCATAAGGTATTCTGTATGATAAGAAGATATCATTAAAGGTAAATATTATAGAGTGACAATTAGACCTGCCATATTTTATGGTTCTGAGTGTTGGAAAGTTAACAATCGACATGTACAAAAGATGTATGTGATAGAAATGAAGATGTTGAGATGGATAAGTGGTCATAGAAGGAAAGACCGTATACATAATAAGGTTATTAGAAACATATTAGGAGTAACACCAATAGAGGATAAAATAAGAGAATATCGTTTAAGATGGTTTGGATATATAAAAAGAAGATCAAAAGAACATGTAAGAAGGTATGAAAAACTAAATTTTGAAATTATTAAAAATCAGTATAGAAAAAGGCTTAGTTGTTGTTAAAAGGGATAGAGGATGTATACAAAAATGTTGGAAAAAAACAATAAAGAATGATCTAGCTTATTGTGAGTTAACTGTTAACATGGCACATGATAGGACTCTCGAAACAAAGAACCCATGTAGCCGACCCCATCTAGTATGGGAAAAGGCTTAGTTGTTGTATACTATAATGTTGTGGTGGCCTTGATAGACTTCTTTGTGTGATATGAAGCAAAAGCAAATCCCACGAGAAAAAAGGAACATATCTTGAAGAACATTGGACAATCTTTAAACTTTTCTGAAGGCTGATGTACTCAAACTCCAAGTATCTTCAATGTATGATATTCAACTTTCTGTCTAATGCATATATTGTTGTCCATGAGAGGAATTACCACAAATATGGAGTTAACTCTTGAAGTATGATGGCATGCATTCAGGTTCATGAAAAAAATTACATTGACTTGACTGCTACGCATAAAACTGATTATAATCGCCGAGCTCCTCATTCGAGGAAGGCCGTCATAAGGAATGCTATTATTGCAGATATTAAGAGGTGTCCTTTCTTTAACCAGACAATGATCTTCTGAGCTGAAAAAGCCACGAAGCGATATGCAAAGTGAGGAGTCGAACTTCCAACAGGATCTCCTCCGCCATGATGCATATCTTAGATAAAAAGGACTTATTCTGCAACAACTTTGTCTCCAAAACTGCTTCCGATGAAATTCTTCCAACAATCAGAAAAGTGTCGAGAGAAGACCCCTGCAATCACAAGACATACTTTCCAATCAATGAAGTGAGGAAGGGTGTCGCAATCAAAACAGCAAAATGCCATGCTTCCTTGTCAAGTTTGTGGAATTCCGAATACATGAAAGCTGGAAAGAGAATCTCCTAAAGCAGGATGCAGTAGTCTGTTGTGTTGCTACAACTATTCCAGGTAGGTCCAACAAATTCATTGAATAGAATGACCAGTTAACATATTAATTCAGTTTATCGAATGGCCCAAGAGGCAGGTTTGCTCATGAAGTCTTTGTTTGTTTCCATTTGAGCTCTTCTAATTTCCTGTTTCAGTTCAAAAGCTGAAAAAGGCAAACGAAACCCATTGCGAACAATAGGACAAATATATTCAAAATTTAAAACTTGAATAACACAAGCATTCAGAGGCGCATAAGACTCGAGAAAGACGCAAGATTCTCAAATCTTGTTGCTGGTTATAAAGAAAAGGTTCATAGCATACCAGAGAGTTGTTGACGGCTCGGAGGCAGTCATTCGTCTTGAGCATTAAGAGTATTACACGCGGGAGTCTTCTTAAAAGCTCTGATATCTGAACAAAATACTGTGAGGCATACATCTGCGAAACAAATCGAGTGTCTGAGATAAAATCCAAGTTTAAATAGGATGGGGGAACCTAGAAAACTTCTTTCAATATGTTCAAAAGTCGGAATTCTACACCATTGTCCGGTATCCTGTTTCAACACTGGGTTGAGCAGATATCTGTATTTCCCGAACTAAAGTATTGATGGGAATGACTGGACCTCTAAAAGGATCGTCAAACACATCAAAGCGTTTTAGTGTCACTACCTATATAAGCAACGGCCAATAAAACAGGTTTTATGAAGTCCATGGCATGCATGACCGAAGGTCAATAAATTTCAATCTTCCAAAGATATGAGAAGGCATGCCAAGAGACTGAAGCAACATGCCCTGGAAAAGATGTCAATATTTGCATATGAATCATGCGTTCTTGACATTGAACTGGAACCCTAGCATGTCCAGAACAAATATGTCAAGTTTTTTAATCCCGACTTCTTGACATTGATCTGGAAACCCTAGCATTTTCAGACCAAAGAATGTCGATATTTTTCAGATGTCAACGTAATTTACAGCTGCATCGCTAGGAAGTACTTACGAGTGAAACCTACTAACCTGTAGCTCTACACGATCACTTTCATTGCCTTGCAAAAACAAATGATCTACCGCTGGATCAATGACCCTATTCCATGGTCGCATTGTCAAAATCCCTGCAAATAGGGTATACAAATCCTCTCCAGAACCCAGCTTAACACTGTTTTCTTTTATTCCCTTTATATCAGCAAATATCAGAGCCTACCATAGAAGGGCAGAAAAAAGATATCAAGTGAGAAAGATGCAATCCGTCAGACAAAATACATGAAAAAGAAATTGCTCATCTATTTTGAGAACCTTCCAAAGTGCGGCGTAGTTTATCCTTGTTGGAAAATCAAGTGTCTTGTACAAACCGTGATCAAGCAGAACTAGTTGAGGCTTTCTCCTACCTGTAGATATAGACGATAAGAGAACACATAAACAACTCACTTGCCAGGCAGCTTTTATGATCACAATGAAGGGGAATTTACAAGTGTCCTAAAAATCTCTACTGGTCCATTAATTGGAATTCGATAACATGGTTAGTTAATCACGCTTTTTAACAATACTTATTACCAACTGAGGTACAAGTGCTATCAAACACTAAATAATTTGATGACTTACCCAGAAAGCTTCTTTTGTTAGATGGGCGTACCATCATGTTAGCACTATGTGGATCACAATGGACAAATCCATGCTTAAAAATCATTTCCGCAAATACTTGGCTTACCTGCATAGCTTCAGATAAAATCTTGATTACAATTATACAAATGAAAAAAAGTATATCAAATGCATTCAGGATACTGACCAATTTCGCAACATCATTTGGGTGAATCCCAAGTCGCTGAATCTCTGTCACATCAGTAATTTCTGCAGCATCCATAAATTCCATAGTTAACAGCTTACTGGTACTCAAATTCCAATACACCTTTGGAGCATAGACGTATTCTGCAAGATTAGGAGAGAATCTTTTAAAGTTTTCCAAGCACTTCTCACTGTTCTTTGCTTCATACAAGAAATCAAGCTCCTGAAAGGGAAGAGAACAGAAAAACGTTTGCAGCCTTGAGTTCCAGAACTTTGCCCATGTCTACATTCATTTAAAAAAACAAAATTAATACAAGATTATCTGGGGGCAAAAGGGTACAAGCTGCTCTCTCTCTCTCTCTCTCTCTCTCTCTATATATATATATATATATATATATATATATATATATATATATATATATATATATATATATATAGAAATGCATGCAGGCTCACATATATACTGAATCAGCATTTTACAAACTTCTTTCCCATATGAAGAAGTAAAAATAGGCCATATTTGATCACCACGGCCGGTCCCAAGCTCGGATAAAGCAGGAGGGTTACGTTAGGCTTCTGACAGCCAGTAAAATTTTGTCGGATTTTTATACCATAAATTATACAAATTATGAGCATTGCATTGGGGCATTCTCTCTTAGCGACACACTGCAGAGCCCAAATGCAGTGAAAAGTAAGCAAAAACCTCTATATTTTTGCCCAGATGTACTAAATCAATTGCAGAGAGGGTTTCCACGTCATGGATGGGTGTAGATAAAAAGTTAGTCCCACTACATTGCCGCCCGAATGTAGTAAATAAATTGCAAAGAAGGTCTTCTCATTTTGAGTATGGATGGAAATAGAGGTGGTAGATACTATAATTTAGAGAAAGATTCATATCATACGTTTACAAGAGACAAATTTGGTAGGAGAAAAAGCAAATGAGATTGAGAATATAAGTTTTAAATTATGGTATTCAAGAAAGAAAAAGGCTTGAAACAAAGTTGATATTATCATAAATAAAAATTTAAAGGATGGTGTAGTAGACATACAATGATACAATGACCGAATCATGACATTGAAATTAGTGATAAGAGCAGAGGTTTTGAATATAGTTTGTGCTTACACACCCAAAGTAAGACTAGAAGATAGTATAAAGATTGCGTTTTGGGAGGAGTTAGATATGGTGATTCTCTTTATCATCAATACAATTTTTAAAAAACAAGATGAACATTTAATTACTTATAAGAGTGGGTTATCACAAACACAAATTAATTATTTTATTGATAATAAAAAAGACAGATCATGTTGTAAAGATTGTAAGGTAATTTCAGGAGAAAGTTTAATCTCCCAACATCAACTTTTAATTATGGATTTAGAGGTAAAAAAGTGAACAAAGAAGGAAAGAGTGCATCGAGCTATTCAGACTAAATGGTAGAACCTAAAAAGCGAGAAAGAAGTTATATTTAAACAGAAAGTCCTTTAAGGAGATGCTTGGAATTATATTGGTACACCTTGTGATACGTGAAATAATATGACTATACATATTAGGAAAGTGGCAAAAGATGTGTTAGATAAATCTAAGGGAGGTGTACAGGCACAAAAAGAAGCTTAGTGGTGTAGTGAAGTGGTGCAAAATAAAATCAAAACAAAGAGGACATGTTACAAATTGTATTACGGTAAGAATACTAGTGAAACTTTAGAGGCTTATAAGAAAGCAAAGAAAGAAGTGAAAAGCGCCGTCAGTAAAGCCAAAGCTAAAATTTTGGAGGATTTATCTAAAAAACTCAACTCAAAAGAGTGTGAAAGAGATATTTTTACGATAGCTAGGGCTAAAGATAAGAAAACTAAGGATCTTAATTCTGTTAGATGCATTAAAGACGAGGATGAAAAAATTAGAAAGTAAAGTCTTCTGACTTAGTAGAACAAAGACAAAATATACAGAACGTAAGTTGATCATTTGGTTACTTCAGAGGACATAGAAATTAAAACTGGGACACATTGCATCTCAAAAGAAAAGTTTTAAATACCTAGGGTCAATTTTTTAGAGTGATAGAAGAATTGATGGAGATGTTACGCATAGAATTAATGTAGGTAGGTTAAAATGGAGAAGAGCATCAGGTATTCTTTGTGATAAGAAGATATCATTAAAGGTAAATATTATACAGTGACAATTAGACCTGCCATATTTTATGATTCTGAGTGTTGGGAAGTTAATAATCGACATGTACAAAAGATGTCCGTGATAGAAATGAAGATGTGGAGATGGATAAGTGGTCATAGAAGGAAAGACCGTATACATAATGAGGTTATTAGAAACAAATTAGGAGTGGCACCAATAGAGGATAAATGAGAGAATATTGTTTAAGATGGTTTTGACATATAGAAAGAAGATCAAAAGAAGAACATGTAAGAAAGCATGAAAAACTAGATTTTGAAAGTATTAAAAGAGGTAGAGGATGACCACAAAAGTATTGAAAAGAAATAATAAAGAATGATCTAGCTTATGTTGTGTTAACTGCTAATATGGCACATGATAGGGCTATGTGAAAACAATGAATCCATGTAGCCGACCCCGTCTAGTATAGGAAAAGGCTTAGTTGTTGTAGTTGTTGTTTGAAGGCAAACAATCTACACCGTTGAGTTTTGGATGTCCAGAAAACTGAATTACCAAAATTTGATGTGCAACAGTGAGCGTGTGGAGCTTAGAAATCATGACTTTTTTGAACTGATGAAAAATTTTGTAAAATCCTTGATATTCATCTGAATTGGATGATCCAAGCGTTTGGCCCCGTAAAAAGGAGTGTCTGTACTGCATTTATAACGATAAAGAGACATCGTATCACTTATCATACAGTTCATACAGAAAGAGGGTGCCATTGGCATTCATCTTATTTTCTTGTCACTCTTCTTGCAAAATATGCCAATTATGGTAATATATTTGGCTTCCAGATGTATCACAAATCTCCACGATGATTTAGTGCGATTGTTCTACCTATAAAAGTTTGAGAATGTGTGACTTCTGTTATGCGCAAGGTTGACATATTTATGCCTCACGTTCAGCTATATCCAAGAAATTACGTTTTACAAGAAAAATTAAATTGCAAAACAATAAGAAAAGAAAGCACTATTAACCACCTACAGTTGACAAAGCGTTTAAACCAAACATCATATCCCGGAAAAAAAAGGAATGAGGGGAAAGTGAGCAAAAAGAAAGGAAACAAACTTACTTTTGGCAAGCTTTCACGAATTTCATCAACCAACCACCTACAGTTGGAAATATTAAATAAAATTAAATGAATCAACTTTGTGCCTTTAAAGAAATAACAAACAACAACTAAGCCTTTTCCCATCTACGATTATACATAGATTCTTTTGATCAACCTTACATTGCATATATTTTGTATTTATTGTACTAAGTCGGAAGCCTTTTCTTTCTAATGATTCTCTCCATAGTTCCAATTTTCTATTAACTTTTTTCTCAGACTCATCCACTAACATAATATCATCTGCAAATAATATACACCAAGGTACTTCATCTTAAATATATTTTGTTAAGGACCAATATAAATAAATAGACTTAAAATTGATCCCTAATGTAACCCAATATTAACTTCAAAGAAGTTTGTCTTTCTTTCGTGAGTCATCGCACATATTTTTCTATCATCACAATGTCTCATATAAGATTTATGTATATCAATGGAATACCACTATTTTCCAAAGTTCTCTAAAAAAAATTTTTGCCACCCTATCGTAAGTTTTTTCTATATCAAGGTTATTCTTTTTTGCTCTAAAATGTTCCGTAAGATGTCTCAACAGGTGAGTTGCTTCAATAGTAGATCTGTCTGGCAAGAATTAAAATTAGTTCTTTGTTGTACTTATACTTGTCTTAACCTACGTTCAATAATTTTTCTCATAATTTTATAGTATATCTCATTAACTTGATACCCCGATAATTCACACAATTCTAGATGTCTCCCTTGTTCTTATATATGGGTATAAGTGTACTCCTTCTCCATTACTCAGTCATCTTTTGTTTTCTCCATATTTTATTAAATAGTCTTATGAGCAAGTGATCCATGTCTCTGTTGAATATCAACTAAATAAAACAATTTTGGAGAAAAATGAAGGAGAAGATGAGATAGGGCATCGTCGCCCTCTCTTCTTGGTGGGTGGTTGCTACCTCCTCTCTCTTTTTTATTTTCTTTAACCTAATGGGCAGATGCTCATTAGTATATATATAATGTTTTAACTTGAAAGATGATTATGCCCCTAATAAGTAGTCCTAGTACAATGGGCCATTAGAAATAGAAAATTAGAGTAAGATCCTATTAATTATAGCTAATCTAGCTTAGTATTCAACACTCTCCTTCAAATTGGGATGAAGATACTCTGAAAGATCAATTTGTTGAGTAACTTCTCCAATCTTCCCTTTCCTAGGGATTTAATTAAGAAGTTTGCACATTGTTCTTCATATTTTACATATATCATCTGTATAATCCCTTACTTCACTGCATCTCTTATGAAGTGGGAATCAATCTTGATGTGTTTCGTTATTCATGATACACAGGGTTAGTAGCTATTTATATTGTTGCTTGATTATCCAAGTAGAATAAAATCGATTCTTTTAAATGATGTGTTAAGTTCTTGTAGCAAAGACTTTAACCACATTGCTTCACACAATCAAAGTGAAGCTTCTCTATACTCTGCCTCTGTTATCTAGCTACTACAATCGGATTTTTGCTTTTCCATGAGACTATGTTACCATCTACCTTAGTCAGGTATCCTTAGGTAGACTTTCTATCATCGATTGATCCTGCCTAGTCAACATCGGTATAAACTTTAATATTTAAATGATTGTGAGCTTAAAAATGAGACCATTCCCATGAGTGTGTTTTAGGTATCTCAATATTTGTTGCACGAAATTCATGTGAAATTTCATAGGACAGTGCATAAATCGACTTACCATACTTACAACATAGGAGATATCTGAGCATCTAATGGTCAAATATATAAGTCGTCCCACTAATCTTTCGTATTCACCATGTTCCTGCAATGCTTCTTTTGTATGGGCACTTAATTTCACATTGCTTTTCATAGGTACACCTGTTGGTTTACAATCTAGCATATGAGTATCCCTTAGTAAGTCAAGGGTATATTTTCTCTCAGTGAGTAAGATGCCCCTTGAATTCTTCGAGACTTCAATCCTTAAGAAGTAATGGAGAGGTCCCAGATCTTTCATATCAAACAAGAAGAGTAGTTGATTCTTTAACCGTCTAATTTCATTGTCATTATCTCCGGTGATAATGATATTATCCACGTATACAACCAAGACGTAGATATCTTCTCCTTTCTTTACAAACATTACATGATCACTTACACTTCTGGTAAACCCGAGGCTTATGACTCCATCATTGAATATTTAAGTCATGCACAAGGTGATTGTTTCAATTCATATATGGCCTTCGTGAGTTTACACACACTATTATATATGTAGGCATTACCTGTCCCACTAGGTTCATATTAGATCTCTTCATTCAAGTTCCCTTAGAGGAATGCATTCTTGACATCTAGTTGCCAGAGGTTCACCCTTTGTTTGCAGCTATACTGATGACTGATGATTACTTTAATGGTTTTCATTTTTGCAACTCATAAGCTTAATTGTAGCCCTTTGCAACTACATGTGTTTTATATCTCTCAATAATGTCATCAATTTTATACTTTATGGTATAAACCCACTTGCATCTGAGTGACTTTCTGCCTGGAGGTAGTTTTACAATTTCTCATGTCTGGTACTTTTCCAAAGATAAAATCTCAGTCTTTATAGCCTCTCTCCAGAGTCTTTTGGGAAGAGTTAGATAAGGTGATTTAAAAGATTCCACAAAGGGAGATGATTTGTTTAGGAGGAGACTTAAATGGACATGTTGGTAAAGAGGCATTAGGATATCAAGGTATTCTGGAAAACTTTGGTTTGGGGGATATAAATGAGGAAGGTAGGGAGATTTTAAATTTTGCTATGGCATTTGATCTCTTTATAGTCAATACAATCTTCAAAAAACGATATCAACATTTAATTACTTATAAGAGTGGCTTATCACAAACGCAAATTGATTACTTTATTTGTAGAAAAAAAGATAAAGTGTGTTGTAAAGATTGCAAGGTAATTCCAGAAAAAAGCTTAACGGCCCAACATTGACTTTTAGTTATGGATTTACAAATAAAAAAATGGACAAAGAAGAAAAGAGTGCATCGAGCTATTCGGACTAAATGGTGGAATCTCAAAAGCGATAAAGAAGATATATTTAAACAGAAAGTTCTTTAAGGAGATGCTTGGAATTATGTTGGTACACCTTGTGATATGTGGAACAATATGGCTATACATATTAAGAAAGTGGCGAAAGATGTGTTAAGTGAATCTAAGGGAGGTGTACCGGTACAAAAAGAAGCTTGATGGTGGAGTGAAGTAGTGCAAAATAAAATCAAGGCAAAGAGGGCATGTTACAAATTACATCATGCTAAGAAAACTAGTGAAACTTTAGAGGCTTATAAGAAAGAAAAGAAGAAGCGAAAAAGGCCGTCAGTGAAGCAAAAGCTAAAATTTGGGAGGATTTATATAAAAAATTCAACTCAAAAGAGGGTGAAAGAGATATTTTTAGGATAGCTAGAGCTAGAGATAAGAAAACTAAAAATCTTAATTATGTTAAATGCATCAAAGATGAGGATGAAAAAAATTCTAGTGGTAAATGATGATATAAGAAATGGATAGAAAAACTATTTTTATAAGCTTTTTAATGAAAATAAAGATGCTAGTATTAGCTTAGGAGAGTTAGCCAAATCAAAAGAGTATATAAACCATAATTTTTACCGACGTATCTAAAAGAATGAAGTCAGAGGCTCTTAAACATATGAAGAGTGGTAAAGCGGTAGGACCGGACAATATTCCTATTGAAGTTTGGAAAATACTAGGAGAAATAGGAATCACTTGGCTCACAAGACTATTTAACGAAATATGGAGAAACCAAAAAATGTTCGAGGAATGGGGAGCGAGTACACTTATACCTGTATATAAGAACAAGGGAGACATTCAGAATTGTGCGAATTATCGGGGTATCAAGTTAACGAGTCATACTATGAAATTATGGGAAAGAATTATCAAACGTAGGTTAAGATAAATATCGACTATCGAGTACAACAGAGAACCAATTTGGATTCATGACAGGCAGACCTCTACTATTGAAACAATTTACCTTTTGAGACGTCTTATGAAATATTTTAGAGTAAAAAAGAAATACCTTCACATGATATTTATTGATCTAGAAAAAACTTATGATAGGGTACCGAGAGAGGTTCTTTAAAGAACCTTGGAAAAAAGAGGTATTCCATTGACATACATTAACCATATAAGAGACATGTACAATGGTGCAAAAACATGTGTGAGGACTCATGAAGGAATGATAGACTTCTTTGAAGTTAATATTGGGTTACATCAAGGATCAACTTTAAGTCAATACTTATTTATAATGGTGATTGATGAGTTAACAAAACATATTCAAGATGAAGTAACTTGGTGTATGTTTTTGCATATGACATTGTGCTAGTGGAAGAGTCTACGGAAAAAGTTAATAGAAAATTAGAACTATGGAGAGAAGCATTAGAAAGCAAAGGACTCTGACATAGTAGAACAAAGATAGAATATATGGAATGTAAGTTTGATCATTTGGTTATTTCAAAGGACATAGAAATTAAAATTGGCACACACTGCATCCCCCAAAATAAAAGTTTTAAATACAAGAATTAATGGAGATGTTACACATAGAATTAATGCTGGTTGATTAAAATGGAGAGGAGCATCATGTATTCTTTGTGATAAGAAGATACCATTAAAGTTAAAAGGTAAATATTATAGAGCAGCAATTAGACCTACCATGTTTTATGGTTCCGAGTGTTGGGCAATCTATGTCACACGGGTGCGGGTGCGGGATACGACAAATTTCAAAAATTTTGGGTGCGGCGACACGGCTAGGGTATATAATATTATATATAATATTCAAGCTACATAAATCAATCATAATACAACTAGTATTTGCTAATTTTGGGTGCACGTAGGTATCAATTAGCAAGTTCCCTCATAATGAACTGAAACTTACAATGATTTTACGAGTTGCAAAATATCCAAGTTATGGATTCAAAGAGTTTCGAGATCTTTTGTAGGATATAACATATACTAGTATTTGTGCTAGGATCCACTAGTGATGTCATACTCTTCTGTTCTATTGATCTGACAATGTTCCTGGTCTTTAAATGTGTTTGGTGATAGAGATTATTCTGTGCAAAGGCATACAGTATGGAGTCAAGAATCCAATCAGATTGAGTAATAAGAAACCAATTGTTCGTACCCAAAATCATTCAAGCTGATATTGTATACAGCTACAATAGCAAGTACACAACTTTATATTAAAGCAAAACATATAAATGGTAAACAACTACTAATTTCATCATAATACACAAATCAATCTTCATTATCCAGACCCATTTATCTGTGAGTTACAAAAAAATATAACTTTTTTTTTGCAATTTTTTTTTTGGCCATGCCGCACCGACACGGTGTCGGTGTCGGTGTTGGTGTCGCACCAGTGTCGAGGTCGACACTCCACCCCTTAGAAGTGTCTGTGTGACTTAGTGGGCAGTTAACAATCAATATGTACAAAAGATGTTTGTAACAGAAATGAAGATGTTGAGATGGATGAGTGAAGACAGTATACATAATGAGGTTATTAGAAACAAATTAGGAGTGGCACAAATAGAGGATAAAATGAGAGAATATCATTTAAGATGGTTTGGACATATAGAAAGAAGATCAGAGGAAGAACCTATAAGAAGGTATGAAAAACTAAAATTGGAAAGTATTAAAAGAGGTAGAGGACGACCACAAAAGTGTTGGAAAGAAACAATAAAGAATGATCTAGCTTATTATGAGTTAACTGCTGACATGGCACTTGATAGAGCTCTGTGAAAACAAAGAATCCATGTAGCCGACCCTGTCTAGTATGAGAAAAGGCTTAGTTGTTGTTGTTGTTTTATGGATAAGATGAGAATTAAGGGCAAACATCTTGAAGTTGTTAGAAGTATTTTGATATAAAATGTATTGAGAGATTGGGTAAGTAGAAGATCTCTTTCCTTTCTCAATGCAATTGGGACATCCAACTCATTTCCGATTGGTTATGTGGTGCACTGTTCATGTCTACACTCGGTTAGCTGCACATCGGAGGGGAGTAGTTTCTCTTGAGACATGGAATAGCTTTTTGGTTCCTTTGTTCCATCTTCTATACACTTGCAGTCCTCTCTTAATCTCACCTTCAAGTTTTGTTGTTTCTTGTTGTATAGTATCTTCACATTCTACCTCTGATCTTGCAATTATAGGCATGACAGTTGAGTCTTGATTTTCTGTAGATAATTTCTCCCCTTGTCATAGTAAGTGGAGTCCTCAAAGAAAGTAACATTCATAGATACATATACTCTCTTCCTACCGGGATCATAACAGACATAGCCTTTCTCTATAGATGAGTAACCTAGAAATAAGCTAATTTATCCATATGCCTTGAATGATCATGAACGTAGTGCACACATCCAAATACCTTGAGGGGAATATCAAACATTCTTTTATTAGGCATTAGTACCTAATGTGGATTCTTTGCTTATAGTATAGTAGAAAGAGTCATGTTTATAAGGTAGATATCCATTAGAACTGCATCTCCCCAGAATATCTTAGGTGCATTACTTCCAATTAGCAGAGCTCTGACTGTTTCTAGGATGTGTTAAATTTTCCTCTGCTACTCCATTTTGTTGTGGTGTATATGCATACGATATCTAATGGACTATACCATGATTCTTGAGATACAGTTTTAAGTGCATTCCACTGAATTCTCCACCATTGTCCGATTTGATGCATTTAATGGTACATATAAATTGAGCCACCACAGATTTGTGAAATAATGAAAATAGGGTTGAAACTTTACTCTTATTTTTCATTAAGTAAACCATTATGAATTTAGTACAATCATCAACAAAGGTAATAAAGTATATATAGCCTGACATAGCAACCACAAGACTCGAACCCCATACATCTAAGTGTACAAGCTCAAAAGGATTTGTTTTCCTAGACTCACTACAAGGAAAGCTAACTATATGAGCTTAGATTTCTTACAAGTTTCATATTCAAAAGATTTACCAACCATATCTAAACTTAACTCTAGAACCATAGTCTATATTTAACCACGTCTTCAAGCCTCTTCAATAATTGGGAAAGGATACTATTCTTTGTCTCTATAATGTCTGAAGAGTTTGCTTGGTATGCCTTGTTCTTGAGATGTGATGGTTTACCAATTAAATTCCAGTAGTGTTCCTTAGTATGTCATGAATTCTCACAATGTGAACACTTAAACTTATCCTTCTCATTTGAGCATGGATATCCATGACCATGGCCACCATAAGCTGCTCCACCTCTCCCATGGCTGCTTCCTTGCTGTCCAAAGGTGACAAATGCTGATTTATCTCCAGTCTAAACTTCTTCCTTCTCTAGATTTTGTCTTCCTCTTTGATAAGCAAGGAATACACTACTCCCAAAGATGGTAGTGTTTCACTCCTAAGAACATTTGCCTTAACATTTTCAAATTCACTCGATACACCCCACAACAAATGAAATACATTTTTTTCTTCTAATTGAGTGTTTCTAGCTTTAAAGCAGTGTGAGCATTCTCCGTGAGTGTAGTACTGAAGTTCATCCCAGAAGCTTCTGAGTTTAGCATAATATTCGTTGATTCATATGCTTCCCTTGTTAATATAATAGGGGCACGGGCCATCAGGGCCCGTGCACACCTCAGCATGGCGTAGGGCCACAACCGTTGGAGGCTCCAATGGCTAGTTGGCTGGCCAACAACCTTTTCTTTTGAGGCTTTTTCTCATTCTTTTTCACCTCCTCATGTACATGTGTAATGTCTATAAATACTTCACTCATCCATGAATAAAGTATGATGTCTTCGTACAACTTTTGTTTGGCTTGCTTCCGCTCTCTTAATTACAATATTTGAGTTTGACATCCATACTCGGGTGACTTGGAATCTTGGCGATTTATCAAAGTTGCATCGTGAGCACCAACCTTCGATCATCAACACCAATTTACATGGTATTGGAGTCTCGGATTGAAGAAATTGAGTGCATTGGAAAGCATGTCACAGGTGCAAATTTCGAGAAAACATACCAAACTTGAGGTTAGTCTAAATATTTTGATTTTGCATGAAATGAAGAGCAAAAATGAGACGTTTAGATGTATCCTTGACTCAAAATGTTATCAAAGTTGAGCAAAGACCATGAAAAAATAATTTTTGTCAAAAGATTTTTGGGATTATCTTAATGGAACCATAAAAGAACCAATTTTGAATATTGATGATTTAAATAATGATGAGATTGTTAAAGCTCATGAAAAATATAAGCAAGACTTAAAATTATGGAAAAAAATGAATGCAAAAATTACTTGGATTATTTGTCAAAATGTAGATGACAAACTTAGAAATAGAATTAGTGCTTTCGAAAATGCATTTGAAACTTGAGAATATTTTTTAAAAAACTTCATTTTCAAGATGATTTTGTTTTCAAATTGATTTGATTGAAAGAATTATAATGCTTAAACAAGGAAATTTAAGTATTAGAGACTATCACAATGAGTTTTCTGAATTATGGACCCAACTTAGGAGCTTTGATAAATTTGAGAAACTTCATAAATTAGATAAATTTCAAGAGTTTTTGGACAATCAATATTTCTTTTTGTTTATGAGTGGGTTAAGAGATGAATTTGAAAATATTAGATCAAATTTAATACATACAAAACCTAGATTTTGGCCGACCTTGTTATGGAGGAAACAAGGTTGAAAAATATTAATATTGCCAAAGAAGCCGTTCTTACCGCATCCAAAATGGGAGCTAACTTGACATACAAGCCTCCACATGAAAAAACTGCCAAAGGAACATCAAAGAAGCCCATTGGCCAAACAAGTATACTATTTGTCACTATTGCAAGGAAAGTGGGTATATCAAAACAAATTATCCTCTTATTCGAAAAAAATTTAGAAATGTGGGAGCTGTGGAAGAAAAAAAAAAGAGTCTTGCCTAACAACATTAAAGCATACATAGAGGAAATGTTCAAGAAAAAAGCATCTCCGGGAACGCTCTCTCCACTTCTCAAGGTATGTCTTGTTTTTAGATTCGGGTGCATCTTTTCATATGACTCATTGTGAAAATTTCTTAAATGAATCTCTTGGTATCATTGGAAAACATGTTTTCATGGCCGATGGTACGAAACTTCAAATTAAGAAAATAGGAAATTTTGAAAAAAGAAATTAAAATTAGATATGTAAGCTTCATACCTAAACTAAATTTAAACTTGCTTTCCGTTGCTTAAATTTGTGATAATGATTGTATAGTCACTTTCTCATCTAAGCAATGTGTGGTGTAGGATCACCTATCGAAGAAGGTGATTGGCCCTGGCCCTGCGCCATGCTGAGGTGTGCACGGGCCCTAATGGCCCATGTGTTATAGATTATATTGTTAAGTGTCGTGTATTGTTAGGTGTCGTCCTGTGCTAGGTATCGTTCTGAGTCTTAGTGTAGGCTATGGTCATTTAGTAGTACTTAATGTTAATTAAGGGTAATTTAGTCATTCAAGTTAGACAACTTATATATAGGTAGATTAGGGTTAAACCTAATTAATTAGAAGAAAGGCTGGACGACTGCCTGTGAGGGCCGACTTCGGTGTCTTGAGGCAAATATCTGTAAGTTCCTTATTATTTCAATTAATAAAGTTATCGTTATTATGGTATCAGAGCCTATGAGGCTGGTAAATCAGCAGATTTTTTGTTGAAACGAAGAAATCTTGTCTTGGAGCATTGATTAAAAGGTTTGAGAAGGAAAGGGAGTCACGAAAACACGTGAGTCAGTGCCTGAAATTGGTCTCTGCAGATTGCCTTGGATAAGTTGGTGCCATAGTTCAAGGGAACATTCTTCCCACGTTGTCAAGCATCACTCGTTGAATCTGGCCTGCTGTCAACTTGATTGATTTTGTAGTGAGCAGTAACCATTGGTTGTCATATTCAAGAAGCAGCGGCCAGCATAAACTTGATTGAGTTATTTGTGAGCAGTAGCCATTCGTTGTCATCTTCAAGAAGCAGTGACCTGCGACAGCTATTGATTGACAGTCAAAATCTCTTTGGAATCTATATCTACCAAAGTAAAAACAACACGCTGAATCTGTTCATGTTTTATTCACAGGCAACCTTTGGATATTCTTCATTGGGTTGTTAAAATCAGGCGCATTTAAATTGATTTTTATGGAGTCTTTTATTAGAACTTATGCATATGACAAGTAAAAGAAAGGGAGTAGAAAACAAAACCCAATAATGATGTTTGAGCACACTAATAGAAAATTTGCAGATTACAACTAAGTTAGATGGCAGAAACTACTTGGAGTGGTCTCGATGTGTAGAACTAGTTGTTATAGCTAGGGGGAGATGGGCTCACCTAATGGGTCAAACACCAAGCCCAGATACACATGATGCACAATATCCTATCTAGAGAAGAGAATATGCATTAATATCATCCTGGTTACTTCAGTCAATGATTCCATCGATTCCAAAGTCATTTACGTTTCTCGAATCAGCTCATGAAATTTGGTGTGCAGTCTCAGAAGCTTATTCCAGAAAAAAGAATGTAGCAAAAGAGTATGAAATTTTGAAAAAGATTAGAAAATGTAAACAAGGAACTCGGTCCATAAGTGAATACTATGCAGATCTTCGAGGACTTTAGGATGAACTTCTTTATTACACTAATATCAAGTGTTCATCCTGTTATACTGAACGAAATGCTCAAGTAGAAAAGAAAAAAGTATTTGATCTATTATAGGGTGTAAATCCAGAATTTGAGTCAATAAAGATAAATGTATTGGGCAGAGATGAACTACCTTTACTGGGGACAGTATATTCACTATTAATTAGAGAAGAAGATCACAGAAATCTTGAGGACAACTTTTCTATTATAGATCAACATGCACTTCAAACAAGGAGAGAAAATTCGCATTATCATGGAAGAGGTAGACAACAAAGTCGTGGATGTGGACGTGGACGTGGTCGATTCCATTCTGAAGAAAAGGAAAAACTTTATGTTCTCATTGTGGCAAATCAAGGCATTCCAGAGAAAACTGTTGGGAATTACATGGCAGACCTGATTATTATAGAAATCGAAACTACTGGGCTCATGGTGCAGAAAATCCAACTCCCAATACACATGGAATTCAAGCGATTATCAAAAGGATAGAGAGCCTAGAATCAAAATTATCTAAACAATCCCAACCATCCTCTTCTCAGGCTATAATAGCTCAGGCAACTCATACCGTGAAGGGTAACAATTCCTCTCACTCTAATTCCAAAACTTGGATAATTGATTTAGGTACTACAGATCACATGGTAAGAGAGTCATCATATTTTTCAGAATACAAACCTCTTATAAAACAAGAGCCGATTAAATTGGCAGATAGCTCTTACACTTATATGATTGGACAGGGAAGTGTACCTATATGTTTTTCAGACTTAAAATCAGTCTATCATGTTCTCAGTTTTCCTATAAATCTGCTTTCAATTAGTTCATTAACTCGTACTATGAACTGTAGTGTAACCTTTGATTCTCCTGAATGTGTATTAGGATCTGAAGACGAGAAAAATCTTTGGTCATAGTAGACTACAAAGGGGCTTATACATTCTGCAAGATAAATTTCAGCATACAACATCTTATAGTGCTTTAGCTTCAACCGTTCAGGATGTAGAAATTCATCTTTGGCATTATCGTCTGGGTCATCTATCTGTGTCAAAAATTCAATATGTTATGCCTCATCTTAAAGTCGAGTCCAATAAATCATATTTTGAATGTGATGCTTGTCAACTTGGAAAACACCAAATAACTTCTTATCCTTTAAGTAACTGTAGGAGATCTCAACCTTTTGAGCTTCTTCATTCTGATATATGGGGCCCCAGTCCAGTTACTTCATTGTTTTGTCAAAAATACTTTATTTCTTTTATTGATGATTGTACACGTCTTACAATCATTTATTTAATAAAATCAAAATCTGAAGTCTCTGCTATTTTTCCAATTGTGCATAAATTTATTCTTACCCAATTCAATACTTCTGTGAAAATTTTGCGTTTTGATAATGGGAGAGAATACATTAGCAGACAGTTACAAGAATATCTACACACTCATAGTATTATTCATCAAACTTCTTGTTCATATACTTCTCAACAAAATGACGTTGTTGAAAGAAAGAATCGTCATATTCTAGAGGTAGCTAGAACTTTATTACTCCAAAACAATGTTCCTAAATTCTATTGGGGAGAAGTTGTTCTGATTGCAGTTCACCTGATCAATAGGATGCCTAGTAGTATTCTCAAGGGTGAAAGTCCAATGAAATGCCTCGATAAGAAATCAAAACCTTTTCATATAGTTTCTCGGATCTTTGGTTGTTCATGCTTTGTACATATTCACCTATCGAATCGTGATAAACTTGATCCTAGGACTGTAAAGTGTATCTTTCTTGGCTATTTAAATTATAAAAAGGACTATAAATACTACGATCCCATTCTTAAGAAACTATATGTATCCATGGATGTCACCTTCACAGAATTCACTCCATATTATTCTTCCCAAGGGGAGCCAATTAAACCTCAGCATAATTCTCCATGTGTTCTTCCTCTAATTCCTAGTGAGACATAAAATAATACAGTCCTGTCACTATGTATTGTGATAATAAAAGCGCAATGTACATTGCCTCCAACAACACCTTTCATAAAAGGACAAAACACATTGAGATGGACTGTCATTTTGTTCGTGAAGAATGTCTGAAGAAGAAGATAATATTATGTTATGTCACATCTGAAATGCAACTAGCGGACTTCTTCACCAAATCTCTCTCGGCCACTCATTTTCATTTCTTGTTGGACAAACTATCAGTATATACACCATCAATTTGAGAGGAGGTGTTAATGTAATAGGGGCACGGGCCATTAGGGCCCGTGCACACCTCAGCATGGCGCAGGGCCACAACCGTTGGAATCCAACGACTAGTTAGCTAGCCAAGGGGCCAACCAGCATCCTTTTCTTTTGAGGCTTTTTCTCATTCTTTCTCACCTTCTCATGTACATGTGTAATGTCTATAAATACTTCACTCATCCATGAATAAAGTATGCTATCTTCGTACAGCTTTTGTTTGGCGTTTGGCTTGCTTCCGCTCTCTTGATTACAATATTTGAGTTTGACATCCATACTCGAGTGACTTGGAATCTTGGCGATTTGTCAAAGTTGCATCGTGAGCACCAACCTTCGATCATTAACACCAATTTACATCCCTATCTAAGTAATTAATAGCGCGCTATAGCGTCCGCTATAGCACGCTATAGCATATTAGGGGCCAGAGAATCGCTATATCGTTGGAAGATTAGCGGGCGACCTTCTTGGCCGCTAATAGCAGCACTATGACAGCTATAGCGGTCCGCTATATCAAGAATAGCTTACAAGATGGTTTATCAATGCTCATTTTGTTATTTGTTGTTTGTTTATTTGTATAATGGTTTATCATAATAGCTAAAAGATGTATTTTCAAAATAATAATGTATATCTCATCAAGTATTGTAGTTGTCGAAGCTATGTTAGTGTCCTATAAAGAGATACATATGGTGACTCTTGGAGAAGTGAAAAGTCATTTGAGCAAACATGTTAGCTTATTTTGTTATATTTTGACTTGATTTACTTCTACAGGTTGATAAATGCTTATTTTATTGTTTGCTTATTTGTATAATGGTTTATCATAATAGCTAAAAGATGTATTTTCAAAATAATAATGTATATCTCATCAAGCATTGTAGGTGTTGAAGCTATGCTAGCGTCCTACAAAGGGATACATATGGTGACTCTTGGAGATGTGAAAGTTTTTTGAGTAAACATGTTAAATGAATAAAATGGTCATAAGAAAACCTCTACATGGGGAGGCAGTATGCCAAATTAAAGTATGAGATCTTAGCCTTAATTTAGAAAGCCTTGTTTATAAACCCTTGCATGCAAAAAGAGAGTGTAGAAGTTTATCATAGTATTTATTCTGATTATGTCGAAGAGTTGACCTCTTTTTTTTTAAGACGAGTAAGAGTTCTTTTGCATGCAATTGCCAGTGTCCTTTGTATCCATACTTGAGCCGATAAGTATAATATATATTAGTTTTTTTTACTTATTCTGCCTAATGTATAGAATAATTTGGTTACATTTATATTTTTTTTTAAATATAAGTTTAACAATTCAATATGCATATGCCACGTAAAATTTATTGTTTGTCTTCTTAAAATTTGTTTATTTAGTTTGATAAAGTAGTCGTTATGTGTTTCTTGATATTTCTTAGAAATTAGAGAATCCATTATATATATATATATATAATCATAAGTAAAAGTGTACCGCTAAATCTGCTATATCCCCGCTCTATCCTTGCTACCGCTATATTAGGGTTAACCGCTAATAGCCTGCTAACCGCTATTGATAACATAGTTCCCTATATGTATTTCCTAATCTTTGATTGAATCTCATATTTCTTTGCAATGTTAATTTTTCTGGAATATGCTTCAGTGACAGTCAACCAGATCTCGCAGGTGGTGTTACTACATGAAAGCTCGGTACCATGTAATTGATTAGCCCAAAGACAACTATGTGTTGTCCTTTCTCCACTTAGAGTACTTGGGATCTAAAGAATGCGATTGTGAGGATTCTCCCTAATAAACTCCCATTCACCTTGTGCGATAAGGATAAATTCTAAAGCCCTAGACCATGCTTTATAATTCTTTCCATCAAACTTAATGGAAGTAATATGTACTGAATCTATTTTATTGTTGTTGTCCGTGTCTTCTACATAGTGGCTAAATTCACCAGAAATTCCACTTTTTCAGCCATCAATCTGTCTCGAGATACATGTGGTTTGCCTCGAGATGTGTGATGTGTTGTAGCGATCTCGAGATTTGTGTTGTATTGCTCCCTTGCAGAGGGGGGCGGTAGGGTTGGTAAACCCTGCCTTAAGTGTTGATTTGATTCATAGAAGATTTTCTCACATTTCTTTGTCGATTAGAGTTTATACTCAAACCCTAGGTACCAAGAAGATGATTTGTTTCATGGCCTAAAAATAGAGTTTAGGCTCTGATACCATGTTTAATATCAACAAAATAAAACAATTTTGGAGAAAAATGAAGGAGAAAATGAGATAGAGCGCCGTCACCCTCTCATCTTGGTGGCTAGTTGCTACCGTCTCTCCCTTTTTTATTTTTCTTAACCTAATGGACAACTCCCCGTTAGTATATATACATAGTGTTTTAACTTGAAAGACGATTATGCTCCTAATAAGGGGTCCTAGTACAATGGGTCATTAAAAATAGAAAATTATGCCAAGATCCGATTAATTACATCTAATCTAGCTTAGTATCCAACAATCTCTCCTAAGATTTTTTATACTTTTATAAAAATATTGTTTGGTCCTACAAATTTATAACATTCAATATTTAAGAGCCTCTTTTACTTCATTCTTTTGAATATGTCGATAGAAATTATGGTTTATATACTTTTATGACTTTGTTAACTCTTTTAAATTAATACTAATATCTGTATTTTCATTAAAAAACTTATAAAAATAATTTTTCATCTATTTTTTTATATCATCATTTGCCACTAGAATCTTCTCATCTTTATCTTTAAGCATCTAACAAAAGCAAGATCCTTAATTTTCTTATCTCTAGCCTTAGTTATCTTAAAAATATCTCTTTTACCTTCTTTTAAGTAAAGCTTTTTTATATAAATCCTTCCAAATTTTGGTTTGCAATGTGTAACATGTCCTCTTTGCCTTTAAAGAAATATAATAAATAAAAATAACTTGTGATCCCACAAGTGTAGTACAAAATTGGAAGTGGCGTGGACTAGTGCAATATGAAGAAAGAGACAAGTAAATCAGGCATGAACATTTTCCAGGGTTAAGAATATGAGAGTAGACTACCTATAATCAAATGCAGGAAAGCACCAGTTCAAAAAATTGACAATCAAATCCACCATCACAGTATCTATTGCAGCTGTGTCTGTCAAATGGGTGTGTTGAACCTGACAATCCAAGCACGTGGATATACAAATCAAAAGCAGCAGAACCCAAGGCAGAGAATTTCCAATAGCTAATCAGTCCAACATGAGTAGCTGCTTACAGATATAGAGGCAAGAAGAGGGTATTTACAAGCTGCGAAAGGGGTACCTTTACAGCAACTTTTTTTCCATCATGAGTACGAGCAGCATGGACTTGTGCTAAAGAAGCACTTGCCAAAGGAATTGGGTCGAACTCTACAAATATCTACATAAAAGCTAACAATCTTTTAAACTATAATAAAATATTCAGATTAATTTTAGACGTATGCAGAGGAATCCCTGTGAACAAAAACAAGTTCATAACTCCAAAAAGTTTCCAACAATATACCTTGCCAAACTAGAATATAGTCAAACTAGCAATGTGCAGGCAACTAAAGGTTGCAAGTGCTTTAAAAGGTTTTCTCAACAAATTTACAATAAAAAGTCATGAGCGCATTAAAAGGATTCCTCAACAAATTTACAATACATTCAAGAATCATCACCAGTGTTATCCGTATCGTACGACACGGTGTGATACGTATCATATCGTGGGCTACCACCACGATACGATACCCTATGGTGTATCGTTTTTAAGGAATTATCGCACCGTATCGTGCGATACACCGTATCGTGCACGATACGAGTCCCCGTCCGAATGGAAACCCGCATTTTTCGCCAGTTTCCTCAATCTCTTCGAGTTCTCCAAGCTCCCTCAGAGCCGGTTTTCGCCTCTTTGGTGTTCAAAGCTTCAAAATCGTGCTCTACGGTGTCCGTGCAAGCCTCCCATCTCGGATTTAGGTATATTTTTAGTGTTTTTCTTTATTTTTTCATTTTTATTTGTTGTTTTTTTGTTTATTTGTATTTTTCTTTTTTTGAATGACAAAATATGAAGTTATTAAGTGTGTGGATATGATTTTTATTGCATTCATGATTTGGGAGACACTTTATTTAAGTGTTATTTGACGATTGGGGATTTACGAAGTGCTTTTACTTTTAGGTTTTTGTTTGAATTAAAGTACTCAATTGAGATGGCAGGAAGGGGTGGTAGAGACTCTCATTCAAAGTCTGATGATCCGGCATGGCAATGGGGTACACCAGTTGAGGGTTCTAGGTTAAAGATAAGATGTTTATTTTGTGAGAGGGTGGTTAGTGGTGGAATTTAAGGTTGAAACACCACCTAGCAGGGACTACAAAAGAAGTTGTTCCATGCACAGGCAGAGTTAGAAGTTTGCCAGAAGGTATTAAATAGCAATGCCTGCAGATGATTGAGAGTATAGAGGAAATGAGACAACAAAAGGATGATTTGGAGATATTTGAAGAAGATTATGATGCTACTAGATTTGGATTCATTGATAGTTTGCCTTCAGATGGTAGAACAGAGATTGGTAGTAGCAGTTCAAGAGCACCTAGCAGGGAAAAGAGGGTTGCTGAAGACTTTGGCGGTGGTAGAAGAGGAAGTTTAGGAAGGAGTAGAGGAAGATCTTCTTCTAGTATACATTCATTTTTTCCTCCTACTACTACACTTGGTGTTCAACCTGGAATTCGTACTGCTATGGCTTCAGAACAGTTGCATGATCAGGCAGACCTTGTAGTGGACAGATGGTTTTATGATGCATGCATTCCTTCGTTTTTAAGCAATGGCAGATGCAATTGCTAATCGGTCCTAGATACAACATGCCCTCTTATCAGAAATTGAGAGGGAAGATATTAGATCAGACCGTCATTGAAGTGCAAGAATATTGTTCGACTTTGAGACAATCATGGAAGGAAACGGGATGCACTATCATAGCAGATGGATGGACAGATAGGCGAGGAAGGACATTGCTAAACTTTTTTGTATATTGTCCTAAAGGACTTATGTTTTTGAGATCTTTAGATATGTCAGAGGACAGGCACACTGCAGATATCTTATGGGAATAATTTGATAAGGTTATACAAGAGGTTGGGCTAGAGAATGTAGTCCAATTGATTACATATAATGCAGCTAACTACAAAGCAGTTAGGAAGGAGTTAGCTGATATTTATAGGACTTTCTACTGGACACCATGTGCAGCTCATTGTTTAGATCTCATCTTTGAGGACATTGGTGAAATGGATGAAATAAAGGCAGCAACTCAGTGTTGCCAAGATATTACAAAATTAATTTACAATCATGCATTTGTTTTGTGTATGATGAGGAGATATACAAAAAGTACAGAGCTTCTTCGAACAACTGCAACTCGGTTTGCAACAAACTTCTTATCTGTATAGAGTATTGTGAGACAAAAGCAAGCTTTGAAGAGAATGTTCTCCTCAGATAAGTGGCAACAATTTGCAGAGTTGCCTCAGAATAGAAGAAATAGAAAGTTGAATGATATTGCAGAGACAGTTTTCAGAAGTACATTTTGAAATGCATGTGTTAGATTGTTGAAAATTACTTGTCCTTTAGTGAAAGTTTTGAGATTGGCTGACAGCGAGGAGAAACCATCTATGGGCTACCTTTATGAAGTCATGGATAGGGCAAAAGAAGCCATCAGAAATAATTTTAATGGAAAAAAGAGAGATTATATGCCCGTGTGAAAAATAACTGATAATAGATGGAATAAACAATTGCATCAGTCTATTCGTGCAGTAGCCTATTATCTAAACCCATAATTGAGGTACTCAGCAACCTTCAAAAGGGACGGTGAGGTTAATCGAGGAATCATTGATTGTATTGATAGATTAGACCCTGATGAGAGCATAGCAGATGCTATATATCGAGAGATAGAGATTTATTATAATGCTCTTCACTTGATGGGTTTGCCTGTAGCAATTCGCAACCGCACTACGATGCGTCCAGGTAAATTGTTTATTTTCATATTTAAGTTGCATCTTATATTACTGTGGATTATGTCTCTAATGTTTGTCTTTTTCTACAGATGTTTGGTAGAACAGGTTTTGAACTGACTGTCCAAACGTTATAGATTTTGCAGTAAGAGTCTTAAGCCAAACCTGTAGTGCAATAGGTTATGAAAGAAATTGGAGTGTTTTTGAACACATCCATACAAAGAAGCGCAACAGGTTGGAACATAAAAGACTAAATCATTTAGTTTATATTCGTTGTAACATGCGCCTTCGTGAAAGGTAATGTTGTATACTTGTATTACTTAAATGTTCAATTCAATATTGTTTAACTTCAATTGTTAATATTATTTACTAATTGTTTATCTTTGTTTGTTGTAGGCAATTAAAAAAGTAAATAGACAAGACAGGCAATTTGATCCAAGTTTGGATAATTTTGATATATTAGAAGATTGGGTTATGGAAGAGATTGAAGAAAATGCCCTCCTAACTCTTGCATGGATTAATTTGGAAGGAGTGCAACAACAACATCAAGGAGACGAAGAATTTGACCTCTAAGCAGAAGGTGCTGCTGTTGATGATGATAAGGATCTCCAACAAAGAGAAGATGAAGATTATTTAGTTGATGATCCTGATTACAATTTGTAAAATGTAAATGTATTTCATTTTTTTATTCAAAATATATAAATTTGGATGCAATTGTTCAATGTTGAATGCTCAATCTGTACTAAACTTTGCATTATATGAATTTAAAGCAATTATCAGATTTTTCCAGATTTTTTTTTATTTTTTTCGGATTTTTACTAATTTTTATTGATTTTTAATTAATTTTTGTATTATTTAATATTAAAGTACGATACGGGTGATACGATACGCCCATATCGTGAAGCCCAGCGATACGCGATACGATATGCGTCAGACAACACTGATCATCACCATTAACATAAGAAGTATCCCTTTGATCAACATCATGAAAGAATCTCATAGACTCTTACTAAATGAGAATTGTTAAGAGGATATAACTGTCTTACATTAAACATTATTTTGAATATTCACATATTTGTAGTATCATCAAACCTCTACAGCATGAACTACCACTAACAGACTGGACTTGATCTTTGAGCCTTGAAAGCACAAAGGCATCAATAAGTTTAAAGCACATGACGAAATGTTTTATAGCATAATACCTCAGCTTTTTTCTCCCAAAGCATAATTTCTAGTCTGCACTCTTCTATACTGAAAAAGTGTCTGCAAAATGACCAAGCGATGGTCTTTGTACATAAAAGACACCATTTTGGACAAAAACAACGACCAGGGTGGACAAGATGTACCATCATAATAAACAAGACCGAGAAAACATAATGGCAACTTAAGCTTCATATATTGGAAAGAAGAAAAGAGAATTTGAAACATGCCGGAACGGAACATGGCTGCATCTTTACATTGATCACTTATACCCAAGATTTTCTGGGCAAGCTTTAGCGTCTTACTTATGAGCAAGAGAGAGAAAGAAGTATAGAAACTCCAATTGTGAATCTAACTGCATTGCAGATTGACGAATCGTGTATGCATATGCTATGTAGCACGCAAAGAAAGGAAGGAATGCACACGCAACACACATACAGCTATAGTACAAAGATCATGGTTAACAATATCAAACATACTTCCTTAGGATCCCTTCCAAGTTCTTTTGCAAATACTTCACAAACTTGTTCATATGAGGATACGGGACACCTGTTCAGCATGGAGGACCTCATGATCTGTACATATTCTTCAGGAACCAAGTATTCCTACAAAAGATTAAAGAACTCATTTACTAGAAACAACATATAAATAAATAGAAGGGAGCATGAATATGTGGCCAATTGTTCTCAAATATTTCCTGTAAACACAATTCTAAAAAGAAGCAGAAATTGGGTTGGCTATGCTTGAAGCAATACTACTACTTGTACCAGCATCAGGCCTTGCAAACCCCGACAACAGTGTATTTATTAGTGGAGTTACTTAGGTTATCAGTAAAGCTAAACTGTGACCTAGTTTGACAAAACAAAAATTCTTTTGTTGACTAGCAAAATACCTGCATTGGATTGGTTGACAACTGAAAAGATTGTAATCCTACCATTCTATTGCCAATCACATGCAAAATGGTACAAGAACTATCCAAGTATATGCTCCTAAATGTAATGGCAATAAAATTGTTCAACAACATCTATGCCTATGGTCACTTGAATCAGTTGTATAAATGGTATATCTTATTGTATGACAGTATTAATTATCCTCATGTCCTAAATCAACACAGTTCTAGTACCTAGGTCATATTCAACACTTTACCAGATTGTATATCTAGGTATTGTATGACACATGTTGGATCCATATCATGAATACGGTTCACGCCATATGAGTGGATAACTGTTTCTTAACCTTTTTCTTGGTGAAAAACATTAGAAGGGATTTTAAGACCACAAAACAAAATGAGAGGACTCAAGCCTTCTTTCTCTCCAAGCTCATTTTTTATGTCCTCTTGTGGAGCCACCTCGAAAATTCGGTGAACTTATGAAATTCGGGGCCCTTTTGTGTTACACAAAGTAATTTTTTGTCAATGAACACAATAAACTATGATAACGGGGGATCTAGAAATTCATTCAATGTAGGGGGAATGGACCATGGAACCATTTAGGGTGGGCATAATATCTTTTTCTTAGGTGGGGCAGATGTAGAAGTTGTAAGAACAAGAGAAGCAGACAATAAGAGGAAGCACTGATGCAGTCTGAAGATAGTGAAAAAGAAGAAAATGTGAAGTTTTTTTCTTAATTATGCTTTTTAGAACTTTGGAATTAATATGATGTTTCTTTGTTAGCATGAGTCTCCTTTCTATCCCAAGTATTGTAAGATTTACATATATGTTCATGTTATGAGTATTTTTTGGGGGTTTTAGATTCTTTTACTGAAGCACTGTGTCATACAATGCAATATCATAATAGTGCATTTGTGCATGGTATGCAGTCCACGATGTTCATAACATTAATTTGAGTAGATCAGGCCATGAGCCCAACTAAAAATCAGAGACAATCTCCTTATCATCTCTGTAATGCCAACGATGGGAAGGACTTATAGCTAATTGACTTGTTGGTGATGGGAAAACTTAAACTCTGCAGATGCAACAAATTATCAATAAGACTGGTAGGCTTGTTTATGGAATCATTCATGTTGTTCAACGGAAAAGACACACCAAATTTTTACTTGGCTCTAGCGAAATTAGTGTTTCCACTTTGTCAAGATGATAGCTCATGAAACAACATTTATCAGATATTGTTGCATTGATCCTTCCTTGCTGAATTCAAGATTATGCAACCTATACTCAAGCAGTCCAAAACTTTTTGTTTTCTGAAAGAAAGGTGACATCTACTATTTCCATCGTTACACATTATTATGAGGTCAGAAATGCGCTTATGCAAATGCTTATGGAGATAGCAACAGTTAGAGGAAGGATGAGAAGTCACCAATTGGCCAATATGTTGACCAAGTTTGATGTAAATTCCGCCGTTGTCAAAACACAAGTCCCGGAGGCGTTGGGCACATCGGACGTGGGCTTCGCGTTTGGCTTGTGCTCTCTCCTTGCTTTCTTCCGCAAGTCCCCACATCGAATACTCGTAATCTGAGAGGACCCGCACCATTTTACGATAACAATAAAAAAATCGCCGAAAAAGCGGTAGAGAGAAGGAGGAGTACCGAAGGCGATGAGGGAGGCGGCGAAGGCACCGCGTATAAGGCGGATAGTGACAGAGGTGCCGATCTTGAGGTTGGAGTAGGGATCCTCCGTAGAAGCGATGGCTGCCGCTCCGACGGCCGAACCCACAAGCAGCAATCTGCTGCTGCTGCTCCACCGCGAGAACAGGCGCCCAACGGCGGCCATCCGTTTCTGATTGCCTTCCGCTTCCCTTTCCGGCTTCCCCTAAGACCAGCAGAGAAGAGAGGCAACTGATTGTTGGATCCTCTTCTTCGTTCGTGCGACTCCAGCTACCAGTGTCCTATCTGCCCCTCTCGATCTTTTTGGTCAGGGCTAGCAGCACACTCTCACGCGCTTCGGCTTCCTCGATGGAACAGCAGACAATCTGGGAGCCGTTCCTGCTCGGGGGGGGCTGACACGGAGAGGGGAAGCGTACCCCTGTTTATACTTCCGTTGCACAAAAATAGAACTCTTTGGTTTATGCGTTGTACTTTAAAAGGGACCCGGTATCTTTATTCTCTTTTGAGAATCGATACGCGCACTCCCTTTTACTACCCACCAAAATTTAGTTCCACCTAAAATTTGAAATTTACAATAATACTCATCAACCATCAAAAACTCTCCTCCTGTACATGTCCTACACCATTTCGCTCGTTATCCATTATTTGAAACTCGATCTGCCCAATAATGCTTCGAATCCGACCAAAAAATAAAAAAGAAAGAAAGAATGAGACTGATTCGAAGAGCATTTTAGTTATTTTTAAAAGTATATCATTGATTTGATATATTAATTTATTTACTATCGGAATCAAAATGAAAAAGATATATAATTCTTCGCTCAAGACACGACACATACATGCCTCCTTGATGAGGGAAACATGCTTGTGTTGTGGGTTCTTGTTTGTAGGATCTCTATAAAGCCACGAGTCTTTTGCTTGGGAGACACGATTGAGAAGTGTCTCTTCTTGTTTCACATGATATTCATAAAGTATGATCATATGTTTCTTAATTCTTTTTTCTATTCTTTATTTTTGTATAGGTGAACTTGCTAAATGAGGTGATAAACATACATTGTTAATTATTTTTATCGGGCATTGATAACCAAACACAAATAGCTTCTACATGACATGGAATGAAATGACAATCACACTTCACGAAGTCCAAAAGATACTTAGTCTTTTAATGGAGGGCTAACTTATTGCCTTGACACAAGAAATGATGGTTAGAAGGAAATAAGATATTTTGAGTGATATGTTGAGAATGTGCATCGACGAAGTCGTATCTGAGATTAAGTTCAAGGTTGTTAAGTTTGAAGTGCTCTGAACTAATTTTTTTAAAAGTAGAGTGAGTAACAAAAATAAGATCTTATGTTAATTGTTGTATTAGTTACGATGTACATTGTATCAGGATTAGTCTAGGAATAGGATGCCAATAATGCTTGTGAATCAGTTACCGCACGATGTAGGAAAGGTTGAAAGTTATGCGTAGGATACAACTACATTAGCATATTTATACGGGCAACTAGAGAATGCATCCTTAATAAAAGTACAACTTAGTGAATATACTTCTTTACTTAAGGTAAGAATGTGTTCTATTATTTCTTACTATATGTAGTTCAACTTTTTTGTTTAAAAATTAATAAGCTATATATTTTAATTATAGGCATAGATTTATGAGTACTTCTTAGCTTTCAAAATTACTATGCAACTGGAATGGTAGGATAAGAAACCACATATAAGCCGATGGATAGAAAGTGTATGTCACAAGCAATCTCATATTGAGTAGCTTACTCAATATTTAAGTAATTAGACTTGATGAAGACAAAACATATATTTTGAAGTGAGTATATTGATTTCTTAATCTTTTAATTAAACACAACAATATATATTATATATTCTTGCATGATATTTTGTGAAATGTAGATTAACTGACAGTTATATAGTTATTCAAAATATATGAATTGTAATACATATAAGTTATTGCGATATTACGAATGTATTCAATGCATAGATGTTGTATAGCCTTATATGCTAGAACATGTAGTTCGTTAGTTTGGCCTACGTCAAAACATCCTAATAGTATTAATAATACACTCCATTATAAAGATACATGTGAAGGTCCACGTATAAGGTATAGTATTAGCCACGTGACACGAGTTGAAAGACTAAATGCTCACAATATTTTAAGCTTCAACATTTTGGAGTCCCAACACTTTAACCATACGTGTATGACGAGGTGTACATGGAGTAGTACATTCAAAGGATGCATCAATTTATTTTACAAGATTCTAATAGTCAATTACATCATGCTCATCATACTCCAACTAAGCAATGTGATACATAGTTATACATATATGTAAATGAATCATTGTATTTATATTAGTAGCAACCTTGTACATATTTTGCTTTAACCCCACATATTAACTTTTCTTCACTTAAATTTTTATATCAGTGTATGAGTGTGATGCGTGAGACACTTTCAATTGTGCCATGACCATTGTTGGGTGACTCTATGTTGTTGGGCCTCATAGAGACGTATGAACAATGTCACGAACGAATCCATCAACTAGAACTTAATGATGAAGATAATGACAATGCATGACATTTTTAGTTTGGGTTTTATATAGGATGTTATTTTATGATTTTTAAACATTGTATATGTAAATAATAATTGTAATGTCGTATAGCATAATAAAATAAATAACATAATGAAATATATAAATATTATGTTGACTGCTATACAAAGTAGTGTAACATAATGATAGTACATGTACCACACATCCCTCATAGTAGACTATTCAGTGTCTAACATTAGTGGTAGAAATGTTGTCGTCCCTATCGTAGAGATGAGTACCAATTTTATGTTATAATGAGTAGTGATAACTGAACCTATATCTGACATGGGCATTCAATATCGACTAGGACATAGCCTATCTCTAATGTATGTAATGCATCGAATAACACCATCTACACCACCGTCATCTACGAAAATTCTTATATATATCTCATACCTATGTGTCACCTCCTTCAAGCACTCTCTAGAAGCTTCGGGCCACTATTCCTCTCCTTATCCTATAAGTGTACCAATAACGTTATACTCATAATTTTATATCTAATAATATTTACCCAAACATTTACAAAGAGGCTTATAAAGAGTGGTATTGCCATTTCATATGTTGGTTCGAGATCAAGTTACTTAAAAATGTTCTTGTCAATAGTTGAGAGTGAATCACAATTCCTTGATGAGTTATGGCCCAACTCAAGAGATATATCACGCCTACCTCTGTATAAGGCAATCTTGTCTGCATGCTCCCAAGTTGAGAAGTCTTGTCTTATAGATTGATTAGATGGTATTTCTTAGGATAATATATTGGTGGTTCCTATAGTGTAGTATACTCAGGAGTTAACTACTCATCCAACATCTTAACAAATTTATCGCATTGTAGATGATTCTATAACTTCCTGCAAACAGTCTCTATAGATATTTATGCATTCTCTCCTACCTCATTGACAATATATTGGGTATTCTCTTTCATGTCTAATTTCTTAGAAAATAGATAAATAGTTGACTATTCTATTGAAAAACCATATTTAGGTAGAATGTTAGCTTGTGGGCACAAGGTAGACCGTGTGAATGTCACAAATTACAATATCTTTTTATATATGAATCTAGCATACGATTGTACTCTTTTACAATAAGTTTAAGAGCATGACATGATACTATTCTCTCAAGGTCGAGCCAGATCTTTTGTCACATTATTGTAATCATGGTTAGAGCTCTTGATTTATCAAATGACTTCAATTCTGTAATCTATAACTCTATCAATGAATATAGTTGTTTTCAAATTATATTAAATCTAACAATTAGGTACCAATGAACCCTTTTAACCTTACATGTGCACTTTTCACTCTTACAAATATGAATATACAATCATTATACATTTGAAGAACAATAGATGTATGAATATATTGAAAACCAAATTCACATACCTATTAATCATATGAGTTTTATAATAAATCGCCTAATCTACCATTGTCGAGACAATTCTTTCCTTGTATGGGTTCAACCACTACTCTTTAATATAGGAGGGTAGAAGAGAAAATTTCCTCCACTTCAATTTCATTATATCTACCATCCCATTTTAACTACTATCATCTAATAAATTGACTTTCTTCTTCCAACTTAGAGTAAACACACTTGCTATCTCTTTATTTCTTGTTAATTTTATAATAAATGCTTAGATATTTTTGGTTGTATGTCATCTACAAAAAAATATTATATGTTGTACATATAAAAATTATTTGAATGACATTTATCAAAGTCAAATCATGGTCACTACAAGCAAGACGTGAAATTTTGTTTAGAGTGTATAACTCTCTTATAAACTCGACAACCTCAAGGTAATAAATCTTATCCATGAAGAAAACAAGAAAAATATATAACCATTAATAACATTAATATAGGGTAAATATTACTACAGTAAGACACATATTTGTCTTATATGTGATGTCAAATTTCAATACTCATAGAAATGCATGATGTAGGTATATGAAACGAAGATGTGTAAATACAATATAACTATCAGTATCTATATCAGGGATTTTATGATAACATGTATGATAATGTTTGGTATTTAGATAATGTAGTATTTGTTGTAGAACACTTTGAGAATCCCTATCTTCCTTTATGATTTTCATCATTGTATTATAAATATGCTTTGCCATACTCACATTTGCCTCGTTTACCGGCTTCAAATGCATCAAGATGTACTTCGGTTTATAATGACTGCATGAGGTTTTTTGTTACACTGTACTTAGAGCTACTCAATCTATCTACAAAAGTATGTCATTCAAAATACAACCATAAAAGGTGGTTGTCTTATGAGCTACATAAAACTTTCAATAATCACCTCCTCCTCTCTCTCCTCTTAATGAGAAGGTTCTTAGTACTCATTCGCATAATAATTTCAACATCAATATTTTTATTTTACTTATACTTACAACTCCTTTCTCAAGTAAGCTATACCTTGTTTATTACACCTAATAACTATAACAATGTTATACTTTCTCCCAATTAGTCTAATATAATCAATAAGTTCATTACAACTCATAAACATATCATTCGTCACAAACATAAGAGAATAGTCTAGCCCATCACCCTCATAATCAACAAATTCATCTTCCAACTCTTTTACCAACCAATCAGTAAATACACCATTCGTTACTCTCAAATCACTATCACACTCTATAGTCGTCATATGATAAGTCATCGTCTTTTCTGAATCACTTTCATTATAAGTGTTTTCGTTCAAATTGCTTGTCATTTTGCAATAAAAATATAAATATCAAATATATAAGAGAATAATATTCAATTAAAGGAGATGAGGGACAGACACACCTCTATGCTCAAGGGCACCCGCTTAGGCCATGTCTCCCTCCTTAAAGGAGACGTGCCTTTGTCGTGTCTTCCTTAAGGAGGGAGATGCGGTAGAACCACGTCTCTCTAAAGAAGATGCGATCGAGGTGGAGAGGCGCTCCTGTACCACGTCTCTCTCTATGATTTTGATGCATGTTTCAGTTTCATCCAAAACCGAGTCTTCTTCAAACATTTGAAAATTCAAAAGATTTCAAGCAAAGCAATGAATATACAATGATCTCACCAAAAGCCAACATTTTAAATTCAAGATAAAACTAGAAATCGGTCGGATTGATCGTCTCCTTCATTTTTTTCTTTCGTTTTTCTTGTTTCTTAGTTCGTTTGATTCAAACTAGGTTCGTAAGTAACTCATTGGTAATAGTTGGTTGCAAATAAACATATATCACTTCTCAATGAACAAAAATCACATGAAAATCGCTTCTCAATGAACGAAAATCACATGAAAATCGATCATCAAAAGAAGAAAAATATCACCGGAATTTGCTATGGAGAGGAGAGAAAAATACTGTAAAGAGTATTTTGGGTATTGATGAAAATTGATGTGTGTATAGTAAATGGATGTGTATATGCCCGCACAAGATATCGAAGGCAAATCCGATGAGGCAGATCTTATTCAGTCTAATCTTCGCACAGCTGCACTGTGAGTCGATCCAGTGTTCAGTATCTTAGAACTAGATAACACATGAACAGACAGAGAGCACTACCTATTATCTGGTTTGAAGGACACCTCTTCATCTCTCCCGGCAGTCTTTATATAAAGATAATCAACTTTTGATCTGAGACCAGCTGCGTTTTGCACAATCCAATTCTCATTGCCCGCAACACATGCAGTCTCTGTTTGATTCATTATTACGTAGTAAACTATGGTTTTTGATTGAAGTTTTGCACAATATAGCTCTCTCAGGCATGAATTTGTAGATGAGAACCGTTTTTATGCAAGAAAATAGGTTGTTCCTTTGCTCCAATCTTGACCCCCACAAGTTCTATGCCGGCAATGAATACCATGTTTCTGACGGAAAATGACCACTTCATCCGCAGGTCTGCTCCATATTCGAAGAATAGCTGTTCCCATTCTAATACCTGATACAGATCAAGACCTAAGGATTCTTTGGTTAGTTAAAATTTGCGGAGTTTCAACGCATAAGCAGTTCTGTCGCAGCGTTTCAAAAGTCTCAACGAACTACAATGCGTAAAAGTGTGATCACAGTCGCAAAACTAAATGCATAGGTCAACAGAAACTTGCTTCCTCAAAATTTGGCAACGTCAAACGCATCTGTTATGTCAGACTAGTCAAACAAGAACCACGCATCTACGTGATTCAGACAGAGACCCGTACCCTGTCTAACCAAACTACCCACCCACCCACAGTAGAACCATTCATTTTCAAAGCATTAGTTCCTTATTTTAGTTCCTCCTCAATTAATTAATTGATAATTGAATCTCCTGTCAACACTTGAAAGGGAATGAGCTTATGGCTTTATCTTTTCATTTGAACATACCGTGTATAATATTTCATATAGTTCACCGCTTTGCATAAAAATTGCAAGATTAGAATTTCCAAAATTCTCTTGGACAAATTAACCTATTAAATTCCTAGTACGCATAATCCTTCTTGTTCCAACAAGAAACGGCATTCAAAAACTCATGGCACTGTATGACTTCCATCATCTTCTCGAGGAGTAGCAGTGGCATAAGAAAACATAACATAGACAATACAAACAAACTGAATAGAACAGGCTTCGAACCCATTGCAAAGACGTATCTTTTTAATTTATGCGTTCTCCAATCCCGGCTGTCTTGGGAGATGTAAATGGCGCCTCGATATTAGTCTTTCATGCACTTCTGTTTTAGGTGATCAGCTGATCCATCAAAGCCAGCATTTTGCTTTATTCGTGTTGTTTACAACTGTAAAAGATAGAAATCCAGCACTTGGAAAAAAAATTAGTGTTTGACAGTTACACGATACTTCAATCCTTAATGCATGATAATTCCTTCAATGAATTCTACTTTATCAAAAGATCCAGACAGATCACTTTCACAGTTGTTCCGGAAAACTTGAGTTCACCTTTTCAGCACATTTGAAAGTGTACTTGTTTGTGACACATAAATTGGAGAAGAAGGCCCAAGTTATGACCAGCGTTCACAAGTAAACACATACTCAATTACATGTAAAAGCCTTTAGTAAGCTAAAGTTCTGCCTCTTTTGCAATTCTAGCTACAAAAACTAGGATCATTCACTAGGGCTTTGTTCCATGCACTACATGGCTGACGCACATCGATTTCATTTGAAAATTTGGACATTTCTGGATACAGGCTTGCATCCTATGTAATTCGCTTACAATCTAAAGGAACAAAAAGGCATTGCCATCAGCCGGACAAAACTGACCTGCATAGATGGCAAGTGGCTCCGGCTGGAATCCAGGAACCCTTCTTTGAATAGCACAACTACCTTGCAGATAGATGGTAGCAGGTCAGGGAGACAAGGAGTTAAGGCATGCACAACAACCACGACCTGGGAGGTGATTGGAACAACAAACACGGTCATCAACTTTAGGTGCCAGAACTATAAATTCATAAACCGAATTGTCGAGCTGGTGGATTGATCAAACTGAATCAACGAGCCAAAAGTTAGTAGAACTATAGAAGCACCACTTTATGGAGATTATACTGCACTTGGCATATAAAGAGTGAATTCTTTTGGTACTTTTATGCTGATCTGCTCCATATCCCATCCAACGTCCTCCAACTCTTTCAGGAAATCATCAAATCGTTCTTCTAATTTAGAAAGACTTTCACCAAGCTGATGGAATATGTTACTGGCACCCTTCCAATTCTCATAAAGCCAATAAGCTTGCCATAGACTACGTAACACAGTAATACTAGTTGCTCCCACCTGAAACATTTAACAATGTGACTTCATCAAGTTGAGACTAGAGATTCACAGGCCGTGATTGTCAAAGAACCTGCCTACACAAGCACATGCGCACACGAGAGAGAGAGAGAGAGAGAGAGAGAGAGAGAGAGAGAGAGAGAGAGAGAGAGAGAGAGAGAGAGAGAGCATGCATGTTTGTGCATTCGCAAAATATTTGCCCAAACTACCTTCCTCAGTTATTCAGAGAATAAGCTTCTCAAAGTAGTCTGCACATTCACCAAAGGAGGTGAGGTATACTTAAACATGGATTTGGACACGAATCAACAGCCAATTCCCAAACAACCGGTTAGAAAACCAAATTCAAACCTAAACCAGAAGAGATCAATACCTTGGGTGCAACTAGATCACTCTTACGCATTTGATAAGACAGCAGGAGAACCACAAATATTTTTTATTTGATCTATATTCCAAGAGGAGAAGTACCTTTATGAAACTAATACTTCCATATCTTTAATTTCATGACGGGTTTGAGTCAAGAATGTAATCCTCTCCATTGTATTGTTGAGAGTATGAAGCAGATTGAGACGTGGAAAGACAAGGATGTTCGTGACTGTTCATGGATCAAATTCATATTTGAGATCCAGATTTGTTCTCTTTAATTGTCTGGTGTTATGTTTCTTAAGTATTGATTTTAAAGGTAGCTTTAAATAAGCCACATTAATGACATGTAGGTAAATTTGTAGCTTGTAATGCTGGTAATTAAAATGGGGAATGAGAACTTATCATGGAATAGAAGAAATAGTGGTGAGGGGTGGTAGCCAACAGATCAACCGATCCCTTTTCCATCTTCTATACTTTTTCTTGCTCCATCTTACCTATTAATTGATGTTTCTTACACATGGTATTAGAGCCTATTGGGCCGATTTGACTCTGGTAGAGCATAATCATTGGTGATGTGTGGAAGTGGAACAACAAGAAGAACGAGGACTTGAAGGGTGATATGAAGTGAAGAATACCACATATCTGCGAGTTGTTGGACGATTTCAGTCAAGAACACATACAAGATGGAAGTAAGATTGAAAGAGAAATCTCAAGGTGCAACCTATGGAAACGATTAGAAATTAGAACCTTCCAAATCACCAATATTCGATTAAAAAGCAATAATTATAGGGAATGGGCAAGATTCATCGAACTTATCCTACAATATAGAGGAAAACTACAAATGATCAAGAAAGATCATATTTAGCAAAGTGAGGAGAGAATAAATTTTGAAAGATGGTCTAAAGATGATGCTTTGGTGAATTTGTGGTTAATTCAATAAATGAATCTATTTATTAGTAAGACATTATGTACATGAAATTGGCTACAGAAATATGGTCTATAGTCGAGGAAACAAAAGAGTATGAAATCCTTAAAAATAAGAAAATATCATCTAGGAGACCGATCAATTAACGAATATTATGGAGAACTGTGTGAGCTTTAGAATGCAGAAAGGTATATTGTGGAAAATAAATGCAGTTATTGTATAAAAGAAAGAAATGCATATGGAGTAATTCGAAAAGTTTTTGATGTTCTATAGGGTATATTCCCAGAATATGAATCAATCAAGTTTTTGACCTTCTATAGGATATATCCCAGAATATGAATCAATAAAGCTGAATATTCTCAGCAAGAAAGAGCTTCCTTTAGTGGGAACAATATACTCTATTTTATTGAGAGAGGAAGATTGAAAAAATTTAGAGAAAGAAAAGCAAATACAAACCAAAAAAATCTGTATTTGCTAGAAGGGGCAGATTAATTATTAAAGAGGAAGAGACTCAGGTAGAGGTAGAGGAAGATGACGAGCTTAGAATTATGAGGATAAAAATAAACTACATTGCACATATTGTGGAAAAAGATGACACACTTACGAACATTTTGGGAGATTATAAGTAGGCCAACAGATTATAAGGATTATGAAAATCATATAGCAACAATGAGTGAGAAGAAGACATAACCTAATTCTATGGATGAAATGATAGAACTAAAGAAGAAACTTACATAAATTGAATTAAGACTATCTATCCATCCTACCTCGTACAACATTAGTAACTCATTTCTTAAAAATTATGCATGTTTCAATTTATGGGTTATAGATTCTGGAGCCACCAACCACATGGTAAGTGATAAGTCAAACTTCATAAGGTGTGAGATTACTTCCATGTCGCAATATGTGAAGGTAACGAATGGCTCCTTAGTTCCAATAGAAGGAAAGGGAGCAATTGAAACAAAAAAAATTTAGACTTGAGTTAGTGATTTATATGCTCAAGTTTCTAGTAAATTTGTTGTCGGTGAGCTCCTTGATTAGAGACTTAAATTGTTAAATCACTTTTTTTCTATCTGGTTGTTTATTTCAGGATCTAAAGATGAGAAAAACTTTTGAACGAGGTGAACTAAGGAAAGGGTTATACATTCTTCCTAGTCATCAATTTTTGTAGAGAAGAGTACTTGCAACCACCAGTATAGAGGAAAAATTGAGGATTTGGCATAGTCGGTTAGGACATTTGCCTATGTCGAAGGTTAAAGAGTTTGTTCTTTTTATTATTCTAAATAATTTAATCCTTCAATGTGACACTTATAAAAGGACTAGACATCATAGAGCTTAATTTCCAAGTAGGGAGAGTCTAGATCGCCAATTCCATTTGAACTAGTCCACTATGATGTATGGGTACGTGTGTGGCACCTTCAATGGAAAAATTTAAATACTTTGTTATTTTTATTGATGACTATCCAAGGCTCACCTTTGTTTATCTTATGAAATCTAAGTATAAAGTCTCCTTAATTTTTCCTATAGTTCGCAATCTCATTAAGACCCAGTTTGGGTACACCATTAAGACAATGGTGATGAATATATCAAGTCCCAATTGCAATCATATCTTCAAACTCATGGTATTTTGTATCAAACTTCGTTTGTTTATACTCCATAACAAAATGGAGTGGCTGAATGGAAGAATAGAAATATTCTCAAAATTGTTAGAACCTTACTACTGAAAATAATCTTCCTAAATAATTTTGGCCTAAAGTTGTACTTATTGTGGTTTATCTCATAAATCAATCTCTAAAAAGTCACTCTTTAAGTTGATTAAACTAAAAGACAACCCATTTCATATAACTCCACGAATTTTTGGATGTCTTTTCTATGTTCATATACATGATCAATTCCATGACACGCTTGATCGTAGGGCTGTTAAGCTATGTTATCAATAGCGCGCTATAACGTTTTAGTGGTGCTAAAAATGCTATAGTAGGTGATCCTTAGCGGGCGACCCGCCATGGCCGCTATAGCACCGCTAATAATGTTGTATTGGATCAGGTCGATCCACCCGATCCAATACAACATTATTAACCTAACTCACGCAGCGCAGGAGACTCCCACCTCTCGTTGTCTCTCTCTCCATCTCCTGCCTCTCGCCACCTCTCGCGTAGTCCCGCAGCAAGGCCTCTTCATCAAGGCAAGATGGGAAACAGGAGCTGCCAATAATATGAATGGGAGTGGTGGGCCGAAATGATGAAGGATGTGCCGAGCTCATGTGTGGTGGACGTAGTGACACAAAGCGAAGGCGTGACTCAGGAGCTACTCATCCACTATAGAGGCCCTACCTTTAATGGCCTTAATGGCCGCCTCACGTCTGAGCCACCCACCGCTCGCGTCAGGTAGGGTAGGGTTTTTTCATACTTGAGGCGAGTGGAGTGAGCAGGAGTAGGGCCAGCGCATAGTTGCCTCCACTAACCTAACACACGCATCACGCACAAAAGAAGACTCCCGCCTCTCGCCATCTCTCTCTCTATCTCACGCCTCTTGCGTAGTCCCGTGGTGCCGCTTCTGTTGTCCCTCTCCCACAACCCTCCTCTCTTGTCCCTCTCCAACGGCCCCGCCTTTTGCTATCTCTCTCTCTTGTTGAATTTAAACTGACATTGGGGTCTTATGCTATTGAATTTCCTATGCATGCATAGACCATTTGATGCTCTAACTCGGGACAGATTCAAGGTGGGCAATGTGAAGTTATATGTTGTTTTCCTTTTCTTAAACATACTGTTAATAAAAACAGTCTACCAAAAAATATGGGGGCTTTTGCTATCTCTTGTCCCTCTCCAACTGCCCTGCCTTTTGCTATCTCTCTCTTGTTGAATTTAAACTGACATTGGGGTCTTATGCTATTGAATTTCCTATGCATGCATAGACCATTTGATGCTCTAACTCGGGATAGATTCAAGGTGGGCAATGTGAAGTTATATGTTGTTTTCCTTTTCTTATAACATACTGTTAATAAAAACAGTCTACCAAAAAATATGGGGGCTTATTTTCCATGTCCAAATTGCAGACAATTATGATCATAGGGCTCATACTGTAGATAACATTAATGGAGTTGTTTTTTATGGTTTGGCATTTATAGCAAGGACTGAAGCTGATGGGCTGTTAAAGGATTTGAAAGGCATATCCCATCGTCTTCCATCTTGGCTTGCAAATTCGACTCCAAATAAGTTCATAGTATGTCCTCTTCGGGTGTTTGTGTTGAGGGTACATGTTTGTGTGTATGCATGCATTAATTGATTCTTGTGCAGGTGCATGCATATGTTTATGTATGCATGTATGTATGTGTATGAACACTTGCATGTGATTTAATCCATTTTTTGTTGTGTATGTACGCGTGTATATGCATTTTTTTAATTTATGAGAATAGTATGGTGATATTACAAGTTTCTCGTACTATCTATATTGTTTGACCATTATTTGTCAATCAACTACTTCTTACATGTCCAAGTAGTGGTTTTATATGTAATAGATATTTGATTGCTTATGCTTGTGTGATAGTTTTAGGAACTCCTGAAGGACATTCAATTATATTTCTAGTACACAACGGGCCCTAAGATATGTCCATAACTACTTGTTTATTGGTTTTGTCCATAATTTCATGCCTATTTCTTGTAGTTGCCTTGGATATTATTCAATTAGAGGTAGAGATATTCTGAGAAAACATTCATCGTTATTCATGTCTGGGTTCTAAAATAAATAATATCTGCAGAAAAGATTGGGTGTTAGAGAGGGGAGACCATAGAGATCTAGGTTAGTGTTTTTTCTTCTGCATTATATGCTTCTGTTTTGCATGTCATATCTCCAATGCCTCATTAGCAACCTCTTTCATGCTAGACCTAGCATAGGCTATATCCGTCTTGACAAAGGATGAAAAACTATCTATTTTTGCTACAAACAGTAATTTCTGGCATGAGATTTTTTTTTACATATTTATGAAAGAAGTTGTTGTGTTTATTGATATTTCTTAGAAATTAGAGAACCCATTATATGTATTAATATATACATATATATAATTTTTTAATCATAAATAAAAGTGTACCTCTATATTTGTTATATCCCCGCTACCTCTATATCAAGGTCGACCGCTAACAACCTGCTAACCGCTATTGATAACATAACTGTTAAGTGTGTTTTCATTAGTTACTCTTGTGAAAAGAAAGAGTATGTTTGCTATGATCCGAAAACTCATAAAAAATACATATCTCTGGATGTAACATTCTTTGAAACCATCCTATATTTCTAGAGCCAAACCGAATTGCCAAGTCCTAACATGGAAGAACAAGTACTTTCTATGAATACTACAAATGAAGGTTTATATGAAGAGCACAAAGTCATAGAAGAGGATAAACTAGGAGAAGAAAAGAAACTGGAAGTCTACCCGAAAGGAGAAAGGAAGGTATTTATGCAAGGGAAACCATGGACCGGGGAGAGAATCTCCCTCAAATCCCACTGTTGCTCTAAGAGAACAAAGTAAAGAAGTTGTGGATATGCCCATCGCACTTCGAAAAGGAAAAATGTCATGTGGTAATTATCCAATTTCTCAATTCATGTTTTATGATCAATTGTCATCAAGTTATCATAATTTTGTATTAAATGTTGAAACTTATCAAGTTCCTAAGGATTTTATTGAAACATCAAGGTATGAACACTGGGTTGAAGCCATGAAATAAAAACTTCAGGCTCTTAGAAAAAAATTAGACCTAGAAATCACTGACCTACCAAGAGGAAGGAAAGCAGTTAGATAAAGTGTGTCTATACCATAAAGTTAAGGCAGATGAGACTTAGAGAGATATAAAGCAAGACTAGTGGCCCTAGTTATAGTCAGTCATATAGGATTGACTATGATAAGACATTTACCCTTTAGCAAAGCTTACTTTCATATGGGTGATTATTAGTATTGCTTTCCAAAAGAATTGGATGATGTGACTGTTGAAGAATATGAATGTATTTGTTGTTTTTAGTGCTAGGCTTGTAATTTTTTATATTTGGATATTATTGTAATTGCCCGTAGTACTAAATGCATTTTGATCATTTTATGTTTAACAACCCATTATATAAGGATTGGACGTTTTGTATTACGGTTGAGAGTCTGAGAATAAGAAAGAGAGAAAGAGAAGGGTGGGCTCCATTAGAGGGCCTGCCCCTCCTCCAATCTCTCATATTTTACTCTTCATTTTTCTTATTGTTTCTTATTATCGATTATCTATTATGCTTCTCACAAATTCCAACATGGTATCAAAGCCTTACGATCGATAGGAGTAGAGTATAGCAACTACTATGTGCTATGCAGATCGGGCTACAAAGGTGGAATCCTAAGTTGACAAAGATAGGTCACTAGTGTTTAAGTGAGGCATCCAAAGAAACAAGCACCTTCCCCTGAAAGAAAAAAGGGTGATGGCATTGAGAATTTAAATAATATGACTGGAAGTGCTTTGGAAGATGCACTCGACACTTCATATGTTTATTTTGGCCTGGAAGGCATCTCCTGTCAGGTGAATTTATAGGGATTTGAACTATTCATGATGTCAATTTCCTACATGATCTGAAAGGTGAACCTGAGCTATGTCATCCATCTGATATGTCTATCATGGAACGATCATTCCTAGAGCTAAATGATCTCCAATACCCCATGAATGTAGTAACATCTAGAAACGACTCTTGTGTATATGACGTCCCACATGCCTTCCAATGATTCCTTTACTAATATGAATGCGACAAATATGACTTCATGGGCTGGAAGTACGTTAATTGCTTCAAATGCCCATTGTTTATTCAAAGATCAAATTTCTGAAGGTAGTTGTGTGGATGCACTCTCAGAAAAAGAATCTCTACAACAGATGAAGGACATTCTTGGCTACAAGGTTGAGAAGGTTGTTGGTTGCCCAATGGGCTACCAAAAGTGATGACTGGAAAGGAAGATTTGATTTTTTTAAAAAAGTAATTTCAATTTTTTGAATGTCAAATGTAAGAAAAGTTATAAATTACTTTTCTGATTTTGTGAGAAAGCAAACCAGAAAGATAGTTCTAGAAAGTTACTTTCCTGATTTTGTGGGAAAGCAAACTAGAAAAATAGTTATGAAAGATCACCTTTCTAATTTGATGGAAATGATAAGATAAAAAGAAAAGGGATTATCCCCACGATTTTAGGAAAGAAAATCATTAACTGTGGCCCATCATCCACAAAAAAGAAAGTGATTATAGAGAAAAGAAGGTGGTTAGTTACCTAGTGGGCCCATCCATCCCAAATATTGTGGGATGTGCTGAGAAAGGCGCTCTAAAGTAGAAGGAAGGGTTGTTGTGGGATAAAGTTGGTAGAAAAAGCAAAATAAAGGTTTGAAATTGGAAATTTAAATTCAGAATTCAAACAATAACAACTTCCATGATTTTTGAAAGAGGATCCTACGCTGAAGAAAATGGAATCCTGAGTTTGAATTCGAGTTGGTAGGAGTTGTTGTTTTGTTAAAGATTGACCACACCTTGAGAAAAGATTCCAGCCTACATGAGAGAAAGCTACACTATTGGTTGAATATCCATTTCACCACATCAAGGTTGATCATATTCATCATGTTAAGATGAATGATTAACCTTAGCTGTTAGAGTCGCATGATGCTGAAAGAGATTCATCAAGCCTTAGTTGTTGATATGTGAAAAGCAATTCATCCCTCCCAAAAAGGACCTTGGAGGATCCTTGCCTAGAAAGAAATGACATCACTGTTGATATGTGAAGAAATATAACAGATCGATCGTTCTATTTTGAATTGTCAATCGATGGGAGGAGTTGTTATGATTCAAGGATTATGATGTTGAACGTGACTTGCTGCTTGTGAACAACTATATAATGCAGGTTACATAAATCTATTTTGGTGGAATTGGTGGAGTTTATGAATTTGTCAGTTGGACAGACCAGCAAATAGCTGCAGGATCAATGATGATTTCCAAGATTGATTGCGAACATCACTTGAAGTTTTCGTTGATGATGTCTGCAGATTTTTCATAAAAAGTTGTTGAAGATCTTTATGATATCATAATGCATGATGTTTTGTCAATTAATATGTGTGAACATTATGAGACTTGGAGCATTATATCCAAAGAAAGGAGTGAAGGACGACTCTTTTATGATTTTAAATAGCCTAAAGACTATGAGTTGTGTCCCTGCAGATAGCACAAATCAAGAGGTATTCTCTTTTGACTATCAAAAATTTTGCTGCAAATATTCCATTGCAGAGTCTAGTGAAAGCCTTTAACAGCATGATGGCTAAGGTTGAAGAGATCATGGAAGAGCATGAGAACTCGCCGAATGTTGCAATTCCCTTCATGAGAGATGACGTCATGCATTCTTAATGAGAATGTTCCATGGCATTCTGAACATGAGGGGAAAATAGGAGAAGATTGAATCCGCAGGGAAGGACGCTCTTAAATGGCTTGATGACAACCAGAGTGCACAAAAAAATGATTACGAAGAGATGCTAGTTGAAGGGAATGGAAGAGCATGAGAACTCGTCGAATGTTGCAATTCCCTTCATGAGAGATGGCGTCATGCATTCCTAATGAGAATGTTCCATGGCATTCTGAACATGAGGGGAAAATAGGAGAAGATTGAATCCGCAGGGAAGGACGCTCTTAAATGGCTTGATGACAACCAGAGTGCACAAAAAAATCATTACGAAGATATGCTAGTTGAAGAATACGTTGCACAGCCATATGTAATGCACCAAGAGTCAATGAAGGATACTGAAGATTGCAGTCATGAGGACTGCAAAAATGTTTTTATTTGCAGTGCTAAAAAAAACAAGCCATGAAGGCTGATAAAAATTTGTTGCAGTCATGAATCTGCTGAAAAATTATTGCAATCATGAAACTGCTGAAGATGGACAACCATGAAGGTTGAATTGAAGAGTTGTTGAAAATTATTGCAGCTATGAAGCTGCTGAAGATGAACAACCATGAAGGCCAGTAAAAATGTTACAACCATGAAGATTGTCGAAAAATAGACAGCCAAGAGTGCTGAAAAATTTAAAAAAAGTGTAGAAAATCAGTCTTTTTCACTACGTATGCATGACAAATCAAATCATAGAAGAGGTAAGAGAAATTTATTGGTATGGAATATGACAATATCACCAAGAAGCATGAAAATTAAGACCTTGAGTTGCTGAAGTGAACAACTAGGAGGGCTGGAAAAAGTGGTTATAGTCACCATGTGAAGGGCACAAGACCGACTAGTATAAGCAGATGTCTATTTGAGAGGTAGAGAGAAGACACACAACCAACACACTGACAACAACCACTATATGAAGAGGCATAGAAAAAAAAAGTTTAAAGTATGTATGGTGAAGATAGTACCTCCTACCATAAAAAATCAGCTTTCTCAAGAGAAGAAAAATATGATTTTTGAAGTGTAGTTGCCCGATTGCTACATGGAGTAGAAGGAAGAGAGGGAGTAGCCGACACGCATAGAAGGGTCGTGCGCTACCCAAGTGTGTTCTTAATTATTCAAGTTGATTTAAAGAAGCTTTATAAAGATCATTGGAAGTGTGGTGAAGAAAAAATAAATTTTTCGATAAGTTTGGAGTTCAAAGTATCTCACTCCCAACTAAAGGGGGGGTGTTGAAGAATATGAATATATATGTTGTTCTTAGTGTTAGGTTTGTAATTTTTGATATTTGGGTATTATTGTAATTGCTCGTAGTACTAAGGACATTTTGATTATTTTATGTTTAACAACCCATTATATAAGGGTTGGATGTTTTGTATTAGGGTTGAGAGTCTGAGATTAAGAAAGAGAGGGGGGCAACATCCATTGGAGGGTCTGCTCCCTCCTCCAATCTCTCATTTTTTACTCTTCATTTTTCTTATTATCGATTATCTGTTGTGCTTCCCACAAATTCCAATAATGACAACTAGACATGAAAATGCATTTTTGCAAGGGGAGCTCGAAGAGAGTCTATATGGAATTGCCATCTAGATACTCTGATAAGGAAAAAAGGTATGTAAATTAAAAAAGACAATCTATGGAAACAATACCCTAGAGCATGTTTCAAAAAATTAAGCAAGAGCATTATCAATTTGGGTTATAGGAAGAGTGTAAGTGACCATATATTATTCATTAAAGGAATTAAATTGATATTATTACTTGTCTATGTTGATGACATAATTGTGTCAGATGATGATATCAAAGAAATTCAAAAACAAAAACAAAAACTCTATCGATTATTTGACATCAAAGATCTTTGAAAGCTATAATACTTCTTAGGCATTGAAGTGACCTAATCAGATACTAATATTTTCTTAAATCAAAGAAAGTATATTTTGGATTTACTGTGAGATGTTAAGATGGAAGATTATAAACCAACCCATACACCTATGGAGGTAAACCATAAATTGCAAATTGAAGATGGGGGGCTGATAAGGTAGAAGCAGTTTGATATCAGCAACTGATTGGAAAACTAATCTACTTGACTATTATTCACCCTGATATTGCATACGCAATGAGTATAGTAAGTCGATTTATTCAGTGTCCTTCCAAGCAACATATAAATGCAATTTTTCATATACTTAAATATTTGAAAACTAATCAAGGATATGGTGTGATATATAGAGCTAATGGATACACGAAGATTGAAATTTTTATGGATACCGATTGGGCAGGTTGTTTGGAGGATAGAAAGTCTACCTCATGATATGTATCTCTAGTTGGAAGCAATATAGCATCATGAAAGAGTAAAAAATAGTCGGTTATGGCTAGATCAACAACTCAAGCTCAATATAGAGAAATCGCTTCAGGAATATGTGAAGGGAAATGACTGCGAACTGCGATCTTTACTAATGAAAATCAGGGGCGGCAACTAACATATCAGTCGATCCCTTTGCCATCTTCTACCTTTTTCTTGCTCCATCTCTTACCTATTAATTGTTGTTTTTTACACATATATAGCTCCAAGAGGTCCTTTACCTGGCTACACACATAAAGGCTGGGGATGCTCCTTATGATAAATATGCATTAAAAAAAAAAGTACAAATGAAAAAATTACAGACTTAACCTATCACAGTTTATCAAAATTGAAAACTCATTTGATATCGTTCATAATATTTCACCACACACAAGTTTTCTTCAAATTTTGTGGAAAGAACCAGGCTTTTAATGTAGCTTGACCCATGCCTAGCCATGACAGAACTAAGAGAATTGTCACACTTAGTCCTGCTTATTCGGCTAACTTCTTATGTGCCTATACGCTACAAAAGTTCCACTATTAAAGGCTTAATGGGACATAAAAATTTTAAAAATTATATAGGTGCCAAAATAATGAGGTTATTAGAAACAAATTGGGAGTGACACCAATAGAGGATAAAATGAGAGAATACCATTTAAGATGGTTTGGACATATAGAAAGAAGATTAAAAGAAGCACCTGTAAGAAAGTATGAAAAACTAGATTTTGAAAGTATTAAAAGAGGTAGAGGATGACCACAAAAGTGTTGAAACAATAAAGAATGATCTAGCTTATGTTGAGTTAACTGCTAACATGACACATGATAGGGCTATGTAAAAATAAAAAATCCATGTAGCCGGCTCCATCTAGTATGGAAAAAGGCTTGGTTGTTGTATATAAGTGCCAAAATGAATCAATTTAAATAGTAAACATATATAATTCCCAAACATTATCACGAAGCATGAATAACCATATTCATCATTAATAGTATTTTTTAAAGCCTATATGTATCATCTTTGCTTAAAATGCTAGAATTGCCACTTATAGATATACAGCTTGCTAGTAATATATTGAAATTCCAATCAGATATGGAAAAGCTGAAAGAAGTACCACCAACACAAGAAAGAGACGGTAGCAAGGAGTGACGGCACATGCAAGGACACAAAGACAGTGAGAGACACAAACAAGCTCATTGGTAAAACACACAATAGGAGGGATATATATATAGAGAGAGAGAGAGGGCATAGATAGTTTCTTTAAGCGGACAACCCATACAAATAAGCTGCTTAGAGGCTTGAAGTATGCTATCAAAGCTTAGAGTGCACATGTGAGTAAATGCATTTGACAACATATTGGCCACAAGCACTGTCATCTTTTGATAATCGATTCTCATAAAAATACCCCTCTTAGCAATAAGGGTCACATGGCAACTTGTGACACCATCTATCATAGGAGTGCAACCATTTTGTAATACTAATGTCAATGACAATTGTACTCAGAGGTCTCTATTTTCTTGCATTTACAATCACAAGAGGAAATGGATCTCTAAAGAAGAGTTTTGCTGAAAAAGAAGAATTGGTTCCATCGATCGCGTATCTCAAATACTCTAGCGAGGGTTCTGGCTCGAATTGGTTCCATGTTGATGCATGCGTAGTAGGCACCGACGATGAAGCATCCAACTCCGGAAAGAAAGAGGCCAACAATCTTCGCTATCTCCTTGGGAGTCGCTCAGTAGTATAATGCCATAGACGTTGCTCAAGCAACTCCTTCTAGTAGGTTTCTTTGAACGAGACTCAATATTTTTTTTCACTTTACCACACGTCCACAACCACTACCCATTGGTCTCATCGATCTAACGGCTCTAATACCATGTTTAAATTCGTGAAAAATATAATGGATAATCAATAATGAAAAATATTAAGAAAAGATGAAAAGAAAATGTTGAGATTGGAGGAGGGGGCAGGCCCTCCAATGGAGGTCACTCCCCTCTCTCTCTTTCTTAATCTTAATCTCTTAATCCTAATACAATGCACCTAACCCTTATATAATGGGTTATTAAACATAAATGATAAAAGCATCTACTATGGGCAATTACAATAATACTTAAAATATTAAAATTACTAAAATAACACTAAACATCATATTCTTAAACAATACCGGCACAAAAAGAAGCTTGGTGGTGGAGTGAAGTAGTGCAAAATAAAATCAAGGCAAAGAGGGCATGTTACAAATTATATTCTGTTAAGAAAACTATTGAAACTTTAGAGGCTTATAAGAAAGCAAAGAAATAAGCGAAAAAGGCCGTTAGTGAAGCAAAAACTAAATTTTGAGAGGATTTATATAAAAAACTCAACTCAAAAGATGGTGAAGGAGATATTTTTAGAATAGCTAGGACTAGAGATAAGAAAAATAAAGATCTTAATTTTGTTAGATGCATAAAGATGAGGGTGAGAAAATTTTAGTGGCAAATGATGATAAAAAAATAGATGAAAAAGTATTTTTATAAGCTTTTTAATGAAAATAAAGATATTAGTATTAGCTTAGGAGAGTTAGCCAAATCAGAAAAGAATATAAACTAGTGTTGTCTGACGCGTATAGTATTGCGTATCGTTGAGCTCCATGATACGGGTGTATTGTATCGTACAGTATTGTATCATACTTTAATAATAAAAAGTAGAAAAAATATTTAAAAATCAGGAAAAAATAATCAAAATCTAAAAAAAAAATCAAGAAAAATTAAGAAAAATATGGTAATTGCTTTGAATTCATATAATGCAAAGTTTAGTACATATTGAGCATTCAACATTAAACAATTGCATCTAAATTTATATATTTTGAAGCAAAAAAGAAATACATTTATATTTACATATTGTAATCAGGATCATCAACTAAATAATCTTCATCTTCTCCTTGCTGAAGATCCTCCTCATCATCACCACCTTTTGCTTGAAAATCAAAATCTCCATCTCCTTGATAATGTTGTTGCATTCCTTCCAAATTAATCCATGCAATGTCTTATTCAATTAGGAGGGTATTTTCTTTACTATCTTCTATAATCAGTCTTCTAATATATCAAAATTATCCAAATTTATTGGATCAAATTGGCTTTCTTCTTTATTTACTTTTTTCAATTGCCTAAAAGAAAAAAAGATAAGTAATTAGTAAATAATATTAACAATTGAAGTCAAACAATATATTGAATTGAATATTTAAGTACTAACTAATACAAGATTACCTTTCGCAAAGCTGCATGTTACAATAAATAAAAAGTAAGTCATTTAGTCGCTTATATTCCAACCTATTACGCTTTTTTGTATCGATGTATTCAAAGACACTTCAATTCTTTTTATAACCCGTTGCACTATAGGTTTGACTCAAAACTCTTACTGTAAAATCTCTAAGGTTTGGGCAATCACTTTCAAACCTATTCCACCAAACATCTGTAGAAAAAGGTAAACATTAGAGACTTAATCTACAATAATATAAGATTTAAGAAATTTAAATACAAAGATAAACAATTTACCTGGGTGCATATTAGTGCGATTGCGAATTGCTACAGGCAAACCCATTAAGTGAAGAGCATTATCATAGATCTCCATTTCTCGATGTATAACATCTGCTCTACACTCATCAGGGACTAATCTATCTATATAATCAATGATGCATCGATTAACTTCACCATCACTTTTGAAGCTTGTTGAGTACCTGAATGATGGGTTTAGATAATATGTTGTTGCATGAATAGGTTGATGCAATTGTTTGTTTCATCTATTATCTATAATTTTCTACACGGGCACATAATCTCTTTTTTTTCTATTAAAATTAATTTTAATGGCTTCTTTTGCCCTATCCATAGCTTCATAAAGGTAGCCCATAAATGATTTCTCTTTGCTATTAGCTAATCTCAAAACCTTCACCAAAGGACATATAATCCTCAACAATCTAATACATGCATTCCAAAATGTGCTCCTCAATATTATCTCTGAAATCTCATTCAACTTTCTATTTCTTCTATTTTGATGCAACTCTGCAAATTATTGTCACTCATCTGAGGAGAACATTCTCTTCAGTGCTTATTTTTGTCTCATAATACTCTATACAGATAAGAAAGTTGCAAACTGAGTTACAGTTATACAAAGAAGCTCTGTACCATCTGTATATCTCCTCATCATACACAATATAAATGCATGGTTATAGAAGAATTTGGTGATATCTTGGCAACACTCAGTTGTTGCCTTTATCTCATCACCAATATCTTCAAGGATGAGACCTAAACAATGGGTTGCGCATGATGTACAATAGAAAGTCTCATAAGTATATGTTAACTCCTTCATAGTTGCTTTGTAGTTAGCTGCATTATATATAATCAATTGAACTACATTCTCTAGCCTAACCTTGCATATCACCTTATCAAACTCTTGTCGTAGAATCTCTACAGTGTGTCTCTCCTTCAACATGTCTAGAGATCTCAAAAACATAAGTCCTTTAAGACAGTAGACAAGAAAGTTTAGCAAGGTCCTTCCTCGCTTATCTATCCATCCATCTGCCATGATAGTGTATCATGTCTCATTTCATGACTCTCTCAAAGTCGAACAATATTCTTGCACTTTAAGGACGGTCTTATCTAAGATCTTTTCTCTCAATTTCTAATAAGAAGACATCTTGTATCCTAGACCAATATTAGCAATTGTATCTGTCATTGCTTGAAAATGAAAACTATTTATTGCATTAAATGAAATGCATGCATCATAAAACCATCTGCCCACTACAAGGTCTGCTTGATCATGCAGTTGTTCTGAAGCCATAGTAGCATAAATTCTAGGTTAAGCACCAAGTGTAGTGTTAGGAGGAAAAAATGAATATATGGTAGAAGCAGCTATTCCTCTACACCTTCCTGAACTTCCTCTTCTACCACTTCTAAAATCTTCAACAACTCTCTTTCCCTTGTTTGGTGGACAAGAACTGCTACTACCAATCTCTGTTATGATATCTAAAGGAATACTATCCGTGAATCCAATAGCATCATCATCTTCCTCAAACTGCCCTAAATCATTCTTTTGTTGTCTCCTCTCTTATATACTCTCAATCATCTGAAGACATTATCATTTAATGCCTTCTGGTAAACTTCTAACTTTGCTACGTGGTGCTTCAATCATAAAATTTCACCACTAACTACCTTCTCACAAAACATACATCTGATCTTTAATCTTGAACCCTCAACTGGTATACCCCACTGTCATGTCGGATCATCAGACTAAGAATGAGAGTCTCTAATACCCCTTCCTACCATCTCAATTGAGAACTTTAATTCATTCAAAAACCTGAAAATAAAAGCATTTCATAAATCCTCAATCTTCATATAACGCTCAAATAGAGTGTCTCCCACTTTATGAATGCAATAAAAATTATATCCACACACTTAATAACTTCATATTTTGTCATTCAAAAAAAGAAAAATACAAATAACATAAAAAAACAATAAATACAAAGAAAAAAATAAAGAAAAACACTAAAAATATACCACAATTCGAGTTAGGAAGCTTACATAAACACCGTAGAACACATTTTTGGACTCTTGAACCCCAAGGAGGAGAAGAACCATGGAAATGAAGTGTGAGGAGCTCAAAAAAATAACAGAAAACAGTATTTTTATAGGTTTCATATGATAGGTATCGTGGTGGCCCACGATATAATATGTATCGCACCGTATCGTACCCATATATAAATCACAATTTCTATCGACGTATTTAAAAGAATGAAGTTAAAGAGGCTCTTAAACATATGAAATGTGGTAAATTGGTAGGACCAGACAATATTCCTATAGAAGTTTGGAAAATCTTAAGAGAAACATGAATTACTTGGCTCACAAGACTATTTAATGAAATATGGGGAAACCAAAAGATACCCGAGAAATGGAGAGCGATTATAATTATACCCATATATAAGAACAAGGGAGACATTTAGAATTATGAGAATTATCAGTGTATCAAGTTAATGAGCGATACTATGAAATTATGGGAAAGAATTATCGAACATAGGTTAAGACAAGTATCAAGTACAACACATAACCAATTTGAATTCATGTTAGGTAGATCTACTATTGAAGCGATTTACCTTTTGAGACGTCTTATGAAATATTTTAGAGAAAAAAAGAAAGACCTTTAAATGATATTTATTGACCTAGAAAAAGCTTATGATAGGGTATCAATGGAGGTTCTTTGGAGAACCTTAAAAAAAAGAGGTATCCCATTGACATACATAAACCTTATAAGAGACATGTACGATGGTGCAAAAACATGTGTGAGGACTCATGAAGGAATGACAAACTTCTTTGAAGTTAATATTGGGTTACATCAATGATCAACTTTAAGTCCATACCTATTTATAATGATGATTTATGAGTTAACAAAATATATGGAGAGAAACATTAGAAAGTAAAGGCTTCTGACTTAATAGAATAAAAGACATAATATATGGAATGTAAGTTTCATCATTTGGTTACTTCAAAGGATATGAATTAAAATTAGCACACATTACATCCCGCAAAAAGAAAGTTTTAAGTACTTAGGGTCAAATTTTCATAGTGATGGAAGAATTGATGGAGATGTTACGCATAGAATTACTGGTTGGTTAAAATGAAGAGGAGCATCAGGTATTCTTTGTGATAAAAAGATACCATTAAAGTTAAAAGGTAAATATTATAGAGCAACAATTAGACCTGCCATGTTTTATGGTTCTGAGTATTGGGCAGTTAATCATCAATATGTACAAAAGATGTTTGTGACAGAAATAAAGATGTTGAGATGGATAAGTGGTCATACAAGAAAAGACCGTATACATAATGAGGTTTTTAGAAACAAATTAGGAGTGACACCAATAGAAGATAAAATGAGAGAATATCGTTTAAGATGGTTTGTACATATAGAAAGAAGATTAAAAGAAGAACCTTTAAGAAGGTATGAAAAACTAGATTTTGAAAGTATTAAAAAAGGTAGAGGACAACCACAAAAGTGGTGGAAAGAAACAAGAAAGAATGATGTAACTTATTGTGAGTTAACTGCTACATGGCACATGATAGGGCTCTATAGAAACAAAGAATCCATGTAGCTGACCCCGTCTAGTATGGGAAAAGACTTGGTTGTTGTACCTCGAGATAAATGCACAACTATCTCGGGTTGCGTGTCATTCCTCTTGTTGTATCTTCTACTGATTTCAGTTACTAAATCATTGATTCTCTCATTGGGATCAATATCTTCGGGTTCGACAGAAATTAGAGGATTATCTACACTTCTTCATGATAAAATGGTTGTTACTTATGCCTATTTCAATTTAGAAATAGGGATTTTCCCCTCTGAATAAATATCTTGATTAACAAAATTTTTAGGTCTACCTTGAGATACGTGTTGAATCTTTGATTCTCCTCCTTGGGATCAATATCTTAAGGTTCGACAGGAATCAAGGTTATCTGACGGTGCATGCAAACTTGTCTCGGGATGTGTGTCCTTGTTTAAGAAGAAACAAAAATCATAGAATTAAACTTTTATCTTGAAACCACACACACAACCACATGTTGTATCTCTCTCGGCAACCTTCCTAGCTGGAGTTATTTTCTCACACCTAAACCCTAAACTAAAACAAGATACTTATGTACCTTTTATAACTTAAAGGACTAATATGTTCATACTTAAGTATACTTAATAACTGGATGAGAAAATAACGAGAATGGATCTAACATCCAGGATCCAATATTACTCAACATCTTCAACAGAGGTGGGCAAGGAATTGGTGTGAAAATCACCAGCAATTGCTTAAATGGTTTCTTTGTCCATAACTTATAGGAGCTATTGCGTCTTGCACTTTTCTTTTTCCTTTATTTTGTGTTTTGTTGAAGATTGTTTAATAAGCTTCATTCCCTAGATTTACTTGGTGACGATCTGTTTGTACTTGATGGATTTCTCTTTTCATGGTATATAAGGGGTGCATATGGGTGGAAAGGAATTGACCAAATGTTCAATGTGTATTCATTCTCCACTAAGTTGATCTCATTCAGGATGATGTGCCCAGGTTTGAAACTTGAGTTGGCTACTGAGTCATGATATACGTCCATTTAGTGAGTTAGAAGGGGGGAAATGCTTGGCAGAAATCAGACCAGGATTCCAAAGTTGTGACTCAAACTCTGGAAGGACTTTGGCTTATCTTTCTGAACACATCGTCCTCTTAGTTCCCTTTGATACCTCTTCATTGTAAGATGAGCTTGCTGGAGCGTTTTTAGACAGTTATGTTGCTGATCCATCGCTTTGACAAAAAACACCTGTAGCTGTGTTTATTTGGGGCAATTGCATAGGTCATGGCCCTTAGTTCAGGCCCCTTCTAAATCATATTTGCCTTTATGTTTTGTCATGATTTTGTACTTGTACTCCGATTAATCTTACTGGCATTTGTCATCTAGGAGATGAAATTTTAATGACTTGTATCATACTAAATTCAGTTCATAAAAGCTTCAAGTTTTATATCCAATGAATTCAGTATAAAGAATGAACTTTACTGAAATAAGCGATTTAAACACGTTAGCAGGTTTGGCTTATTAAAGAAATGACATGCAAACTATGTCTCCCATGGGCGCATAATAATACGGACTTAGGAGTCAGGACCTATTCAGCAAGCATACAAACCCATCTTCCTATGCCTGCACACTGCCACATGTGTTCATCTAGAGACACTTGTACTGTTGTCCAACTGGCCTTTTGAAGAGATGGATGATGTTTGTAAATTGAATAGGGCAACCTAACAGAATCTTATACATTCACAACAAGCTTTCATTATCATTGTGGAACTTTTTGTTTTCAGTTGTATTGTACATGTGTACCTTTTCTCTTTGTTTTCTATGCGTAGTTATGCATCTTATGTTTTTCAAATGTCTTGGTATGTTATTTGATTTGTCTGCTGATTTTGAGAGGCCAGAGCAGGAATTTTATTTACAAGCTACGCAATGTGGCAAAGATACCTTCTCGATATGCCCAGTTGCCTTTGCTTTTGGGGGAGAACCTATGTCACACGGGTGCGGGTGCGGGTGCAGGATATGGCAAATTTCAAAAATTTTGGGTGCGGCAACACGGCTAGGATATATAATATTATATATTATATATAATATTCAACCTAAATAAATCAATCATAATACAACTAGTATTTGCTAATTTTGGGTGCACATAGGTATCAATTAGCAAGTTCTCACATAATGATCTGAAACTTACAATGATTTTATGAGCTACAAAATATCGAAGTTATGGATTCAAAGAGTTTCGAGATCTTTAGTAGGATATAACATATACTAGTATTTGTGCTAGGATCCACTAGTGATGTCATACTCTTTTGTTCTATTGATCAGGTAATGTTCCTGGTCTATAAATGTGTTTGGTGACAAAGATTATTCTGTGCAAAGGCATACAGTATGGAGTCAAGAATCCAATCAGATTGAGTAATAAGAAACCAATTGTTCGCACCCAAAATCATTAAAGCTAATATGATATACAACTACAATAGTAAGTACACAACTTTATAAGTTTATATTAAAGCAAAACATATAAATGGTAAACAACTACTAATTTCATCATAATACACAAATCAATCTTCGTTATCCGGACCCATTTAACCGTGAGTTACAAAAAAAATAAAATAAAAATTTTGCAAAATTTTTTTTTTTTGCAAATTTTTTTTTTTTGCCATGCCGCACCCGACACGGTGTCGGTGTCGGTGTCGCACCAGTGTCGAGGTCGACACTCCACCCCTTAGAAGTGTCTGTGTGACTTAGGGGAGAACATCTGTGGGACAGATTTGCAGTGAGTATGGCTTGAATATCATGTTTTAACTGGTATTAAATGCTGCATGATGCTTCCGTATTTTTGGGAGTTTTACTAATCACCAGCTGTGTGCCCTGTCATGGAAGGGGGCAAAGTCTGGGCTGAGGGGAATATTTGGCATCATTAACTGTGGTGCGATCTTCATAGTTTTCAATGAGGATGGTATTGTGTTGTTTTCTAAAGACGGTAGTAACTTAAAAATGTATGATGTTAGCTTCAGCTGTAAGGAGGTTGACATTATCATCTTAGTTTCCAGGGGCCTAAAGATGTGTTGACCAATCTAGGTTTAAGAACATAAGATTTTGGAGCATTATTCTATGGATTTGTCCATACTAGGGACTTATGTTTGCATCTCTGCTTTCTAAATGTAGACATGTTGAAACATCTCTCACCTTGCAAATGTGCATCATGCAGGTCTTTTTTCTGCTTAATGATGGTTCAATTCATGTTCTCTGCCCAGTTGTACCTTTTGGAAGGTAATTCGGAATTGTTATGGAGCGTAAGCTTGCTTTCTCCAGTATCCTTTATACTGTCAGACATGCTTTATATGCCATGTACTGACATCGTTATCTTTTGTTTCTAATCTACGTGACAGCATTTACAGCTGGGCATCCATTCAGGAAATCTACAAGGATGCACAGCTTTGTGGGATAAAATCATCTAATCCCAAAGCTGTCAACAATGCTAGTCTGGCAATTATTTGGTTAGAATCAACGTTTCCTGAGTTGGCTAATAAATCATTAAGAGGAAGTATAATAAAAGCTCATCCTTATGCTCCAATAGAAACTTCTCTTACACTCCAGGTATTCTTGATGTCCTGGAAGTTCTATGTGAATATTATTCCTGCCTTGCGGCTCTCTCCACGTGCACTTGTGATAATTGAAATGGTTCTATAATCTGGTAGATTATGTTCTGATTAATGTAAACATTGTTATGAAAGTTCTCGGATGTTCTTTATCATAGTGCATGTGCATGTGTTTTGAAATGGTTCTATAATCTGGTAGATTATGTTCTGATTAATGTAAACATTGTTATGAAAGTTCTCGGATGTTCTTTATCATAGTGCATGTGCATGTGCTTTTCTTTTATGTTTGCATATAGAGATACTTGATGTGGGATCAAATACTTTGGTTATCTTGATATGGATAATTTGGGTCAAGAATATCTATCCTCAAATTGCGCTTGTAATTTTATAGAAGGCTGCACCTTTAGCAACTCTGAGAGAAGAAACAGTTTTCAAGTGCTTCAAGAAATTCATTTCCTCCGTGAGAAACTCGGTGTTCATGTTGAGGCTTCATAAGATGATGCTAAATTCATATAATTGTCTGAGAATCTTGGGACAATAATGGCATTTTTATTTATAGACAATAATACTAAGTTTCTTTACTTCTCTCATTCTTGAAATCTTTTTCATCTAAATACTCTATGACCAGTCTTGGTTTGTCTGTGAATTTAACAGAGATTTACGGTGGTTGTCATTTTCTGAGGAAACTTCATAGTTGTTCTCGAATTTTTATCTCTTAAGTGTTGGTTATTTGTGATTACCTAGTGAGAAAGGTCAAGATATTCCAATAAATACCGAGTTCAATACTGTAGTTAGAAACTAATGTTGTGATATTTACTAGTTTGCGAGATCAGGAGAATGCCATGGCATTTTAATTGTTTCCATTATCTGCCATTGGCAATTTATAAATCTCCCAAATTTTCATTCATTACCTGAAAACTATACTGTTCTTTTAGTTATTTTCTTACATATTTTAGCACATGGTAAGTGAGAAAACAAATTCTGCAGGGTCCTCTCCGCAGATTATGTCCTGATGAAAATAAACAAAGTAATGGCAAAGAAGGAGGACACGGACATGCAACGACTTTGCTTTGTAAATCAATCCTTAAAGATACAATTGCTGTAACTTCCTGGAGCAGTGGCTTGCTGCAAATTGATGCACTTGCAGATGAGTTGCAACCAGTGTGGAACTATGGTAGCTCTCCTCGTTTGCAAATTGATGCCTTTGGCTCTGTTACCGGAGTTGCTATGATTTGCAAGCCAGACTTACTAGAATCTGACAACAGGAAAATGTATCAAATACATCAGACAGCTGATGCAACTTGGATGGGATACACACCTCCTCTTCTTAGGCTGGGTATCTTGGACTTATCATTGACAGAAAACATATTAAATGATTATCCTCCGTTGCTAGTTGCTGATCCCCTCATTCTCGAGAGAATGTATTGCATCCATGGTGGTGGTATAGATTCAGTTATGCTGCGTTTTCTTCCATTTTCTGATCAGGCTTCTGGAAAGGATGGCACTCCAAGAGCTCCCACCGTAAATCCTGTTGTAACTACATGTCCTAATAAGAGCTGCAGTGCATGAGGTTTTCTTGGCTTCGTTGCACTGGCAGATGAACTTGGTAACTCGTGGATTTTGGGTTTCACTTCTTCCTTTGAATGCTCTGTGATAAACTGTATGGGTATGGATTTAGTGGAGATCCTTCTTCTTGATGGCAGTAGAGACTTGATGGAGTTCATTGATAACGAAGAGTCATCAGAAACAGGTCCTTTGGAAATTATAAGCAAAGAGCTTCTTAAAGGTCCCAAGGATGTCCCCTATGTCACACGGGTGCGGGTGCGGGTGCGGGATACGGCAATTTTTCAAAAATTTGGGTGCAGCGACACGGCTAGGGTATATAATATTATATATAATATATATTCAACTAATTCAAGTTAAAATCCTAGAACAAGTGAGACATCAATTAACATAAGAATATGATGACAACAATAAGTATACAACTTTATATTAAAGTTGAACAAGTAAAGAACTACCTATGTTATATCAACAATATTATCATAATATCATTTATCAACTATGAACAATATTAATGTTTGATAAATGAAATGAAGTAATGAAGTAATGAACATGTACCTGATAAATTATAGATCTTCACTATCAACAATATCATCAACTGAAGGGACTATTGGATCAGTGAGTTCCATATTAAGAGTATGCAAATCTTGGCTGTCATCTAAGTGATATTCCTCTGGGTTTGCATCCCAATATTTTGATGCTCCTTCACTGCAATATATGCAAATAAATAACAAAAAAAGATCAACAATAATCATCATGATGCAAGCAAAGAAAACAATTTTAAAAGATTAGTAATTTTTACCTGTACTCAGCATTAGATCGTGAAACCAATATCAGATTTGAATGGACATAAACCAAGTCTTCAGCATGATTACTTGATAGATTGTTCCTTTTGATATTGTGAATTTGAGAATATGTACTCCAATTTCTTTCACAACAAGAAGAAGTAGCAGGTTGAGATAATAATTTTGATGCAAGCTTTTGAAGAAGAGGCATCTCAAATCCATAACATGCCCACCAATCTAGTGGATCTTGATAATCCCTTGCTTTCAGTGCTTCTAATGAATCAAGTCTGGCACAAGAAAACTTTCTATATTCAGAATTTACTTGCCTAAGTAAGTATGAGTCACGATAAATCCTTCCCAAACACATTTGTCTATTCTTTGCTATTTCTGGATCTTGATTAGGAGGACAACGCCCAATGCTCTCATGCAACCATTTCTTCCCATAATATCTTGGATTTAAAGAATGTGCTAAACAATGCAAGGGAGTGTTACTTTTATCCAATATAGAATGGATACTATTATTGACTCAACTTTTTCAATCATGGTATCCCACATTTCATAAACTTTATGAAGCATTAGTTCATCTTTATCAACTTCTCTCAACATCTCCCACATAGGCTCTGTGAATTCAAGAAAATATGATACTTTATCTCACCATAAATCATTAAGAATAATAGTCTTCACTACTTGGGCCCTTGTTTGATCTTCAACCTTGTTACCACGGTATGCATCCCAACTTGGATCAGTAACCATCTGAATCAATGATGTTTTTATTGTGTTGAATCTTTTTACCATCACAATCAAAGAAGCAAAACGTGTTTCTGCAACCTTCAACAACTTTAAATGAGAATGTCTATTGAATATCGTTGAAATTAAATGGTGATTCATTACAAAATTCCTTATCTTCATACAATCTTTTGCCATATCTTCAATCCATGAACACAATTCATATGCACGAAAATTATCTTTATCTTCTGATGGCTTACATATACGAGAAAGAGCCAAATTTAAACTGTGAGCTACACAAGGTGTCCAAAAAATGTGTGGATACTCACCTTCCAAACTTAATTCTGCACTTTTGCAATTAGCTGCATTATCAGTGATTATTTGTACAACATTATCTGGTCCAACACTCTTAATAACTTCTATAAATAAATCTTTCAAGTATTCTGCAGTTTTAATTTCTCCAGATGCATCAACCGACTTCAAAAATATTGGCCCACTAATTGAATAAGCAATGAAATTAATGAGTGGACGCCTTTGAATATCAATCCATCCATCAGAAACAATAGAAACACCATTAGTTTCCCATGAAAACTTCTTATGTTCTAAAAGTCTTTCAATATTGGCTTTTTCTTCTTGAAGAATAATGGTTCGCAATTTTTCAGAACTTGGAGGAACATAACCATGTAAATTATAATTAGCCAATGAAGTGACAAGATCTTTCCAATATGGATTTCTTGCTACATTAAAAGGAAGTGAACTTGAAAAGAAAAATCTTCCAACCTTTCTATCCATCTCCTCCCTTCTAACTACATTAAATGATTTTTCAATTGCTCCTCCTCTAAAACCTTTAAATTGACTTTGGATTAACTTTCTTTTCTTTTCTGCATCTTCTTTGTATCTACCAAATAATGGAATATTTGTTCCTTTTTCACTCCTTTCGTTCTTCTTTTCATACTCATCTTGCTTTTTCATTAATTGTCTTCGTAAATCTTCATCCACATTCGGACATGCTCTTATACCATGTTTTGATAATTTTAAAAGATGTGCCTTCACTCTGGTATATGATCATGTAAATTTCATGTTGCAAAATTTACACATAAAATGTGTATTACCTCCACCACCTTCGTATAATTATCCCTTTTGTACATGCATCCACAATGGTTTATCATCACGAGGTATTAAAGGTTTTGAAACTTTTGTTGTTGATCATGAACTTGAAGGAACACTTCCACCAGAACTCCCAGTAGGGCCAGTACCAATTGATACTCCTTTTCCTTTTCTATTGTCGGCCATTTTTAGGATTAACTCAATTCACAATCTGATTGAAAACAAAATATCAAAAACAAACAAATAAGAGATGGAGTCAGTCATAGTCGTAACTCATAAGTCATAACATTGACATTTGACAAATGACAATTGACAAGGAAATGAATCACCCAACAACTCATATGGTGGATTAATGACTAATGCTATAACTGTCAGTCTGTCACGACCCCTAAGATGCATATGCCAAATCATTTGTAAATGCTATCAAGACAATCATGCCATTTGTTGCTATGATCTGCACTTCACTCTGTATTGGTAGCCCGTTGGCAATCAATCGTGATCAGATATTATCTGGAGAGGGCCTTCGCTTGCTTATACCCATTTTAGCATTCCATACTTCAGCATTCATCATAGGTTACTGGATCTCTAAGCTTCCTGCTCTAAGGTACATTTATTTTCATGTTCTTATGGGCAATGAGGAAGTTATGGTCTTGATGCATGTTTATTCTATGAATTGGTCATGGAAATAGTAAAAAGCATGCCTACAAAACATCTGCAGTTGAATTAATTTCTTTCTGCAGCACTAGTCTATGTGTGCATGTTCTTATTGAACTTTACAATTGCTGCAAGGCATGTGATGTTTTTGTTTTATCTCATTTTATTTCTTTTGCATCCCAATCTGGGAAGTGATTGGGTTCAGGCTCAAATTTCTTTCATCAGTCTTTCGTTTCGACATTAACAACAAAAAGTCCCTGTGGCAATTGCCATAGTGGGAGGGTTCCCTCGGCCTTGTCTCTCCGTTCTGGCAATGAGGGTTGTGCTCGTGACTGCACCTGCACTTATGTTGAAGCTCAGTATAGGCACCGAAGGTGTGGGTCCTAGTCTCAGAAGTATATGCCAGTGTGGTTCCATCTCCCATAATATGCATTTGGCCATCTATAAACTAGAAAGAGAAACAACAAAACACGCGGTAGAAAACAAATCACTGAAACTTCATTCATCATGGAAATGGTACTGAATGAGAGTGAGGGACCAGAGCAGCGTGGGTGAGAGACCTGAGCAACGCGGAAGGTGAGGGACCTGAGCAGAGAGCACGGATGAGGGACTTGAGCAGCGCGGGAGCCTGGAGGTGAGGAACCTGAGCAACGGGAGAGGTGAGGCCGTGAGGGAGCTGAGCAGCACGCAGGCGTGGGACCTCAGCGCGGGAGGTGAGGGAGCTGAGCAGAGGGTGGGCATGAGGAACCTGAGCGTTGGGGGAGCGCGAGCGATGGAGGAACCTGAGAGGAGCACGCGAGCTTTTTTATACACTTGCCCTAAAATATTGGACGAAAATAGCTTCTGACACGTTGACCGCACTGAAATTTCGACCTCGACACGTTGACCGTGTCGGTGCGACACCGACACGGTGTCGGTACGGGTGTTGGTGTCGCACCCGTGTCGACACTGACACCCCACCTCCTAGAGGTGTCCGTGTGACATAGGATGTCCCTATACCAGTGGTCTCAGCTAGTTTGCGCTCTTTGTCTGTTAAGTCTATTGAAGGATGGTCAGCTCTTCATCATTATTTTAAGCTCTTTCATGAAAAATATGTGGAATATGCCCATAAGGTAATCATGTATGTGTGTTTGGTAGTGCTAGAAGGAATGTGACTCGAGATGTCCCTTTTCTGATTTTATTTCTTTGGGCTTTGCTGTTCAGGTCTATGTAGCACTGAAATACCATGGAGTTCACCTGAAGAAGATCACTGATGAGCAGCAGGCACGTTTAAGAGAGCTCCAGCAGCAGCTCATGAATATTGAGGTGAGACATTTGCAGCTCCAAGATCAGCTAAGCAAGGCTTTTGAAATGAACAGGCGGCTGGAGGTTCGCTTGCAGAGGTTTAGAACCTTGCCTGGAGTCCTGAGAAAACCATTGTCAAAAGCTGAACATGAATTTAAGGCTGAACTTGGTAATGTCATAACACTTATTTCCTATGAAAATGATAAAAGACAAGTACCCTTATTGTCCACAAGTTTGAAGCTTGATTTTAGGACCGTGTAACTGGAATTTCTTATTGATGACATTCTGCAGAGAGGTTTACTGTTAAAGAATTGGATGAATTGCGATCATCGATTGAAGCCCTGGAAGCAAGACTAAGAAGATACTTTCAGTTATCACAAGCTAATATGACAAGTTCATCAAGGCAAACCCCTGGGAGGAGAAAAGTTCATATTCCAGATGCTCAAGTTTCACAGCTGAGATCGTTAGTTAAAAGGCTTTCAGAGGTTAACATTGAGAATTCAAGGTGGGTGAAACTCATAGAAAGTGAATTGCAGAAACAGGAGGCTCAAGAATAAATTCTATCTAGTAACGGAATCTGGAGTATTTGGTCGGGCATATCTCAAGGTTATGTAAGTGGTGTTTTTTGTGTGGCTTCCCATCAGGAACGTCAATATTTGTTAGAGTTGAACATTTCTTATTTGTAATTGCACCCTATCGCATCATGCTGAAAGGAGGCATCAACCATCTCTGTCTTTTTCAGAACTATGCAATCTTTGTCTTCCCAGTTAAAAAAATCTCTTGCAATTGTTCAGTTCTAGGTTTTGCAACTTTTTATGAACATGTTTATCTGATGGTCTACCCTGTACGTAACTTGCTGAAGCCATGAATTTATCGGAAGACAATAACATTTCTTTTTCCTTGAAAATTTTGGTCATCATGATGGCGTTTTGCAACCTTGCTGATGTTTCTCTTATTAATTTTATTGGGAGAATATCCGTAAACTTTCGTGAGATACATAAAGTATCTATGGCTCAAAGCATAAATTTCACTGGTTTAGGCCGTTCTAGCTATTTTGGGTGTCAAAAAGATATTGTTCCCTTTCAATTTCTTTCATGTACTTCGCACAGGTTAAACTTTTTGCCGTGTCGCTTTCTGCTTGTCTCTAAAAAACATGGTCTCTATCAAAATATAACAAAGTTTCAAGTCACAACCAAAAGGAACTTGAATCTATTGCAAAGTTGTTAACTGTAGTCTGTATACGCACGAGGAGCTTGCGAAGGGCATCACCCTCTTGGGTTGTTAACTGCTTGTTTTATAAGAGGGACAGAAAGATGAATGTATGAAAACAAAGAATTGATGATGGAAGAATGTATGGAAACAAAGAATCCATGTAGCTCACTCCATCTAGTGTGAGAAAAAGTTTAGTTATTGTATTGTTGATGTGAATGACCTCTGATCACAATCATGCATTTTGATTTTGTGCTTCTAAAAGCTTACGCCATTGATTCTAAGCAGGTTTTGATTAGTGGAAATTCCGTTTGGGCGATTTGGTTGATTCGGCAAATGGTAGGAGTATCAAAACTATTCCAACAGGATAATGGCATACAAGAAGATAATGGACTGTCAAAAACGTAAAAACAAAAGAGGCCGGCATCGGGGGAATTCGGGAGAACTTTTGAAATACGTCACAGGTTATCCCTTGGTGTCATTTTCCAAGGGCTAATATTTGGTTCCCCAATTCCAAATGACCCACGTACCTTGTTACATTTCCTCTATCAGAAGACAGCATAGAAGTCGAAAGAAAGAAGAAGGCTCGATCTAAGATGGGCCCTTTCCCTTGCATGGCACTGCAGCCCACGGATTGGGATAACAAAAACGAGGTGTATCAAGTGAAAGGTTCCGACGTTCCTCAGACCTGAGTTAGGGAAGAAGAAGAAGAAGAGGGTAAGGAGGATGGACACGGTTACCTGTAAAGGCTTTTACGAGAGAAGTTTTTTTTATATACCAACTTAGTAGTCATTTATTTATAAGCTTTTTTTCTCTTTTCTTCAATTTTTACACTTTTAACTAAAATAATATAAATTTTATTTTGAATGTTTATCTTTATAAAAAGGGATGAAATCTAAGAAGAGGGTTCTTCATGTATTTCATGGATATGATTATTAGGGCTAAAGTGGCCACCAACATCTCTCACTTGACCACTTGAGCCAAATTATTATACATTGATTTTACCTCACTATCACGAAATTTTCATGTTAGTATTATTTCTAGTTGTAAGTGAATTACAACTTATTCTACGTATATGGTTTTTCATAATCAATTCATTTTTCTTGCATAACAATTATCGTAGTGTGTTTCCATACTAAAACTCTAAGTATATTTAAGATTCATGTGTATAACATGCTTTGTAAAGAGATCTTTAGAGACTCTTTTAGTCAAAGAGTCGGCCAACATATCATTAGTTGGCATGTAATATATATCATTCCTCTCAAGTATATCATGAACATAGTGATACTTAACCTTGTTTCTAGAGCCATCAACTTCACTCTTAATAAGAGTAATAATTATATTGTTGTCACAATAAATGACAATTGGCTCATTGAGTATGTCCAGCTTCAAATCACATATGAAAAAATGTATCCAAACAAGACTCATTGCAAATATACTGCAAGCAATATGCTCAGATTTTTATGTATGCAATGTAATGTTACACAACATTTTTTTTCGAAGCCTACGAAACACCACACCTTCCAAATAATAATATTTGATTGGAGGTTGACTTGCTATCATTTTTACTCCTAACAAAGTTAGCATTTGGGTATCCTATCACTTTCAATTCATATGCATGAAACCATAGTTTTAAATCTTTTGTTTCTTTAAGATATCTCAAAATTCTTTTCATATCTATTGAATATTGCCAACTAAGATTATTTTAATACAAGACCAACATCAAAGATGCCATTCAGTCTTTTACACAATATAACATATATTAAATTGTCCCATGTTTATACATAAATAACATTAAGCTTGTTTTCTCCCTCGTTAAAACAATCAACCTTATTCAATTTTATCCCATTAGTAATGGGTGTACTTGCAGGTTTCCAATCACTCATTCTAAATTTTTTAGAATATAATTAATATATATTTCTTTACTCAAACATAGAAGTTTAAATTTTTTATCATGAAAAATATTTATATTTAAAATATAGGATGCATGTCTCATATCCTTCATTTCAAAACTTTAAGTTTAACCATGACTTGGTTTTGACAATCATCTCATTGTCATTCTCAGACAACAATATGTGATCTACCTACAATAATAGAATAACAAAGTGGTTACTATCAAACATATACACAATGATAAGTTCATTAAACACAAGTCAAAGTCTTAAAATAACATTTTGAAAAGTCATACTATTGACGAAGTGATTGTGTAACATTATATATGGATTTCTTCAACCTATATACTTTATTTATTGGCCTTTAACAATATATCATTATGGTTGTTGCATGTAAATGATTTCATGTAAATCACCATTTAGAAAAGAGGTTTTATGTCTACTGATATATATTTAAATTATAAAATATAAAAATAGCCAAAATAATCTTAATGAATGCAAATTTCACAATAGGAGAATCTGCCTCTACATAATTTCTATTCTTTTTGTGAAAAATCCTTTGCAACTAACCTCATCTTAAATTGATTGTTCCATCAACTTTATATTTCTTTTTAAGACCACATTTATAACCTATAACTTTTCTTCCTATTAATTTTTAGATTTGTTTTTTCTTAATATAATATAATTTTTAATATCTTCTAAGAATTCAACATCCTTATTTTCTATTAAACTATAATCCTTGTGATAAAATATATATCTCTTCGAATCTTTAGGATATCTAATAAAAATATATTTCAAGGACCTATTATCTAGTTTATCCCTATAGTGGTCAAGGATCTTTACATGTGTAGTATACCCCCACCTCCTTAGATGACTTAGATTTGGTTTTCTACCAAACCATATCTCATATGGTATAAAGAATACAACTTTACATAGTACTCTATTTAATATATATATATATGTGATTGTAGTAAATATTTCTTTTCAAAATATTCTATAAAATGAAACATCTATTAACATAGACCTAGTCATATTTAATAAGTTCTTGTTATATCTTTCAGTTATACCATTTTGTTGAGGTACCCTGAGCATGATATTTTGTTTTGTAATACTAAAGTTTTTATAATATTCTAAGATTTCTATATATGTGTATTCACCACATCAATCAACCCTTAAGACTTTGATTGTCTACTCAAATTGGTTTTAAACTTTTTGTTTATATTCTTTAAATATATTCAATGCTTTAGATTTATGTGTTAAGAGATATAAATATTCATATCTTCAATAATCATCTATAAAAATTATAAAATAAACATTTTCATGAAGAGATATTACCTTAAAGGATCCATATATGTCTGTATGAATGATTTCTAATAGGGTTATTGTCCTACTTATTTATTTAAAAAATAACTTTTTTTTTATCATTTTTCCTTATATACAGGTTTCATACTTATTAAAAGTGTTTTACTAAAACACAAACAATAAGTCAAAGTTAACTAATTTTCTCAACTTATTGAAACTTATATGCCCTAATCGTTTATGTCATATATTCATGTCAATAATAAAAGCATAATCAATATAAGTATAGAATATGAGCTTTTATTATCATTAATATTTAACTTAAGCAAACTATGCTTAAAATAAAAAAAGACAAAAGAGGCTACCCTACTATATTTCCCTATAGCGACTTTCTTATAGACAAATCTGACCTCAAACTCTTATTCTACCTAATAAAAGGTGCAACTAATACATCAATAACTAAAGTGTTGTGACTTTTACAAAAATCTTAAATGACCTAACCTCATATCATCAAATGAATTATTCTCATAAAAACTCGATGTTCCCCACACTTGTATTCTTTTGGGTCCATAGCTTCCCTTTTGCTCTTTGAGATATGTCAGATCGCTTTAGAATCGATCCACCGATCAGTTGTAGGGTGGTTCAATACAAGCACTTGGAAATAATGCAAATTATTTCTTGTTTTTCATTCCGGTCGCAATGTTAGATATTTTCACTATTGTTCATTTTGTTGTGGCAATCTCTTTTAAAGTTTTTCATTTTACCACAATTGAAGTACTTGATCTTATAAGTGGGTTTCTATGATTTCTTTAAATATTGATCACTCTTTTTTTTATATTTGTTGAACTTTTTATTTTGCTTTCTTTTATTTTGTTTGTTCTTAAAACTAGAACTTGAATCATCTTGAGCAACTAATAATTTTTATTTTTTACTCTTATTCATATGTTCTTGTTCAATTTCTAGTTTTAGAGGAAGTTTAGAAATGGTAAATTCAAACTCAAATTTAAGAGTTGTAGTCACCATATTTCAAGAAAGGGAAAGACTATTTAGGGTAGTGGATATCTACATATATAGATATAATTAATTTCGCTACAACTAAGTCATTAACCATAACTAACATTTATTTTACATGTTCAACTATATTATCTCCTTTCATTTTATAGAAATTATACTTTTAAATGAATAGTTGAACTTAGAGTTTAACTATAGTATCATATTTAGTTGTTATTGAATCAAATAACTTTTTAGTAGTTTCGTATTCCTCAAAGACCCTAATTGAGTTATCCTTGAAGTATGAAAGTATAATAGTCCTACTATGTCATCCTTTATGAATATCTCATATATTTTTTTTCTTATTAGTTGCATTTGATATAGGGAGTAATATTGTTTCCCTAAGTACATCATCACACCCTCTAGGGTTAATGCCAATGAAACGGTGATTTTACACTTTAGGACTGTCGTATAACATTTTGTAATTCTACAAATTGTTTAATGGTATAAACATATTTTTGTCAAATGATTATTTTGTGAATTTAACACAAAAACAAGGACAAAATAGTAAAACACATTGTAAACTGGATTCTGTAATTCTCAAAATACAGGAAGACAAAATTATAAATTCATAAATAAGATATGCCCGTAATGTAGCAAAAACATACAAACACATGCCTAAGGGTATTACAGACATTTAACATAAAAATATTTGAACTAAACATTTTGCTCAATAAAAAACAGTGATTTTGACATGTATCGGAGGTATAATGGTTTTTTAACTTCTGACTCGAGTAGTTCATAGGAACCAAAGCAAGCGGGTTTGGAGAAAACCACAACTGCCACTAGTTTTTTCAAAATCGCGACTAGTGTTGTGGTTTTACTAGGAAATCGTGTCTGGTTTCTCTTATTTGCTAGACAAGACAGTGTAGAGAGGGAGAGTGAGCGAGGTTGAGAGAGAGAGAAGACGGATTTGTTTCTACTATACTTCATCGTTCTCCTCCTCTTTTTATGTCAAAAAAATTTCTGAGTTTTTCGATCAATTCCCCTGCTTCTTTCTTTTCTTTTACTAGTTTCTACTTGAATATGAATAGAGCAGACATCGTTATGCTTTTGTTCACTTGTATTATAACAGAAAAACATGGCAACATCTATAACGACATCTTGGCTCTCCTGCTTCTTTCTTTTGTTTTACTAGTTTCTACTTGAATATGAACAGAGCAAATATCATTCTGCTTTTGTTTGCTTAGATGTATAACAGATTGATTATTGTAAAACTTTGTTTCATTATGTTTGGTTGTAGGTATCATGAAGGCTTACCTTGTAGCTAACGAAACAACACATATAATGACATCTTGATTTTGATACCACTGAAGAAGTTCGGATGTATTTTGGGTCACTGGGTGCACACCAGAAGACAAGACAAGACAAGCTTGAGCGAGGGAAGAAGAGAGTAAAAAGGATGAACACGGTTATCCACAAAGGGTTTTTACCAGGAAAGTTCTTTTTGTGTATAACACACATTAACTTAGTAGTTGTTTATTTATAGATTTTTCTTCCGTGTGTTCTGCACTCAGAACTTTTTGTTGAAGCTATTATCTATTGCGAGAGATTTTCATACTTTTGAATAATGTAAAAACAATTTTGTTTTGAATCTTTATCTTTATAAAAAACCTCTCATGAAATCCAAAAAAAAGAGCCCTTCTTTGTTGATGAAATCCGAAAAAAAAACCCTTCTTTCTGTCTTTCAGTCTTCTTTCATGATGTGATCATTCAAGCCAAAAGTGATCGCTATAAAAAATCTCAAACCAACTAGACTAGTTCAGCGCTACAAGTTCCATTCACTCACATAATCACTGTAGGGTAAGTTCGCTTTCCCAATAAGAATTGGAATGCCGCAGGAAGCCGTTCCTAGTTTGAACCAACAGCGGAAGATAAATGAAATTGAATGAGGCAGCACAAGTGGCATGGAAGTGGATCAAAACCGAGTGTAACTGGCTCGGGTTTGGTTACACCCAAATTCAGATCGAGAACCAAAACAAATGGTGCGTCGAGACGGGTCGAGTGAAGTGGGACGAGACGAGTCGAGAAAAGTGGGACATACGTCTGGAAGCAGACGTTACACGTCGTTCGGCTGCTGCCTACTCGCTGCCGTTGCCCTCGCTGCGCCGCCTTCACTGTATGTATTTTCCCCCCCTCCCTTGACCCCATCCTTCTGTGCTGAGTCAGGTTACCACCCACCCACCGACCTTCTCCTTCCCCTTGGCGCCAGTTCGTTTTCTGCCCTTCCGTTTCACGATGGTCGCTGTTCGTCGAAGCATAGTGCCACTACCTCTCCCAAAGTTTCAGATCGGGAGGGAGTCCGATTCGGATGAAAGCACCTCGGGCGAAGAACGAGAGGACGACGACGACGACGACGAAGAAGTTACGGTTTCGCGAGAGAGGAAGGCATCAACTTCAAGCAACAGGGACGTCTCGACAGCATCGCCGGCTCCGAAAAGGAAAGATCCTATCACCATTTCCCTCCAGAAAGTCTGCAAGGTACTCGTCTTCTATTTCCCAAAGCTCTTCTATCTTTTCTTCCACGATTGTTTTGGCCATGAGCATTTTTGGGGGCATTATGGTGTGAAGGTATGCAAGCGGACGGGCCATGAAGCCGGATTCAGAGGTCCCACCTACATCGATTGCCCTGAAAAACCGTGTTTCTTGTGTAAACAGCCCGGTACACAATCGATCGCTCCTTTCTTTACTGGCACCTGACTTGGGGGTATTGGTCAGGTTTGTTACCTTCTTACTGCCTAACATTCGCTTTTATTTGCTCTGTTTGTATTCGATGCAGGGCATACGACCATAACTTGTCCTCATCGGTTGGCTCCCGAGCACGGTGTTGTCCCCTCCCCGAAAAGAAACTCCAAGAGCCCCTTGGATTATGTGTTCCAACGCCAGCTAAGATGCAATCTTCCCATGGTAATGCTCTGATTTGTCTTTGCAAGCTCTGTATGATATGCATTTTCCTGTTGACTTGCTTTAGGTTGCATAGGAGCTTCACTGTTTATGAATCAACGTACGGTTTTATTATATGGTACGTAGCTACAAAAGGACATGAAATCTATAACATCTGGATTTGGAATGTCATGGGTTTATACTCATGTCTTACCATGTTCATGCACTGGATTCTGCACGTGCTGTTGTTTTTGTGCATTCTGGTAATTTGTTGCTCTTCTTCCAGGTCAAGCCAAAATTGTTGATCCCCAATCAAGTGGATTGTGCAATCATCAGGTTGCATAGTAGACGTGTGACGTGTCTGGAGTTCCATCCCACTAATGACAAAATTCTTTTGTCAGCAGATAAGGTATTATTTATGTACGTCTTCTTTGGCGCTATACAAATTCAAGCCCCTTTCACGCAGTCTTAGCCCTGTCGGGGGGTTAATCACCTAAAACGCAGATACATATAAGGCAACTTTACATTATCCTCGATGCTATTGTGGTTTGCATCTTTCTAACATGAGTTACGATGTCATTCCTTCGGCATCTACATGGTTTTACACGATGAATCAGTGTATCATGTAGACCTGCTGCATGTGTAGACCTACATTAATGTTTAGCAATTTGTGTCATCATTCTAAAAATCTCTTCTGATTCCTGTTTATGATTCTTTTGAATGCAAAAGAAAGGACAACTTGGAATATGGGATTATAATAAAGTGAGCGAGAAAACAGTCTATGAATCCGTTCATTCTTGTATACTGAACAGCATGAAGTGAGTCTTTCTACAGCTGCCACCAGTTACTTCCTTTTTGTCCTTTGTTTTCCCTATACTTCACATTTTAGTGAGGGCAATGTCTGTTTATCTTTGTTCTTGTTTCCTTTCCTCTGCAGGTTCAACCCTGTGAATGACGGGACTTTGTATACTGCATCATCAGATGGGACAATTAGCTGTACTGATTTGGAGATTGGAATTCCTAATCTTATGATGGATCTTAACCCAGATGGGTGGAATGTAATCCTTGATTCCATGTTCTTAGGAATGCTTCATCACGTTCTACCCTCCCTTCCTTGTTCTCTCACTCCTGCTGAGGCATAAGATCTATTTACAGATGGACTAATCAGAACTGTTTATGTTGATGTTGACAGGGCCCAGCAAATTGGCGGATGTTGTACGGCTTGGACATTAACCCAGACAAACAACTTGTGCTTGTGGCAGATAACTTTGGTTACATTTATATGTGCGTTTCCCTGTATTCCTGCATTTCAAAAACGTAGCCTGTTACAAATTTTTATTGATTATTGAAAGTTGATGCCTTTCCTAGCATTCCCTACAATAACATTAGTATTGGACGGATATGCATGCATTCTTTATATTATGATGTTTTTTTACACTGGGGTTCATAGTTTGGTCAAGTAGGCAAGTCTATGCTTCTTATCATGGTTATGTGGTGCAAAAGTGAATGTAGCAAGAAAATGCCGGAATTTTTGTTACTGTGGGCATCAATATTCTTAGGCTTTTATCATTTTCCTATTACAGAATTATCAGTGACGTGGATAGTTCAAGTCTTGAGAGAGAAACTCTTTATGGTGCTCCATGTTTGCGTCAAGCTACTGTTTGCGTTAGTGTTGTCTGTTCTCATGCAATGCTTCAGTTCCCATTGTTCATGTTAGAGTTTTAAATGGGTTTCTGTCAGGGCAGGTTCTATACTGATACCTTCCCTGCTTTCTGTAGGTTGGACCTGCGCTCACATAAGAAAGCTAGGGAGTCAGTTTTGATTCATAAAAAAGGAACCAAGGTGGTAGGTCTTCACTGCAATCCTCTTCAACCAGAGCTTCTTCTTAGTTGTGGCAATGATCACTTTGTGAGTGTCTCAAGCAGTCTTACTTTTGCTCTCCATTAATTGTGGCCCTCACTCTGTTACTTGGGTTGTGTCTGAGCGTTCTATTCTAATGTGTGTAGAATCCGAAGGATTTAACACGTAGAAAATAGATTATGGTCCAGCTTTGCAATCAGCTAGAGTCAGATAGAGTTTGCCTATTGCTTGCTTTTATGTCATCTATGGAAGGTGCTGAAATGATGGTAATATTTATGCTGGAGAGAGAGAGAAGGGGATCTTTTTCTGGGAAGTTGGTGATAGGTGCTGCTTCTTTTAAAGTAGACGGAGGAGTAAGTTGAAAAACCAGTTTTGCTTTTCTAGAGTTGGATCATCCTTGGCTTGGACGGAAGCTCCTCTGTCTACCTAATACAGAACAAGGCAAAAAATCATTCCAAAATTTCTGAAATATATAAGCAGCTGTTGTTGGTAAATCAAAAGAAAAGGTATTTCTAGTGTGATGTGGTCAACTCACTGTCATATACTTAAAAATTTCTATCAGTCCCGTGTGAGAACCTCAGACACCTCGAATGACAATGCTACAGACATGCTTTTGAACAATGAACCGTATAATCAAAGGGAATGTGCAAGCATGCGGTTTAAGTATTATTTTCTGTATCGAGGATTGCATTTCTTGTGTATAAAGTGTCCTGATGATCCATTTATTGCAGGCCCGGCTATGGGATATCCGGCGATTAGAAGAAGGTTCCTGTGTTGTAAGTCTTGCACATGGACGTGTTGTAAACTCTGCTTATTTTTCTCCACATACTGGTAGCAAAATTCTGACTACCTCTCAAGACAATCGAATTCGTGTATGGGATTCCATTTTTTGTGATTTGGGTTCTCCAAGCCGAGAGATAGTCCACAGTCATGATTTTAATCGACATCTGACTTGTTTCAGAGCTGAATGGGATCCAAAGGTACTTTATCCCTCATGAGTGGTTGGCGTACCATATTTCTTTCTAAGCAATTTTAACGTGTGAGTTGATTTTGCAGGATCCTTCTGAATCGCTGGCAGTTATTGGCAGGTATATAAGCGAGAACTATAATGGTGTTGCATTGCATCCTATTGATTTCATTGATACTTGTACGGGTCAATTAGTGGCCGAGGTTATGGAACCCAATATCACAACTATCAGCCCGGTTAACAAACTTCATCCGAGAGATGATGTCATGGCGTCAGGAAGCTCAAGGTAAATCTTTTCCCTCTCCTGTTGGTTGGACTTGGAAGTTCGTGTACATTTTATTTAATGGATGTATTCTGACTTAGGACCCCTTTCTCTATTCTTGTCTCAGATCACTTTATATTTGGAGACCCGAGGGACCAAAGGAGGGGTTTGACCAAGATGAATCTTCATCAAAGGAGGAATGGACTTTTAGGGTTGCCTTTTGCGGGGAAGAAGAGAAAAAAGGGAGGAAGGCCAAATTCAATGGTGATACTGATGATGATGATGATGATTCTGGTAAATGTAAACTAGTCAAGTCATACAAAGTGTTGGAATGCCCTCCAAACTCCAAATCGAAATCAAAGTAATCTTGATATAATTGTAAAAAGTTACATGTATACCAGACTAAGTAATAGGAAAGCTGAAAACTTTTGGAAAACTAACCAGGTTGAAGTATTAATGCAACCGTGTATATGACCATGTCCAATGGAGGCTTTTTATTTTGGGGTGCAAGAGATTTCCATTTTTTGGTGAATTATATAGGCACTTCACCATACTTTTCTCTGCAAGCCTATGTTTTTCTTGTTGTTAAGCCAGTTAATTTGGCAATATTATCTAATGATGAACAGCTTATAAGTTTTTCCTGCTGGCTGCCTCGTAGGCGCTGTTTGCCTGCACTCGCAAGCTAGTCATCCTTCCGGTTTGTGTTAAACAACAGTGGGCAAGGGAATTAAAGGCTTCCAATATTTTCAGCTCATTCTTTCCTGTTTTTTGCCTTCGCGGATATAGAATATATCCATGGAGAGCCATCCGAAGTGTCAGGTATGGCACAGTGCAGCCTGACCCTCACTTAGAGGTGCATGCAACTGGGCCTGTTTAGCCCTTCTTATGTCAGGTTCATGCTATAGTCAATTTTAAAGAATATGGCAGTAGATTTGACCAAGCCCCCGGTTTTAAAAGCCAGTTGGATCATCTGCTGAGGAGATCATGAACAAGATACATCAGCAGACAAGGAAAAAGATGTCATGAATTCCCTTAATGACAGGGACCACCAAGTCAAGGGTGCTTCGTGGTTCTTACTCATTCATCTCATCAATTTGTGTTTGTGGTTGGCACTGCAGATCTCTTCTTTACATTTGTGAACAGAAAAGAAAGACTATTCAGTTTGTCCCCATGCGACTTTGTGTTTCAATCAGTTAACTGGTTATCCATGTTATGCCTCAACTTATATCTTTGGGTAGAAAGATGAGAGGTTTATAACTTTGGCATCCTAAAATGCTGAAATCTGCCAGCGGTCCAAGACGTCGTAGATGGACCAGAGCTAGTTAGCACAAAACGACCCAACCTGGTCACGCGCTGTGTTGCCACATCAAGATGATCAAGAGGCTTACGGTCATACGTTGTACACAAATTGTCTAATTCGTAGCCTATTGATGTTACGCATAAGCATAGCATGCTCGTGGTCCGATCCCATTGTATCTACCGCGCGCTTGCACTGGAGGAATAGGCAACTGGAATGGAGCGAGCCCAGGCATGAGAGCCTTTCCTGTTGAGCCATCCGATACCGCAATTTTCTTATGCCCTGTCAATCAGATTCAACTGACACGGAGCAACCAATCTCTTCTTTGCTACTTGCTTTCCATTCCCAGATCTATTGCCCTCTCCCTTCTATCAACTGATTTGATTGTTGGATCTTAGTGGTGATATTGAGAAAAGATCAACCATTTATGGTATGGATTATCGCAATTTCTGTGTATATCTGTTCAATGCAATTACAATGAATAAATTCTCCTAATTTATATTTCTGTGTATACTATATATCAGTGGCGGATCTAAAAATTTAGAGTTGGAGGGCAAAAATAGAGGCCTTTAGATGTAAAAGTGATATACGTAAAGCTTATTACACTATAGTTATTTTTGTGTAATTAACTTCTTAAGAGTAAAAATATCTTAATATAAATCTAACTACCAATAATTCTTAAGTTGATAACCAAACTACCAAAAAATTTAGCATCACTAAGATTTTATAAATTCCACAAAGATGAAATACCATCAATAATGGAAGCATATGTTACCTGTTCATGTAATACAAAAATGATAACAAATAATACAAAAATGATAACATATAATTATTGACAATGATCATTTGTTATGTGACAATCACATAGTCAAACACATGCTAATATAACATATATAAGTGATTAAAGTTATCAAATGCATATCCCTGGTCAAAATATATAAAATAAATTTTGCCTCAGATCTACTCTTTTCTCAGACAAATAGAGTTGAAGCTACTAATTTGCTCAAATAACAAATAATACATAATTCTCTAAAAGAAAAAAGATAGAGACACGTGATTCATGTTCTAGAAAGAAGTGACCACGAGCAAAGTTTATATATGCAAAGAAACCGATGAGAAAACAACTAAGTACCTTTGTCTTCGGCCTCCCCATTGTACTAAAGGAACTGATGAGAAAACAGCTAAGTACATTATCTTAAGGTGTAATTGTTTCTTTCAATTTTAAAAAAGGCCTCCCCATGGTTTGCTGTTGTTTGCTGAATCTGATTGCAAGAACAAAACTTTATACTGTGTTTTTGGAGAAAGTCAATTAGGCGGATCTGTGGAAATGCCTCAAGAGCAGTCAGCAACCGATGCTTCATCAGGAATTTCCGTGTTAAAGCAGCGGTGGACTGTGTTGCACCGAATCAGGTTACCAAAGGGAGCTTTGACTATCTAATCTTACCCGGTGCCAAGCTTCTGCTGTGGTAAACTGCTTCTCATTGTTTCACTCGAGTTCAAGATCTCCAATTCTATTAAGTGGGTTTCAAGATTGGATCTCCAATACTATTATTTATTATAATTGAATAAAGTAGTTATAGTTACGTTAATAGTAATAGTAGCATATGGTTTTTTGTTACTGTTTCATTTTTTCTTCTCCATCGGATGAATCGAAAATCCTAGAGTATTTATTTTCACTATTTTTACCATGAGCATTTGTTTTCGGTTCCTATTGTCAATCTCATTGTAGGCCCAGCTGGATCTACCACAGTATCCAGGTCCCTAAGGACTTCTTATCAGCTGACCTGATCCATAGCAGGTAAGTTAAATAACTTATGTGCTCTTCTACTAATAAAATGTGTACTCTTAAACGGAACTTAATGTGACATCTCTGTAAAATCAAGTTCACATATATAGCAATCATGGAGACAACAAAAACGGGGCTAAAAGCAGCCAATGTGTGGCACCTGACACTAGATAACATCCCTGAAAGAGATGCAAGCATGCAAACGAGCGGACCGTCCTATAGTTCTGAATAAAATGCTGGACTACCAGAAGCGTGCAGTGCAATCTTATCATCATGGAAGCGGGTGGTTTGAGCCGAGGAGAATGTAACCTCCGACAGTAAACCAAACTTGGTTGTATACCTAGAACTCCTTTTTCACGACTACTTAACAGCTTCTCACATATCTACTTTGAAGCCCAAAGTGTGCGCAAGAGAGAGAGGGAGAGATGAAACATTGAAGCACAAGGAGTTCTTAGCTGTTTGGAGATTGAAAGTTTCCCGTATGTGTCCTTCGCAGGATGGTGACAAAAGGGTCGTGCCTGAACCAAATGTGAAAGGCAACACTAGCATGATGAATCCAATATTATTACTCTCCTTAGAGTGTTGAGGTTAAGTTTTAGAAGGTAGCCGTTAACAATGAAATCTAGTCAATTATTTTCAATGGTAATTGGGAATGGGTGAATTTGTCTCCTGGTGGTTCTACTATGTTGCAAGTGGTTCTTTAAGAAGAAACTGAATACAGACAGAACAATCAATAAGTACAAGGCCAAATTAGTTATCAAGGGATATAAACAAAAGAAAAAAATAGATTACTTTGATACCTATTCCACAGTTTCTTGAATAACCACCATATGAGTGCTTATAGCATTGACCTTCGTTTATGACCTCACAATCCATCATATGGATGTGAAGATTGTTTTCTTGCATGGTGACCTGAATGAAGTAATTTATATGGATCAACAAGAGGGATTTGTGGCTTATGAGAATGAGTCTAAGGTGTGTAAGCTTGTTAAATCATTATATAGTTTAAAATAAGCCCCTAAATAATGGCATAAAAAGTTTGATTATGTAATATCATCTTTTAACTTTATTTTTAATGATTATGATAAGTGTGTCTACTATTATAAGTCGGTCAATAATGCTTTCATCATTCTTTGCCTATATGCAAATGATATATTGTTGTTTAGTTCCAATATAAGAATAATAAATAAGACTAAGTCATTTTTATGTAGTAAGTTTGAGATGAAAGACATGAGTGTAGTTGATGTGATTTTATGGCTTAAAATCACAAGATCTGCTGATGTCTAACTACATTGAGAAAGCTTTAGAGAGACTTAGATATATAATCTGTAAACCTATTAAGACGCCATATGATTCATCTAAGGCTTTGTATAAGAATTAAAATAGTATTTTTTTGTCTTAATTATGATATTTTCATATTATCAGTAGTTTGATGTATTTAACCAATTGTACATGACTAGATATTGCATTTATCATGTGTAAATTGAGTAGATGCACCAGTTGTTCAGATAAAACCCATTAAAAAACTCTAGGCTTTATAAAGTGTTTCACTATATAAAGGGAACAATTTTCCTTCAACTACATTACGGTAAATATCATTCGGTTATTGAAGAATATGGTAATGCTAGTTTGATAGCAAAAAATTTTGTGAGTAATGGGGTTATTTAATATGTGTTTCTTGTGGGTGGTGCCGCTGCCACCTAAAAATCAAAGAAACAAACTATTTTGACTCGTTCTACCTTTGAGACAAAACTATGTGCTTTGAATGAGACTGGATTGAAAGTTGAATGACTTAAGAGACTTATTTCCAGTTTCCCTATGGTAAAAAAGTTATTTATTGTAATTTCAATGCACTATGATAGCATGACTACAATTGATACGATAAATAGTTTTAAGTACAATCAAAAGCAACATATATAAATTCAAGTAAGACTAAAGTCCTTACAGTTCTTGTGTTTGATGGAATCATGTTATAGATTTTGTTGGATCCAAAGATAACACAACTAATCTTTTGACTAAAGGTCTATCAGTAGCCTTAGTTTAGAAATCCAAGTTGGGGATGTGACTGAAACCTACGATTTATTTACAAACATTGACAAACCAACCTAATTGAGTGGAGATCCCATGAAGTAGGTCCAATGTGGTAGTAACAAATTGTTGGGTGAATAGAATGACACTTTGTATTACGTGATACTTTCAATATCTGTGTTTATCCCTTGTAAATCTAAAGTGTCATGACTGTAAGTTTAGCAAGAGATTATTCTCTCAATGGGATCGAGTCGTAGGACAGGATGCTAGCAGTACATCCTTCGAGATGCTCAACTAAATGATTGACATTATATAGCTCTAATAGAAGAATTGAGTTGTTCCCTAAAGTCAATCATGATAAAAGATATGGATTCATGACCATTAATGCATCACCCCTATAGATCACACCATAGTATTTTATTATGTTGTTAACAATAGACACCTTTACACCCAAGTTTTAGGTTCAAGACGTATGTTCACCTAGTTCTTCTAAGAATAATATTGAATAACTCAGGTAACGGTTCAAACCGGAAGGTACCATTACTGAAAGCATAATATGATGGTTGGATAAGGAGAACACTTTTATACTTAAAGACTTTGTGGGGATTGTTGGGTTTAATGTGTATTAATGACATTTAATTAATGTTGGTATCTCAAAATATATTTAAATGATATATGTGAAAGTCCTAAAGTGTAAAAAGTAACATATGAGAGACTTTTACAAAAGATGACCAAGAAGAGACAAAGTTTAGTTCCATATTGAAAATGTTATAAACCCTCTAGTCTTTTTATATAGTTGGTAGCTCATGAACCTTAGTTTAAAGAGCTTGCTATACTATACGCGTGCGTTAGGTCGGACATGGCTTGAGTTTGGGTCTATCTTTTTGCACAAAAAGCTTTTGATCTAACGGTCAAGAGTTTTTCACAATCACAAATTAGGATAAGGTGAGATGGTTCCAGATAAGACGAGATGGTTCTAGATAAGACAAGACAGTTTCGGATAAGACGGGATGGTTGTGGCTAAAATGGTGTGTCGTTTGGATTGGATTCACGATTCGTGATCCACACGCGCACTCTATAAGTAGGAGATTAGGGGTCCTCCCTAAACACACTACTTTCCCTCTCTCTCTTTCAATCGTATCCTGGTTCTGTCTCTCTACCCGTGGTGCTGCTACTTCAGTCCCTGTGCTCATGGTTAGTCTCTTTCTCAGTCGCAACCATAGGCGACTGAGGTGTGTTCAAGGTCAAATCGAAGCCAAGTACGTGCTCTTCTAGCTGTATGTATGTTTTTTCCTTTAAGGAAGGCGCAGGTACCCTACATACTCATAGCGGGGTAACGATTTTTCGAAGGCAAATATGCAATAGTGACTCTCAAAGATAAGTTACTAATTTTGCTTCTTTCTTTGTTTTTCATAAGGCTTGATAATGACTTATTTTGTATCTACAACTACTATTTATGATTGGGGCATGCTTATATTTGTTGTATATTATTTTATTATGCATGTCCGCCTACGGTTTATTTCAACAATGACAATTGATGCTTCACCCACCAATGCCATGTGAAAGGCAATACTAGCATGATGAATCCAATATTATTTCTCTCCTTGCAGTGTTTAAACGAGCCTTTGGTACTTTGTTGGGGTTTTTAGATATGAAGATTGTTCAGTTTTACTTTTTTTTATATATCTCATCTTTTTTTATTTTTTTCATATACATATATATATTAATGGCGTTTTTCTCTTCCCGTGATTTCTGCCTTGGGCTTTCCATTAAAGTCATTCCAATGTATATTCAAAAGATTTTCGTATCTTTTGTTGAAAACTAAGAAATGATTTTGTTTCAACGTTTTATCTTTTGAAAAATGACAATTCATGAAATCTGAGAAGACGGCTCTTCTTCCCGCATTTCATGGTTGCAGCTATTGGGGCTAAGTGTGACCACCACCAACTCACATCTCCCACTTGGCCACTTAAGCCACCGCCCTAGGCTTTCCATTAAAGCCATTTCAATGCATATCTAGGAGATTTTCATATCTATTGTTAAAAAATAAGAAACAATTTTGTTTAAGCGTTTATCTTTTGAAAAAAGAGCAACTCATGAAATCCGAGAAGAGAGCCCTTCTTCCTACATTTTATGGTTAGAGTTATTGGGGCCAAGAGTGACCACCACCAACTCACATTTCCCACTTGGCCACTTGAGCCAAATTATTGTTAAGTGCTTGAAAATATGTACAACTCAATACCTAGATTTTATGGATAGTGCAGTTTAGTGCCTCACTATATTTTGTTTAAGCATTTATCTTTTGAAAAAAGAGCAACTCATGAAATCCGAGAAGAGAGCCCTTCTTCCTACATTTTATGGTTGGAGTTAGTAGGGACAAGAGTGACCACCAACAACTCACATTCCCACTTGGCCACTTGAGCCAAATTATTGTTAAGTTCTTGAAAATATGTACAACTCAATACCTAGATTTTATGGATAGTGCAATTTAGTGCCTCACTATATTTTATTGTTGGCATCTTATAAAATGTCTTATGTTCAATTATATGTTGCTTGTTTTTTGTTTCACATTTAAACTGTATAGACCATCTATTTGTTGTTTCTACCAAACTATTAAAAATAACTTTAAGAATTTGTATTTCTTAATTGACAAAAACCAAAAAGTTAAATGGCTTGAATTTTTAAACGTGAAAAGAAAATCCCGTTGACCTTAACCTTAGATGATGTTGATTATGTACTTAGGAAAACTGCTTTAACCCCTACTCCAGTTGCAATAGATGAAGAAAAAGAAAAAGATAAGATATTTCTAACTGATGACACTATAGCTAGGACTATCATGTTAACATACATGTAAGATTACTTGATTAGAGAACTTGAGAAATTTTTTATTTTCAAATTATTATTCGTTGAATACCTCTGACCCGGTGAGTATGGATGGTTTCCCTCGCAATTTGAAAAGAAGAAGCTCGATGCAGCCTTTTTCTTTTCCCCTCCCCTTTTTTTAAAGAAAAAAAACTTATGCCATAATGGGATTTTCGATCTCTCTTCCTCCTTTTTTTTAACTTGCATACCTTTATCAAACGAGGCTTTGATAACATTGTTGATTGTTCTTCTATCATTGAAGTGGGCCTTTGGTACCATGTTGCAGTGGAGACGCTTTGGATGAAGACGATGATGCAAGTCCAAAGACAAACGGTTTTCACACATGGGTTTTCGTATAAAAGGCCTGTTCGGTTTTGCTTTTTCTCTTATCTCCTCTTGTTTATTTTTTTATATACATGTATATATAATTGGCTTTTTCCTTTTCCCGTGATTTTCGCCTTTCACAAAAGGATAGATAACTATTAACTAAGACTGAACGCTATGCATTAAGATTCATACGACTCATTATCTGATTGAAAGAAGTTCCATATATTACAGTTGGGACATCGAGAACAAGAGGTTACCTTATTACTGGAGAAGGGAAACGAGCAAGCTGGCTGATAGAAACCATCCACAAGTCCCTTCCTTCATTTTATTGCTTAGGAACAGCGGAGCTGCGACTGCATCTAGTCGTTTTCGTTGGATTCCTTGTGGTTTCCTTTAAATCCAAGTAAAGGCCATTTTTCCGAGTGGCCCATGTGCATCTCTCTATTCCATTCACTTGTCTATTTAAAATCTTCTCATCAGATCTGAACCAGGCTTCACGGATAGAGATCATTATATTTAGGAAGACCAAGGCTCTAAATTAAACCACACGAGTATTCGGCTTATCTTTGGGTTGACCTATTTTTGACACGCGTGAATTGAAACAATGAAAACACAACCCAAACACGAACTTACTGGCAAATCGAGACATGACATGGAAGCCAATGTGAACAAGACCCAAAATCTATGGGATTTTGTCCACCCATAATGACACAAAAGAGTCCTATTCTATTTCATTTGACCTGCTTCTACAGGAACACAAAACCCCAAAACCCCTAAACATGAGATTGCCACCCCCTCGGCATTGCTATTGCCACACCCTGAACTCCATACACACAACTTTTTGTGATTGCAAAAAATACTCCTACCCATTTTCGAACACTCCCACTCTACCCTCGATCTCAAATACGGTTCCTCTCTCTCTTCTACTGCAAAATTTCTCCCTCGTCTACTCTCATCGCAGCCAATCCCGTCGGAAACTGCGGTCTTGCCCGTTCTTCTGCAGCCCAACAATGTACAATCGGACCTTGCCAAAGCTGTGTCGCTTTCTTGTGCAAAAAGGGAACAAGAAGAAAAGAAAGAAGAGGTTTTACCAAGTTTGGTCATGTTTTGTGTTTTTTTTTTTATGTATGATGACACCGGCTCAAGTGTATAAGTCATCAAGAGATGGGGTGGAGAAGCGGGTGTTCTGTGCCCCCCTCAAAGAGGAGATGCAGCACAACCGCATCCCATACATGAGAGATATGGGAAAGCCACGTCCTGCGGACTACTGCATCTCCACTCCAACAATAATGATAAAAAATGAAGAAGAAAAATATGGAGGAGGGACTAGCGTTACTTTTGTTAGTTTGTGTCCCTCAGGAGATTTTCTTCACTTTTCCTTCTTTAATTTGTCGGGAAACACCATTAATTCTTCCAATAGTTCATTATGTTCATTGGTTTTTCTTTATTGGGTGATAATAAGATTATGACTGTTTTTCTTTTCTAAAAGTTAATATACATGAGTAGTGCCTGAAATGTATGAAAAAAAATTCAAACGGTTGTCGGAAGTTGCAGATAACGATTTGAGGTGTGCTTTTTGTAGGAGAGAGAAAGGTGGGGAATGTGTGACTATAGTAAACCGGGTGTCGCAATAGCAATTATGCTACTGAAACCTTTGCATTGGGGCAAATCCATATCGAGGGTGAATTTCTTTATATGTATCAAACTTATAAGTGTAATATTTAAATCACTGCTTTTCATATAGTCGTTTCACGTATCATCTAAAGGTAGCGAATGTATGATCCAAGATATATGATATTTTCCCACTATACAAGCTTTGATAGGGAGAACAATTTGATATGTAGAGATAACATTATCTCTGCACAATCACAGCTGGTTATCTGCATTTCTCTCTCTCTCTCTCTCTCTTATAACTCAATTGCTTTGTCTACTAGCAGGCTGAGACAGATGTTGACACCTTTGAGTCTGAGATTGGTAGATACTGGAAACTATTGCGCAAAGATTTGATCAACAGACCTTGAAGGCTTTTGGCGTTAGCAAAGGTTGCCTGCCCTTTGTATGCCTAAGGTTGGATCTCATAAAACTGACAAATATTTGGGGACTTCATAGCTTGCAGGGTGAGTCGAGATAACCCACATGCCTTGGCGAATGCTGCTTTGCTTGTATTGGTGGTTGACCGATTCACTAGGTTCTCGTCACTTTAGCAGATTTACAAGTGGTTTAGAAATGTCACGGGTGCCTGACAATGAACTGGAATGGATTTCACAAGTGTTGCACAGAATGATTGTTCAAAAGGCTTTTGATAGGCAATGTGTGCTGGTCTCTTTGTCTGGATGTTAAGCCCGAAAATGGTCCGAAAATGGTCCCTTGCACCTAAGTAACTCTTACAGAACAATACAACGGAACGAGAGCAAGTACGAGGAAGACGAAAGTTGTAATGTAAGGCAGAACGCTTTATTAATGATAGAAAGAGTGTGTATCCCAAATAACAACAACAACTAAGCTTTTTCCCATACTAGACGGGGTCGGTTACATGGACTTTTTGTTTCCACATATCCCTATCGTGTGCCATGTTAGCAGTTAACTCACGATAAGCTAGATCATTCTTTATTGTTTCTTTTCGACACTTTTGTGGTCGTCCTCTACCTCTTTTAATACTTTCCAAATTTAATTTTTCATACCTTCTTATAGGTTATTCTTTTGATGTTCTTTCTATATGTAACCATCTTAAACTATTTTCTCTCATTTTATCCTCTATTGGTATCACTCCTAATTTGTTTCTAATAACCTCATTATGTATAGAGTCTTTTCTTGTATGACCGCTCATCCATCTCAACATCTTCATTTCTGTCACAAACATCTTTTGTACATGTTGATGATTAACCGCCCAACACTCAGAACCATAAAACATGACAGGCTTAATTGCTGCTCTATAATATTTACCTTTTAACTTTAATGGTATCTTCTTATCACAAAGAATACCTCATGCTCCTCTCTATTTTAACCAACCAGCATTAATTCTATGCATAACATCTCCATCAATTCTTCCATCACTCTTAAAAATTGACCCTAGGTATTTAAAACTTTCTTTTGGAAGATGTAATGTGTGCCATTTTTAATTTCTATGTCTTCTAAAGTAACCAAATGATCAAACTTACATTCCATATATTCTGTCTTTGTTCTACTAAGTCGTTGGCCTTTGCTTTCTAATGTTTTTCTCCATAGTTCAAATTTTCTATTAACTTTTTCCTTAAGCTCCACTAACACAATGTCATTTGCAAATAACATACACCAAGGTACTTCATCTTGAATATGTTTTGTTAACTCATCAATCACCATTATAAATAAGTATGGACTTAAAGTTGATCCTTGATGTAACTCAATATTAACTTCAAAGAAGTCTATCATTCCTTCATGAGTCTTCACACATGTTTTTGCACTATCGTACATGTCTCTTATAAGGTTTATGTATGTCAATGGGATACCTCTTTTTTCTAAGGTTCTTCAAAGAACCTCCCTCGGTACCCTATCATAAGCTTTTTCTACATCTTTCTTTTCTACTCTAAAATGTTCTATAAGACGTCTTAAAAGGTGAATCGCTTCAACAGTAGATCTGCCTGACATGAATCCAAATTGGTTCTCTGTTGTACTCTATATTTATCTTAACCAACATTGGATAATTCTTTCTCATAATTTCATAGTATGGCTCATTAACTTGATACCTCGATAATTCGCACAATTCTAAATGTCTCCCTTATTCTTATATATGGGTATAAGTATACTCACTCTCCATTCCTCGGGCATCTTTTGGTTTCTCCATATTTCATTAAATAGTCTTGTGAGTAAGTGATTCCTATTTCTCCTAGTATTTTCTAAACTTCTATAGGAATATTGTCTGATCCTACCGATTTACCACCCTTCATATGTTTAAGAGCCTCTTTGACTTCATTCTTTTGAATACGTTGGTAGAAATTGTGGTCTAAATACTTTTCTGATTTGGCTAACTCTCCTAAACTAATACTAACATCTTTATTTTCATTAAAAAGCTTATAAAAATAGTTTTTCTATCTATTTCTTATATCATTATTTGCTGCTAAAATTTTTTCATCCTTGTCCTTGATGCATCTAACATAATTAAAATCTTTAGTTTTCTTATCTCTAATCCTAGCTATCCTAAAAATATCTCTTTTACCCTCTTTTGAGTTGAGTTTTTTATATAAATCCTCTCAAATTTTAGCTTTTGCTTCATTGATGGTCTTTTTCACTTCCTTCTTTGCTTTCTTATAAGTCTCTAAAGTTTCACTAGTTTTCTTAGCATAATTTAATTTGTAACATGCCTTCTTTGCCTTGATTTTATTTTGCACTACTTCACTCTACCATCAGGCTTCTTTTTGTGCCGGTACACCTCCATTTGATACACCTAATACATCTTTTGCCACTTTTCTAACATGTATAGCTATATTGTTCTATATACCACAGGGTGTACCAACATAATTCCAAACATCCCAAATACACTAGGATATTTACTTAAGAATATTACTATTAAAAAGGGTTTTATAAAGGGTGGTTCATAGGCCAATGACATGTTCATGATCAAAGGTTCACCTTTGGATGAACCACAATCATTGTCGGTCTTCGAAACGTCTTAATAATCACCCAGCATATGGCCTATTAACAAGCTAAACTATGCTTCAACATAGTTGTAGATACGGAAAATTCTCACTTCCGATTCTTAGGCCCGAAGTGAACATTTTCATGTGTCTAAGTCGTTTTTATAACAAGGGCGTGCCAGCTAGCTTACTCAAGCTAGCGAAGTAAGTTTTGAAATCTGACTCTTTCAAGGCGACTGTGAGGAAGTGAGCTCTTTTCGTCGTAGACCTTCTTACACCGATGTGCAAGGGTCAGTCTGTACGCTTGGCAAAGTTGTTTTAAACAAACCTCTTTGAAAAATACCTGAAGTGTTTTGGGTTTTGTTTGTATGATTGTAAGTTTTATTTCACGTGGGATTTGCACGTGCCTATGTCTTTCACTTTTATGCTTTTTAGGGCCAACTAGGTGTATGTGCAAGTGACCTAAGTTGGGCGATTTTTGCACGGGAGTGTGGGGTTTGCTTTGATGCAATATGTGTCCTAACTCGTAGTATGACGAATATGCAATGCAAACTCACACAACTCCAAGGGAAAACCCGAATTGAAAGACAATGCTTAAGGGAAATAACGTAATGTAAATTGCAAAAGGGAAATATGGCTATATCTTAAGAGCGGAAATGCTCAATTGTGCAAGTGTGTGTCGTGTATATATGGAAAGACTACTCACACAGCTGAACCTTAAAACCCAAATCTTAAAGACATAGTGGAAGGGAAATACTTATAATATATATGGGCCCGAAGGTCGCCAACGTGTTCATGGGTCTTGTGTATATATGTAAAGACAACTCACACGACTTGTAATGTAAAACCCAAATATAATTACAATATGGCCCTTACTAGGGTCTTGGGAATAAGAGTGAAAGTTCAATGTGTGTGAGTGTGGAATTGAAAGACCACGCACACAACTTGAATTAAAACCCAAATGAAATTGCGATATGGCCCTTACTAGGGTCTTGGGAATAAGAGCGAAAGCTCAATGTGTGTGAGTGTAGAATTGAAAGACAACACCCACGACTTAAGTTAAAACCCACGCAGCTGAATATATATAAGTATAACTATATCTTAAGGGCTGTCAAGGCCCGTTTGTGTGCCAAAAGGGTGTGCAACTAAGAGTGGAAAGGCTCAAGTGCACATGTGTGTTGGTGTGTAAAACCACATTATTACAATCGGGGGGAGACAACGCTCCATTATTACAATCCCGTATCAAATTCAATTAAATGTAAGCAAGTTCATATAATGGACCGAGTTAGGCACTTACGTGTAGCTGGTCCGTGTTTAACTTGCTTGGCTATGGCCTCGTGAGTCACCTTGGGCAGTCGAAGGATAGCTCCTTAGGGGGTTGTGGGCGATATGTAGGGGTGCGGGCCGAGTGGCGTCTTAATGCTGGCCGAGTGGAAGGAGCGGCAGGTAGGGGTGTTGGCCGAGTGGAAGGTGTTGGCTGAATGAATGGAAGATGGTGTTGGGGAGTGGTGAAGGCAAGCTGGGAAGTGGGTGACTAAGGGAGGTGTTCAACTAGGGGCTAAGGTAGGTGGTGTTGAGGGAAGGTAGTGGGGTATGGTGTAGGTCGGTCGGGTGTAAGGGAGAGGGGATGGATGAGCTAGGTGGCGGATGGATGGGCTGTGCAGTTGGGAAGAAGGGGGTGAAGAGAAGATGAAGGTTAGATAAGGTTGAGGTGGGGTACTAACCGTGAAGGAGGCGGTGCTGGTGGTGGTGGAGTGTGGTGGCCGGATGGTGGTGGAAGAAGGTTGGCAGCCGAAGGGTGGAGCTCCTCGCCGAAGATGGAAGATGGTGGATTTGGTTGAAGTGGAGAGGTGGTAGCCGGGTGATGGAGTGGCGGTGGAATGACAGGTGGATGGAAGATGGTGGAGCTTGGAGGGAGTGGGGAGATGAGAGTGGAAGAGAGAGTCCGTGAAACCCGCAAGGAAGGGGGGTATTTATAGGCTAGGAATGGGTTGGGTCGGTTGAGGGGGTATGGGCTAGATATTTGTAATAAGGTGGGCATAGGACATGGTTTGGGGTAGGTCGGTTAGGGGGGGCTAGTTAGTGGTTTAGGGTAGGTCGGTTAGGTGGGTTGGGACTTAGTGGTTAGGGGTTTAATTAGGTACACTAAGGTGGGTTTAGGCTTAGTTGGTTAGGGTCTAGGTGGTCTAGCTAGGTGAGGTGAGCTAGGTGAGGCCAGATACGTGAGGTTGGGGCTGTTTTGGGTGAGGATGGCTAGGTTTGGGTTAGGTTTTAGGGAAAGTGGCTAGGTGAGGTGAGCTAGCTTAGGGCTAGGTTTTAGGAACCTCCCCTTGGCACCGGTCCCTTGTTCAAGTTGCAGCCAGGTCCAAGAGGTGTAGGTGCATACAAGCTTAAACCCACACTCTAGGCTAAACCCACAAGGTTAACCCACCCTTAACCAAAAGTCAAGCCTACTAACTTTCTCACTCATACTTTATCACCCCCATTTCTCTCTCTACCCAAGCTTTTCATGTAAAATATTTGTGGGCCCCACCTCCATTTATGAGAAGGTGATGTGGGCCATGGATGTAGATATTGGATTTGGATATCTAAATCCAAATCCAAATACTTGTTGGGTTTGGATCTAGATATATATGGTCCAAATCTGGCCCAAATCTTATTTTTTGATTCCTTCATGGCATTTTGAAACGGACGGTTTGTGCGGGGCCTGACTGCATCAGTACTCCATCTTGCATTGGGTCTTCGCCAACATTGTCGTCTGCTCTTCTTCGCACTTTTCAGAGTTCATTTTGAACAAATTTCTGATATCTGGGGCTTGGATGTTTGAGAATCTGGGGATGATTTTGATACGAGAGTTTATGTGCCAAGCTTGAAGCATGCTTCGGGTCTGGGCTCTCCTTTGCCTTTTCGATCCTGCTTTCGTCAGGCCAGGCTACTTTCGGGGTTCCAAAACACTTTTTTAAGGGTTAAAAACTATATGTATACAGTTTTAAAACATATATACAGGTTCAAAGTATGTACAAAGTTGTCTGGGAGGCTCCTGGGTTTCCAGACTCAAAATAGCCCTTTGGGACTGCTTTTTCAAAACCAGACATATTTGAGAAAATCGTGGGATTTCGGGACGTTTACAATAGTGAGGTAGTTTAGAACTCATTCATTGGGATTGACCTAGAGGACCATGTGGCCTCTTGAAGTCTAAAGGGTCTTTGATTTAAGTATCGACCTATTAACAAGCTAAACCATTCTTTTACTTTTCTAGAATTATATTGTGATCTATGAAGTTGCCCCTAAAGGGAACTTTTGTAGTTGGGCCACTAAGATCATTTCCTTTGGTGTTTGTGATACCAAGGGAGAGTTGCACATCTGCAAGTACTTTATTGTTTGAACTAGATTCTCACGATATTCTTCCTTTACGAATCTCATTCATAAGGTTGATATTTGGCCTCAATTTTGATAGAATAGGAGAACCATTTTTTCAAGTGGATATATACATTCTTCATTGCGTTATTTGATATTTGTTGGCTATTGCATGCTTAATATCCATTCCCATCCCTTCCTCTCTTTTTTCTCACCTCTATTATGTCGTTTTTTAAATATATATATATGTACATGTGTGTGTAAAAAGAATATAAAAATAAAAGAACAAGAAGAGAAAAAACAAATGGTTTTGGGTCCATGAGCAATGCTACAAAGGACCTGTGGTTTCGAGGGACTCATATGCCAGTCCCACGTGATGCAAACACCAATTGACTATGCCATCCTACCATCATTTCCAGCTCATAACATTCTACTGGCTCCACCTAGCATTACAATGCAAACAGGCCTCGTAGGCTGATTACATGTTCATGGTTAAAGGGTTATATTAACCGACTACACTCTGCGTCAACGTGGTGAGGCAGTTCGTCATGACCTAGGGGCTTGGGTCCTCGTGAAGGTTAGAGGACCTCTGATGTTAAGTGTGGAGCTTCAGCAGTCACTCGACGTCCGACTAGTAGAATTTCACTTGGCCTTGTGAGTCGATGCCAGAATGCATTCGGTTGTGCTTAGTCTTATTGTCATGGGTAAACCGACGTCGGGCGCACTGATGGGCTTGACCAGGACCGGCACTTGGCCTCGAGACCAAGCAAGCTTTAGCGGATTTCACCTAAGTGTTGTAATTCGTCACCGTCTCCCAAAACGGAACGTGAGAGTGCCTCCCCGAATGTCAAACTTGCCGAAGTCTTTGGTACTCGGAGACTCACACACCCAAACGACAAAGGCAAAAAGGCAAATTGAGCAAATGGAGATATTGAAACTCACACCACACTTAGATCAATAATCACTTAAGAGAAAGGTACTTCCGCACAAAAACCATTTTAAAAATGTAACGTCTTTATTGATAGCGGAAAGGAGTGCATGACCTCATCATGCAACATGAGTATTTGGGGAACTTTGAGTAACTTTCAGCTCATCTAGTGTAGATATGCTATAAGAGATAGGATAATCACAAACATCGTGGACCAAAGGCACTATAAAGCACTCACCCAACACCCAAGTTAAAAGCATATTGGAGGGTTGAAGAGGTGGTGCCCCACATCACCAATGGTCGTCATCAAGGTCGAATAGCCCACATGAATGAGGTCCGCTATTATGAAGGGGTTTCATTCGTGAAGTTGGCACTTCATCTGTATTAGCGTGTCGAAGTGCTCAATCCTTGGTGCTAGTAGTATTTGAAATTCGTAGTGACGCTACAATTCACATTGGACTAGTGTCATCTACTGCATTGTCAGTGTCTTATGTGTTACCGAACGGTCCCTTGGTCACTCTAATGCGAAATTGGCCCTCACTTGTCTTGTGAGAGCCGGAGTTGACGGTTTGCAACTTATGTGCATAGAGAGGTGACGACTACAACCCTTTTCAGCGACTAGGATGATGAGTAATTGTATGCATTTTACCTTTCTAAGCTACAATTTGCATGAGTAATGTCGGTCACTAGACTCAGTCGTCAACCTCTTATGTGAAACCATTATCTACTTTGATGCACTACAGTTCACAACTTACACTTGGTAGAAATAATAAGGAAGTGTTATGGTTTGATGCGCCCTCATTGAATGAAAATGTCCTTGTCAAGTCACTCAGATGTATAAGGTTGGTCATAGTCTTGAGGGAGCTTTGAAAAATGATACGAGAATAATGATCCTCCTTTCTAATATTTATGGCCTTAATGAACTCATAAACCTATTATACGAAGTTCTAACGTCATTTTAATTGTCGGCTTTTAAGTAAAAATAAGACTAATGATGCTATCATCTCGAAAAGAAGTGATGTTTCAAGTCTTTGTCAGATAGCCTTTTTGTCCTCTTCTTCGTGTATGTCTATCTCGGATCCATGAGCAACAGGTGTTTCTTGAATTCTTTGGATTGATCCTCACTTAGCAGACTAAGATCTAAGTAGGATCTAAAAGTGCTCTTATGCTAAAGTTGTCATGTTCTAACTAACGGATAGGATTGAAGAACCTCATGTAAGCCCAACCTTTGAAGTTCGACTTAGCAGGTTTTACGAGTGTTTCTACGATCTCTTATAGTGAGTGGATCCCCTCTCCCGAATGTTAAGATCGAAAGTAGTCCTTGACACCAATAACTCATAAATCATAACTCGGCAAATGCAAGAGAGACTTGGAAGGTAATAAAGCAAAATACTTCATTGACGGCAAAAAGGAGTGCAGGCATGGTATCATGTTTATTTGGGTACATTTCCCTGGGCTTTACAGTCAATTTTTACCCGTAAGTCGTCTTTCACGGTCGAAAGATCACTCTGCACAACTAACCAACTAGTTGCAAGAGCGCTCAAGGAACAACTTAAAAGTTTCTAGCTAGCCTCCATGAGGAACCCTTGAAAAGGACAACAAGAGACCCCCTCAAAACCAAGTAAAGAAGATAAAGAAGAGCGTGGGCGAGGTGGTGGAACCACCGAGAGTTGCCTTAGAAACTCGATCCTGATTTAACGGATAGAGATGTATATAGTAGTTTCTTATCCCTATATAGGCTGTGCTTTTATTGATTACATTTTAAATATGGAAACCGAACACGATCCTTCCAACGCAAGAGATTCTTTGCAGACTCTCTCTCTCTCTCTCTCTCTCTCTCTCTCTCTCTCTCTCTCTCTCGTGCGTATCCTTACTTAACTATAAGGGAAATGGCCAACCTAAACCGAGCAGGAGGAAGGGGATAAATATGAGACAAAGGTGGTGGTGCTCGCGGGTTGAAGCTAAGGTAGCCAGTAACCAATACAATACAGCCGATCGACAGCAATGGCAGATCCGTTTTTCGTTTTGTTGGTGACGTCGCTCTCCCTGTATCTCCTCTTTCTGTACGTAAACAGATCAGGAGGGAAGAGGAGGTGCGGGAAGGATGGTGTCCCTCCCGGCACTCTCGGCCTTCCTCTGCTGGGGGAGACCACGAGGTTCATCTCTGCTTACAAGACCAGCAACCCGGAGCCCTTCATTGACCAAAGAGTCGCTCGGTGAGTGAACGAACGATATCCATCTCCTCTTGCTTGCAAAGATTAATCAATTTCCGTATATACTAAAGCGAGTTATCTGTGCTAAATTACCCTCTTTCTGGTTGTCCCTGCGGGGAGAATTAAGGTACGGGAGTGTGTTCACGACTCACCTGTTTGGGGATGCGACCATCTTCTCGACGGACGCAGAGATGAACCGTTTCATCCTTCAGAACGAGGGGAAGCTGTTCGTGGGAGATTACCCGCGGTCCATGACGGAGCTGCTTGGGAAGCACTCGCTGGTGGTGATGAAGGAAAGCCACCACAAGAGGATGCATTCCCTTGCCATGAGCTTCTCAAACTATTCCTTCATCAAGGACCGCTTCTTTCCCCACATCCACAGACTCGTCCGTCACAACCTCCACTCCTGGGGAGAACGCACCACTATCCTCCTCCAAGACGAGGCCAAGAAGGTCGATTGCTCATTGAATTATTTTTGCTTTTCTGGTCTTGTTGGATAAGCCGAGCGAATCGAATATTAGTCTGAAGTAAAGCTGGTGTCTATCACAGATCACCTTCGATCTTGCGGCGAAACAGTTGATGAGCTTGGACCCTGGGGAATGGACGGAGAGAGTGAGGGAGGAGTATCTGCGACTCATCGGAGGCTTCTTTGCCGTACCCATTCCCCTGCGCTTCACCACTTACGGCAGAGCTCTCAAGGTCACTTTCTCCCGATCTAACGATCAATTAATAATCGTATCCTCTTCTCGTGTGTGTGTGCGCGCCGGCGCGTTAACGTACGTGGGCGTGCTTACAATATCTGATTCGTTCAGGCAAGATCAGTGGTGGCAGTTGCTCTCAAGTCAAAGGTGAAGGAGAGGAGATTAGAAGTGTGGATGGCGGGAGAAGGGCGGGAACAGAGGAGAAATGACATGATGGAAGCGCTGCTACAGGAAGGCCTTTCGGACGACGAGATTGTCGACCTCATTTTGCAACTTCTGGTTGCAGGCTACGAGACAACGTCTACCATTATGACTCTGGCCGTCAAATTCCTCTCTCAGAACGCCCAGGCCTTAGCGCAGCTAAAGGTATTTATATACAGAGTGTGTGTGTGTGAAAGGGGGGAGCTCGGTCTCCCCTGTTTTCTTGCTCTGCTCCTGCCTCCCCTGCAAATTGTTTTTCTTCTTTTTCCGTGTTCCTTTCCCATGTAGACCATTCATGCCTTCCGTGAGTACGCAGTTAACCTGTGCAATAAGCACTCATGCCACGGCCTTCAGAGAGGACATTATGTTTCACCTATTTACAACTTTTCTAATTATACTTGATGAGAAGATGTTGCTTCCTCCGTTTCCGTTCCGTTCTAGCTAGCTTGTGAGGAAAAAGGGCCCACCACATCAAACCTTGTAAGCCCCACGATATAAATCTTTAGTTTATCATGAAGGAATATTCTTTCGACGGTGATGTTCGGTCGTCTGTGATCATAGCATAATAAGACCAAGTAGTTCATTAGCTAAACGAGTCCGTGTGCCTTAGTGTCTGACCCAGTTACAACACTATATATATAGAGAGAGAGATTGGATTCACTGGTACCTTAGTGTCTGACTCAGTTACAACGATATATATATAAGAGTGAATGGATTCGGTTATATGTTCTTTTGAAAAACTGTTAAAAAATTTTAACTTATAATCGTACTATTGAAAAGGAGTAAGTGGTTATGAAGTAAGTGGGTACGATGAAACATGTGAGAGATGGTCAGGATCAGCTTTTCATATATATATATATATAAAGGGTTATATGTGTGCGTGCGCGCCATTTTCTATTACTTTACATTTCTCTCTGGGTATGGTGGGAGACAAGCTGGTTCGGCTTGGTGTCCTTGACAGGCGTACTACCTATGAATCTTAGGTCTACACACGTGCATCTCTTGAACACCTCATTCATTATTCCTCACCTCCTTTGTTTTTATCCGAAGTGAATGTCTCTACGATTTCTAATTAACTGTACGCCAGCATTTGTCGAAAAATAAAAATAAAACTGCCAAATGGGTGAGGAACTGGATTTTGTGTTTCGTGTTAGTAATGAGATGAACGTAATGACAGGAAGAACACGATGACATCAGAAGAGGGAAAGGAAAGTGTGAGGAACTGGATTGGAGCGATTACAAATCCATGTGTTTCACGCAGTGTGTAAGTCCCATCTCCTCACATTCTCCACGAACGGATAGGATGAAGTCCCCTCCTTTTCTTTTTTTTCGATACATCTCTTTTGACAAATTTACTTTACTATTAATTTGCTGTCAACTAGCGTTTTGATGTTGAAAAGCAAATGGGTGATACAGGTAATCAACGAGACTCTGCGACTTGCGAATGTCGTTAGTGGTGTCTTCCGGCGAGCGGTTTGCGATGTTCACGTCAAGGGTGAGCTGAAGCTTCTTTTTCCAATTATTTCCGAAAATACAGAAGCTCTTTTAGATGGGGGACCATACGGATGGTTTTTATGAAGACATGTTTGTCTCTTCCTGGGTGAGGGTGTGGCGGACGACGTCTGTGGTTTAATTGAATCTAGTGTTTTTGGGTTGGTTTGTTTCATTAAGATGCTAGGCTTAATCTGTTTATTATCTTAATATTGTGCAAGTGTAGGCCACACCATCCCTAAAGACTGGAAGGTGTTTGCATCGTTTCGTGCGGTCCATCTGGACCAGCACCACTACGAAGATGCCCGATCGTTCAACCCTTGGAGATGGCAGGTCCGTACTAGCTAGTTAGCTTCTCCCTTCCTCTGTGCGTATGTGTGTCTGTGCGTGGGCAAGCACTGATGTTGTGTTGGCAATATTTAGCAAAGCAATAACGAGAAGGGAGTTGGCGGAGGGAGTAAAAGTAACGCAGCCAACATCTTCACCCCTTTCGGAGGAGGACCCCGTCTATGCCCAGGATACGAACTCGCCAGAGTTGAGATCTGTATCTTCCTTCATCATTTGGTTACCACATTCAGGTTTGATCTAAACATCTCTGTTCCTCTTTTTTTACCCTGTTTGAGCGTTTCGTATCTCTCTCTCTCGCCCACCGTTTCTTTTCTCTCTGTTGACAAAAAGCACCATTTATCTTTCTCGGTGAGTTCGATCTCAATAATGAACGAACTAAAGGCAGCCTGATGTGTGAGTATTTGACAGCTGGGAGGAGGCGGACGAGGACAAGCTAGTTTTCTTCCCCACCACAAGAACTCTAAAGCGTTATCCTATAAAGGTCGCAAGAAGGAATTCTGCGCAGAGTTGACTTCTGGCAATCCAACTATCCAGTTCAAAAAGAAAATTAGAGAGAGAGGTGCGGGAGTCACAACGTATGATCAGGGATTCGCGCCCTGTACATGTAGGTGCGGGAGCCATGAAATATGACCAGGGATTTGCATCTTGTACATGTATTACATTATGACAACATATGAACGGGAATATGAAAATAACAGTGTCTATTCCTCGCTTTTTCTCCCTCTTAAACGTCTTTTTGGGTGACGAACGACGACCTACAGAACAATTCAACTTTTGACTGGCCGTATGTCGCTGGCTGTACTTCTCCATTACCGACGCACCTCAAAAAATATATTATTATTATTACATATGCATTTGCACGAGATATAAGTAGCAATTCATCTAATAAACGTGCAGATAATGTTGACTTTTCTTTAATATCAGATGGAAATTCGTCCATCAGTGCTGGTTGTTCTATACCTCCCGTTTATATGTGCCTGTGCAGACAATTTATTACTATCCCGATTAAGGCATAGGTTTTGTGCCCGTTTGATATTAGTGTATTGCGTTTTTACCTTAATCCTCCAATCACAGTGAACTCGATAATCGTGTATATGGGTCCCTCGTACGATCCGACCAACTACCATTGAAAGTTTTGGGGTTTTCTCATGGAGACAACCCCTTCTGCATGTACCGTTGTAAAATACCTCGAATAAATTTGTAGTGTAAAGGGTACACTCAAGGCTCATCTTATTCAATAAATTGATTTTTTTCATTCTTTATCTTTATCTTTTTGCAAACTTAGCGTTTTTAATTTCGCACTCCATATAAATTCGAGTGAAAAATGATTTACATCGGTTTCAGTTAAGCATCAATCACGGGCCAAACCCTTTAGTCATGATAAATTTTGGTATTTGAGCATGATTCAAATGCTGATATTGGAGAACATTGATATGACATCGGTTTGGATGCATTATAAATAGTTCAAGAGAGAGCTAAAAGGAGAAAGAAAAGAATAAGAAAGGCACGTCTAATGCAAACTTAAATGTTGTTGTGGTTTTGGAGACCCGTTTATAAAGGCTTGAGGAGGAATGTGCCTCCTTAAGGCAGTCGTTGGTACGAGCTGTGTTCGGTAACTACATATTGAATGCGGAGTTGTTTGACAGTGAGATATCCTTATGTGATCATGTAGATAGTCTTGAGACCGTCAAACACTCTCCTTTTACTTGTTTGACAAAGGTTCAACATAAGCATAATTTTGGTTGGGAAGCCAAGATCCCCAGGTTGAAGGTGAAGGGTCTAAAATCGTACACATGCGTAAGGGATGAGAAAGTGATTGAGAATTTTTTATATGAACTGAATATGTACAATTAAGGTTGGAAATTTTGACGATGAAGAACATAAGATTACAACAACCTCAACTTTTCTTGATGACGATGCTTTTCTTTGGTGGCGTCGGAAGCTTGAAAAGATTCAGAACTGTGATTGCGACTTGAAAATGTACGATGCTTTCAAGGAGTTAAGGGATCATTTTCTACGCTACAACATTGAGGAGGTAGATAAATGGAAACTCTCCTTGGTAGAGTGTTACCTTTGTTACTATGCTTGTGTCAACCAGAAAGATTAGACTGAGTGTATGGATCTTACACAATTTTGATATAACTTATAGGTTAGCAAGTCTATCAACAGGATTCTCTTTAAACTAGTAACGAAACAAGAACCCAAAAATTCTGACTCACTAGGGGCAAAATATACAAGAAGAGTGCACTTGTTGTACTCGTTCGTGACAAACTTTAAAGAGCGACATGATTTGGAAAACGTGCTCTTTATGAAGGCAAGTAAGCGGATGAAAAAATGGGCTTACATCAAACGTCACAATGCTGTATCTAGTGTAAGGGATCACGTTCTCGTGAAACTATATCTTAAATACTCTCAATTTTTTCATGAGCAATATGTGACATTGATTCGCAAGTATCACGAACTATATAAAATCATCAAACAAGTAGGAAATTGTCCATATAAGGTGGATATATTATACAATGTTTGGACGCATCATGTCTTTCATGTGAGCAACCTTAAGGCTTATGCTGACACGAAAAATCAACTGTGCAGCAATTCAACACGAATACCAACATATTTAAGGAACCTTAGCAAAGAGGTAGAGTTGTTCTTAGACCATTTTGATGATGGACCCGTTACCTTGTGAAATGAAAGACATGATACAGACCAAGCTAGTTGAGAAAAAGAACGTACTTTGAGGCATTGTGGCGATAGTCAACGGTTTTGGTGGAAAAAAATGTAACAACGTAATCACCGTGAACTCAATTATAGCTGTGTATCTGGGTCCTCTAACGTAATCTTTTGCACTCTTTGCCAACACCCCCATTACTAACTCCAAAAAACTCGTGCACACCTAAAAAGCCGTGACATTACTTTATCCGACTATTTGTGTTTCGAGGTTAGAAAGCGTTAAAGGAGTGAAGTTAATAATAGTAATAAATTTTTTGAAAAAGATGCAATGGGAACAACATGTTAGGTTTCATTTGTTGGACAAATTAACAGATAAGCTGATTTGAACTATAATCTAGAATGTGGAACTGACGTGATTGATGGGGGTGTTTTCGCTTGCTTATGTGCATGCATGGACGGATGATGGGACGGTGAGCAAAGCCAACAAGGCACGGTGGTCTGCCCCTATACGCTTTATTTCTGCTAATCTACAAGTAGCAGTGATAGCGGAGCGGAGGCCTGGCCTATATGATGTTCTTTTTGCTAGGTGCCCCCACCTATCCACAAAACCAGCGTACTGCCTACGTACGTAGCGAGGGCCGCTGGGCTGGCTTTCAAAATGATTCCGGACGAGGCTTACCACCTAGGCTCGACCCCGTTCAGTTGAAGCTGGCAGCTGACTTCTTCCTTTTCTACCTTCAACCATTCATCAGCTGACACAGCCAAGATACAATGATGACCTTGTACTACTGACAGAGATCAGTTAGCTTCCGCACGTGTTAGTCCTTGAGCGTGTGGCTGGCTGTCATATCCAGCAAAATATACATCGACCATCAGCTATCTTTCTTAATATCTCTGCCACCGACGCGTCTTCTTTTCTCCTGACACGAACTCGACGATCAGTGGTCACGGAGTTGATGGATTCTCATAATTCCTCTTTTGTTGGTTTAAAAGGAAGCCGCAGCCTAACATACATGCAAACTCCCCCTCGGAGTCGAACCCTCCACCAGCAGAAGGGCGCCAGAGCGCCCTGGCAACTGTGCTGACGCACTGGGCGCGACAGGGGTTAATTTCTTGGTGTTGATGAGTGAGCCATCTGTGAATGAGCACGGCTGCTGCAGGCCGTGTACGAGCGTATGTTTCGTCTACATCGATTCTGTCTATGAGTGTACTACCTACAATTTAAAGGTAGAGTTCCAAGCATCGGCCGATTCTTCTCTGCACAAACGGACACGTGAAGTACAAATTACTTACCTGTCGCTGTTTCGTCGTTACCAGTCACCTTCACTTCCTCTCTTCTTAACCCTACCTACCGCTTTCGAGCACAATAAACTTCATGCCCAGCCACCCATCATTATTACGCCTACTCGTTCATGACCCGTAGATTTATTGTTTCCGAACACATTAATCATGCAGGAGGCTTCACGGAAAGCAACTTAGGATTAGATTAATCTATGGAAATATTCATCCAAATCCGAAGAAGAGTTACCGTTCCAGATCGGATAGGACTTATAATTTGACTTTGACCATGGTGAAGGTTTGCCCTTACAGGATCCTTCTTGTGTCCCGACAAGGAAGGGTTGTGGTGCACCCAGTGCATTAGCCCACATGGCAGGGCTCTCGACTTAAGTGTTGCAGACCGCAAGTTCGAACCCGTGGGATGTGCATACCCAGCTTCAGCCTCTCGTGGCGTGGTACCAAAAAGAACACAAACGGTTGTGTTTGGCAGCAGAAAAACATGTCCGGTAGAACCTTGCAGATCTTTTACAATGACTGCTGTCTTCTTAACATTAATGCACTGCATTGTATTCTATCCGAGCTCCCAAGTTAGGCATGCTGAAGCAAACATTTACCCAGGTTTAATTTGGAGTCGGGTTGTTTGCAGTCAAATTCAACATGGAATTGTTCGATTTGCTTTGTATCTGATCAGCCTTGGGATTTTACCTGCCCAGCTCAGTTTGGTATAGTTAAGTTTGAGTTTGAACAAATCCTTTTAGATAAAATCTTTCACCGCTTTTTTGATCCTTTGACCTTGAAACAAAAGGTGTGTTACCTGTGATCCTTACAAACCAATGTAGCCATTTCATGCTCAGTGGCTGCTTGCTGTTAATAGTTGTAACGATTTTATTTGCTTTTCTTTTCACTGCGAAAGGAAACAATTGTGTCTGTCTTCCGATACTTTAGTGATTCTGAATAACCTACACACACACAGACACAGACAGAGAGAGAGGCACATGCGAATATGTACACTTCTGTCGGCATCCCGTTTGTACTACTATCATGTGCGATGATGCAGTTAATGGACTGGGGCGAGGAACCTTATAGCTATTCAATGGAAACGCCTTTTCGCACTGCAAGTTGCCATTGCTCCCGGAATCGATGAACTTTTCTACAATTGAAGGTTATGAGTTCACTGCCTGGAGAGTTGCATGTGATTGTCGCGTTGATGTAGCCAGAACTGGGCGTATCAAACCTGCTTCTTTGTTTCATTTATCGGTTCGTCCAAATTATCGCCACCGACTAATGATTTACGAGAACTGTGGATCTTAACAATGACAATATTCCAAAGTATTGATCACGCATGTTGCTGCAGCCAGCAGGTTAATTATATATAACGCGGTGATCCGGAATGCTTTCGTTTTAAAATTTTGGTTTGGAGGAAACAGATTTGTTACCCAAAGTGGACTGGATGGAACACTAAATCAAACGTAGGCTTTCTGCTCCCTGACTACGTACGGCCACCGAGTTATGTGGCCCAGCTGCATGCACTACTCGTATAGATAGTCATGAAGAAAGAATGCTGCTGCATAAATCGATGATGGAATATATTAATGTATTTATACGATTATTTGCTGCTTATATATATCACAAGGATTTCCCAATGAAACTGCACAACAGAAACAGACAAAACTAATGAACGTTCATTTCTCTTTAAACCGCAAGCTGAAGGGAATGAATCACTGTCTTGGTTGCAGGGTAGCCTTTTCGCCTCTATACCCACCATCACAAACTCTTGCTTCCTCTTAATTAGGTGGAACCAGTTCGCATGGACATGATCCTTCTTTACCTCAAAGGTGTTGCCAAGCTACCGCACATCGTTGGATGTGGGCTAACTAACTTGTGATAGCCGGGTTAGATGGGGTCGCATTGGGCCCAACCCTGACTCGGGAAGATGCACAATTCAACGTACAGATGGAGAGTCGACGGAGGGGGAGCAAGGGGCGGAAGCGAGAGGGAATCAGAGAGAGAGCAAAGTGACAGGAATAGAGAAAGTGGGAGATAGGAAGGGAGACAGTTGTCGGTGGTCAAAGAGAGAGAAAATTGCGATTTGTCACCTGATTTGAGGTAAACTATTTTTTTTCTTTTTTCTTTTCGGGCTTTCGGTCTGTAGAAAAATCTGACAAAACGCCACTGATTGGAGGCGGTTCTATATGAGACGAAATGACAACGCCCGGCCAAGTTTTTATTTGGTGAAAACCGTCGAAAAAGGCGAATATCAACTGAAAACCGGATGTTGCCGGTAGTTCTCATCTGGTCGTGTCATGTCCGGTCCATTTGTGTTCGTGTCATTTTGGGTCTCACATGAGAATGCCTTAGTTACTGATGACTGACACAGGTTGGATCCGGGTTGGGTTCAGGAAAGGTTGACAATAATAAGACAAAAACTGGATTCGGATCCTTTAATTGAATCCAGACATAATCAAAGTGGAGTTAGATAGGGTTTTTAGCAGTTAGGAGACGGTTTGAAGTTCTATTTCAACGTTGTTTGAACCATATTTGTAATCGAATATATAATATTAATATCTTATTTATCATGATCTAAGTGCTAAATTGAAGTATCTTAAGAGATAAACATCATGAAATTTGAATTCACATAGAAACGATAGTTAGGTAGGTGTATTCCTTCTTAATATGCATGCTAAAGATAGTTTGATTGATTTAAAATATTGCATGTGATTATAAATTGCTTTGTGAATGCTTTGAAATAATTATATATATGTATGTATATATCATATATATATTTGCTTACTGTGTGGTTGAAAATATTCTATTATTTGCATTGATGCACCACATTAGTATGATTGTATGTGAGCGAAACGGATCTACTCTCTATGATGATATTGGATGTCACCATATAATGGATGGTCATACAAGATAGTGTTAGCTGGTATGTTTTTGTATATAGAGTGGTATGAGTTGTTGGTTAATTTGTTGGTCATGCTTGTCCAACTTTTAGTTTCTATTAGAAGGTCTTGCGTTGTTATTGGCATTCTTAGGTTGGGGACATGGGTAGCATGGTAACCAAATAAGAGTGGTAAGTTGTTTTAAAATAAAGTTGGTCTGACACTTGATTATTAATATTTAATTCACACATATGATATTGATTCATATGGATTAATTGAGCCTCGGAAGTGGCCCATATGGATATATCAAGCTTGGTAGGTGGTTGGAAGTAGATGTATATATGAGATTTAGATTTTTGAACTAAATTGTATGAAAGCATCTCTTACTTATTTGGTATCCAAACAATGTTATCCTATATACCCGAGGGGTTGGACTTGACGAGCTAGTTGCATAAGTGTCAGGATCCTGGACCTGATATGTTGTACATGTTGTTAAAGGCCACATGACTAACTAGGAGGAGGGTTCGGGAACTCCTAAAATATGACTGGTGGTTGGACATAGTAGGTTTTGATATTGAAACTTAATTTGTATTATTGTTTAAGTATTTGATTATGCATGCATGTTTATCATAATGATACTAATTTGAACTATGATATAAATTCTTATATTTTGGTATGTATGGTTTGAATCATGCAGATCATTAGTGTGCTTGTGACTATGAAGAGATCACATCCACTTACATGATTTAGTCCTCAAAGACGATGAGGAGCTTGAGGAGTTGAAGGGTTTTCTAGTTGCACCCATTGGGTTAATGTAGATTTTGATATACTGTAAATAGTTTGCCTTCCTCTGTCTTTTTTTCTTGTTGAACAACCATGTACTTGGATTTTTATTGGAATTAAATAAATGAATGTAATTGATATTTGATCTTTATTCGGTTATGTCGTTATTGAATTGTAAATTGTTCATATAATTGGGTCATGTGGTATTTACGGGTCCTATATTCATGTTGAAGCCGGGGGGGGGGGGGGGTTTCCATGTTAAAGCTTGGTTGCGGGCCCAATAACCATATACCATAATTCATTCACTCTTTATGTAAAGAAATTTTCATTAGATCAGAGAAAAAGAAAGTGCAACTTTCCGGTGCACGATTTTGCAACTTTTTACATGTAGGTACGTAGTAAATGCCAAAGCAGTCCAGCTGGGTTTGCCTCTTAATTCTAGTTATTATGGGAGTCTAAGGATGCTGGATAAAAGGGTAAGGTCGCATGCTTCTGGCTTATCTGAAATCATTTGAAGCAACCTTTAATTAATACTCCACCAACCACTAGTAGTTTTGTTACCGCACCAACCACTGGGACGATCACGTTACCTTTCTGAAGTAGGGAATTAGGCATCATGCCAACTCGTCGAAAAGGATGGCTTAATTCTAGCTCGCTTTATTCTGAGGAGCATTGCATCTGTAATCGACTGAAGATGTTTCCTGGTTGATGTGGAATAAGCTACTGATAGGATGGCGCTTCATTGAGCCTTCAATCTGTAGCATGCATGGAAGGGATGTGCTCAGTACCACTTTACCCATGTTAAGCTTATGACCCTTTCCAGATCGAAAGTCTTTAAACAGACAGATAAGCGCTCTTATAAGTAACCGCCCACATAACCTTGATATTGAATATTAGTCTCCGAACCTTTCACATTGTAATACAAGCCAAGCTGGAAGGATGATAGACGACGAATCTTCACACTTGTAAAGCGATAATGGAAAGCATCAGGTCTGCATGTATTCGGGGTAGGTGATCGAATGGATGAATCGATCGTGGAAACATATATACAAACTGCATGCGCTCACAACCGCAGGGGGAAGAGAGAGATCTGCTTTGTCCATCTACGGACAGCCAGCCAGCCATCATCGATAAAAAGGATACACACATGTATTGGAAAAGGCACGGGACATCTACACGTGCGGCCCATGCTTCTCAAACCCCACAAAACTCTTCCTCCTCCTCTGAATAATTTTGTGCACTGTGCAGGTACTGTTCGTTCATATGCCACTAGTGTTTGACCAGCGGGTTTTGGACCGTTCATTTATTTCTGGAAGGTTGGCTACGTATCATCAACATTGTACTGCCTAGTCTTTTTCTTTCCCTCTTTTTTCCTATATATAATTCCCTCCCTCGACATTTCTCTTCGAGGTTAACCCCCTTCCTTCCCTCTCTCTCAGCGTCGTTGGGACCCAAGTCAGAACCGTCTTCCATTAACAGTTCCAATCGTGATCTTATGAAACGTGAGCAGACGGCCGGGAAATTCTTTTGCTTTTGAAATGTTATGCATGTCCAATGAATGAGACTGGGAGCAGACGGGAAACGTTTTGGCTCTCAGTGCGTAACACGGATCCGAACCAATGCTCGTGCTTGATGCCGACCTCTCTCTCCACCAGAGAGACAGAGAGAGAGAGAAATGTAACAGTACACTATGCCTACGGTTTTCTTTTCAAACCAGTGCAAAGAAAACCATGAGGATAAGTACGGCAGACAATACGCGTCCTTTGTAGTCCAATACGAAAAGCTCCCACTCCACCTCCATTTGACCTTAGCAGCAGGGATACCAACTTAGTGAATTAGGACCATGGATCAACAAAAGTTCCCTTAACTAACGTTGTGATACGGTCATGCATGCTCACATCTCTCTCTTGTTGTGTCTCAATCGAAAGACTAATAGCCATGATGAGAGACAAACTCTTGTATAACTAAAAACTCGTGGCGGAGAAAATCCGAGGCCGAAGGTTCTCCCTCTTTTGATTCTTCCGTTTTACATCTTTTTTATTTTTATGTGCATAGGTTTGGCCTATTCCAGAAATCCCCTTTCTACTAAAACCAACATACTTTTTCTTATGAATCGAAAATCCCTTCTTTGTTTTGAGAATCGTTACTATATCATTTGCTGTCTTTCAAGGGTATATATAATTCTACTTCATTTACAACCTTTTGGTATCAAATGCTTGATAAAATGCCCCACAATGCAGGCATACTTCCAATTCATGTGGTCAAATTGTTATTGCCAATTTTTATCATGCGTTAGGTCTAAAATCATCTCAACTTTAAGGTTCCTTAAACCATTTCCAGACCTTCTAGCATCTTTTGAAGGTTTTGTGGTTTTACCATAAGTTGGGACAAGCATATACACTTAGTGTGTCAGGTGCATCTTATGCACTCAAACATGTAAAGTTAAGTTGGTTGCAATGAAGTTTTCCATGTACCACACCTATAACCTCGTTAAGTGAAAATGATACTCTGGCCTATCCATTCAAGTTGAGCCTTCTTTCTTCTATGTATACCTCTTATTTTCTTTTGGTATTTTCCATCATCAGGTTGGGATGGATGCAAACACCCAAAATTTTCTTAGGAAAATATGATTTTAAAAACTAATTTTTGGAATACTAAAGGAAGAGGGACATCATACAAGATGGTCGTCAATCAGGATATAAGGTGTATGATCGAGTGGAGTGGAGAGTCCTTTGGTTTATGATGGAGAAACTTGGTTTTTTGTTCAAAGTAGAATAGTGGGTTAAAGATTGTGTAGCCTTGGTATCTTTGTCGATTCTAGTTGATGGACAAGCGTATGGATATTTCAAGGCCGATAGAAGACTTCGACATAGTGACGGTCTCTCATCTTTTTTACTCTTTTCTGCATTGAAGACTTGTCTTTCTTGCCGCATAAAGCTAAATGTGAAAGAGATATTCAAGGAATTAATCTAAATAAGAGGTGTCCAACGATCACAGAGTTACTATTTACCAATGACACTATTCTTTTTTGTAAGGTTTTAAAAAGAAAACCTAGCAAAGTCAACAGTGTTTTGTAGCGGAAACACCCCAAATGAAATGAGTGTTCAATTGGCTGAGCCTTCACAAATTCCTCACATTAGGTCCCAAGATAAGTACTTGGATCTTCCTTTTCCAATATTGAAGTCTTTAAAAAAGCGCCATCAAATATAGAAGCAAACGTTGGTTAATGAACTCATCGTCTTTGGTGGAGAGGCATCAAATCAAGCGGACCGATCACTTTCACAGAGAGAGAGAGGGGGGGTCGTTTGTCTCGTTCGTCACTCTCGACTCCAACGCATGGTCAACGAGAAAAGAAAGGATTTGCCAGATGATCCTTTAGTCTTCAACTCTCTCGTTGTCTTGGTTACATAATAAGGTACTGGAAAAGGAAACAGTATTGGTTGCCCCATGCTTGAAAGGTCTCTCGGTCATGGATGAGGCTCAACAAGGGTTGTTATTGGATGAGACCCAAGTAAGGCAATTGTTGTAGGACGAGGCATTGGGACAAGCATAGTGACAATTTCTTACTTATCCATGATGTAGGTGGAGGGCAAGCTGAAGTTAAGGGTAGCTGACTATGGTAGCTATCTTCATGAGGAGGAGCCCCATGTTAATGGCAACACAATACCAATAGTCATCTAGGAGGTGTTGCAGGCATTCACTTATTTGATGCCAGACGAATTGCCTAGATAGATTCTGCCTTGACATCAGGTGGACCACGTCATCGGGTTGGTCCCTAAGTTGAGCCCCCCTTATAGAGCAGCATATTATATGAGACTGGTGGAGTTAGCCTATCGAGAACTCTCAGTTCTGGGTACAATTCCGAATCCAGTTTGTCCGATTCCAATTAAGGCCAGTCTTTTGATTGATTCAGTTCATCCATCAGTTGAATGGTTAAGATGTGACAACTTTGGTATTAGAGTAAATTTAAATCATGTTTCATCTCAATTGACTAAGGATGAACCTAAAGAATTTGAGAATCACTTTATTACTCATGAATCGATCACAAATGGACATGTTGAAGAGAAGTGAATGACCACATTGCTTGTAGCCCAGCCGTGAAGGGAGCAACACAGCCATCTACAAAGGGCAAAAGCCCCACCCCACTTCACGACCCTTGGCTATCATTAGTGGAGAACCATCAAAGTCTTTTGAGATGATAATACATTGAAGCTTGGTGCTTACTCAAGAAAGGCCAACAATTCAAAGGACATTGAGAACTTTGTGTGGTTGGTTGTTAGGTACATTAAAGTCATATTATAAGATTATAAAGGAAGATTGAAAGATCAGCATGTTGTTCTTCAAAGCCCCCCACAAGAGTACGGTGAATCAGATACACGTGAGTGGCTTGACTGTGGATGCATTCATGCCACAGTGGTGCATTAAACCCTAGCGCTTCCTTCGTATTCCAACCAAGTGTAAGTAGGACATTAGAGGTGACCTTTAGTTGCACCTAAGAGGCCAAGGATTGAGCCCAGTAGCCAATGTCACATGCATGAAGTGTACAACAACAACAACTAAGACTTTTTCCATACTAGATGGGGTCAGCTACATGGATTCGTTGTTTTCAGATAGCCCTATCATGTATCATGCTAGCAATTAACTCAATATAAGCTAGATCATTTTTTATACTTTCTTTTTAACACTTTGCCGTCGTCATCTTCCTCTTTTAGCATTTTCACAATCTAATTTTTTTATATCTTCTTACAGGGGTATCCTTTGGTCGTCTTTCTACATGTTCAAACCATCTTAAATGATTTCCCCTCATTTTATTTTATATTGATGCTACTCCCAATTGGTTTCTAATAACCTCATTATGTATACGATCTTTCCTTGTGTAACCATTTATCCATCTCAACATCTTCATTTATGCTACGAACATCTTTTGCACGTGTTGATGATTAATTGCTCAACACTCAAGACTATAAAATATAGAAGGTCTAATTGTTGCTCTATAATATTTTCATTTTAACTTTAATGGAATCTTCTTATCACACAAATACCTGATGCTCCTCTCCATTTTAACCAATCGGCATTAATTCTCTGTAATATCTCCATCACTTTGAAAAATTGACCCTATATATTTAAAACTTTTCTTTTGAGGGATGTAATGTATGCCAAACTTAATTTCTATGTCCTTTAAAGTAACCAAATTATCAAACTTATATTTCATATATTCCATGTAATTACTATGTCAACCACTTCAAAGGATTGTGCATATCTCCTCTCTATGTACCTAAGTGATCGAAGACCCAGCCGAGTGCACACCTTGCATACTCTAATCATAACTAGGCTTGATTCATTAGCATGACCAAGGTTTTGTCTAGTAGCATGTAAGACACTCAGAATTGAGTATAGTGGCTGACGCTAGCCCAATGTGAATTGTTAGCGAGTAAGAAGAAACCAATGCCAAGAACCAAGCGTATTGGCATGCCAATACAGATGGAGTATCTACTTCATGTATAAAACCCTAACAATGGACCTCATGTGGGCATTTTACCTTAATGGCCAGTTTCAGTGATGGCATCACCTCCTCTATCCTCCTACATGTCATCAAGTTGGGTATTGGCTAGGAACTTCATAAGGCCTTTGGGCCACCATCTTGATGATGATCATCCCCTGATCGCAAATCCGCACTGAATGAGCCGAAGATTACTCGCCACTTGGTTATAAGACCCATATGGGTAATCAAATTCTGCAAGTAGTTGGGCATCAACTGACCGATGAAGCTCAACACTTCATCAAAACAGTCTCACCAGCAAGAGGCCCCAAGCAACTCCAGGTCATCTAGAAGGAAGTTCTTAACTACCTCACCATGTTGGGGTGAACGTAGATAGGCCCTTGGTATGAGAAAGACAAATGCTAGCGATGATTTTGGTGGGAGAGAATATGAGCTTTTAACTGTGAACATGTTATTGCCCCACGAGCCACCCCTTGTAAAACCTTTTTGGAGGGAAGAGCCTTGAAATTAATCTTATAGAGCATTCAAGTTGTGCAATCCTTGCTATCAATAAAGTACTTTGCTTTATTATGTGTACTTGCTTTCTTTGCTCTATTGTATTCAACATCATGTGCGATTTATTCAGGTGTCAACGACCACTATCAAAGGTCAGCTCACGTTTCCTATTTGAGGCCCCTTGGAACAATCATTCATTCCAAAACTTGTGAAATCCACTAAAGATCATCCGACCCCAAAGATTGGGCATTCGAACCTTGTTCATTGTTCACACGGTTAGGGTGTGACAATGGTACAACTGATAATTGGGTGGTGGAATATTTGGTCAGAAGCAATGTTAGATTCATAAGGTGTAGAACTTTTCTTTTTAACATTTAATTCCTCAAGACCATGATCAAGTAAAGTGGCTTAGAGATCATAGAGTGATACCACTTACCAAAAGGTTAGCTATTTTAGATGCATTTTTCTTAGACCATATATTTGGACTTCTACAGGTGCTTTTCAAAACAAGCAGTACTTTTTTAACACGGCAGGTAAGAACTATACTTGACAGGTTAGAGGTTCAAACGAGTGAGATATGAATAAAGGGATTCCCAACTTTCTGAAGCCTTATACAAGCCAGTGGAAGCACATCAAGGGCCAATTAATATGAAATCGTTCTTTTCTTCTTTTCCCACATGTTTTGGCTGGCAAGCTAGGTCTACCAGAGCCAAGATAGTATGGGACTCATGACTTGCCTCCTTCAAGCAATCAATGGAAGTCTTTTGAGACAGCCTCCTAGAGAAGGACTTGGTGTCTCCTCATCTATGCATCACATGTTTGAATCATATAATAGTTGCATGAAATCCAATTATATAGAATCCGATGTTCAGTTGCAGCAATATCCTGCTGTTTTTATTCCACGGGAGGAGTTGAAAAGGATCACGAACTCTATTAGCAACACCTAGAGTACATTCTAAAAAAAGTACAAGTTTGGCAAACAAAATTCATGAATGCTTAAACAGGAAAGACAAATAGCTCATAGTTTCTGATTCAAAATCAACTGTTTTGAACTGGAACAAGTACTTGTGGACTGCTATGAAAGTGACTACCTCCACAAGTTTTATGTGAAGTATTTCCCTGTGATTTTAAAGGTAATGAATGATACAGATGCAGGAGTTGAAGTGTGAAAGTTTATGACGCACGTATCAAAGTGGCATGATATTTTAATTTTATCAGGGTACATGTCTTCCGTTTTACATTCAAGCCATTTCGATCGGAGATGAGGTCAAAGAAACTTGAAGAAAGAATAATACAAATATGGGGAGGTTACATGCATGGTAAAACTATGTATACCTTTACTAAAGCAATAAGCAATTCGCCAAGTCACCACGTTCGATCCACTCGCAAACCTCAAGCCAGTTGATTGGCGGGACCGAGTATAGACAAACATGAAGTGGAGAGCGTCGATTGGCTGGCTGGCTCTCTTATCCTCTTTCTACACATATCAACCAATTAGAGAGTGTTGGGTTTGTCCACGACAGCCGAGGCCTCGTATCGGAGGGCTGAGCTAGCTAGCTGCGTCCCCACCACCCACACACACAAACACATTGAATTGAATCAATCTGTGCCACATAATAAGCAATATGGCGGCCACGTGGATGTTCTCAAAGGATAAGGCAGAGATCAGAGTCAGATGAGGGGAGCCGTCAGATGGATACGTTTCCAGAATCAACGGCTGGCTATAGTATCAGAGGATAGAGTCACAAAACAAACACAAGCCATCACGGATGAATAATACAGAGGCCTCACAACAAATCAAATCAAGCGGGGGCTAATTATCTTGCTAGAGAGAGAGAGACAGACAGCAATTAAGAAGCATGGTTGCAGCCACCAGCGGAGCAACATCCACCTTCTTGGGCAGCCGCCTTCATCAGCACAACGCTGTGCTCACCAATGGCGGCAGGGTCCAGGCGAGGTTCGGGCTTGGTGGTGGGAAGAAGACGGTGAAGAAGCCCAAGTCATCATCGAGGGTGCAGTCAGACCGGCCTTTGTGGCTCCCTGGGGCCAAGTCCCCCGAGTGGCTTGACGGCAGCCTGGTGGGCGACTACGGCTTTGACCCCTTCGGGCTGGGGAAGCCCGCGGAGTACCTGCAGTTTGATCTGGACTCACTGGACCAGAACCTGTCTCGCAACCCAGCAGGAGAAGTGATCGGCACAAGGTTCGAGGGCGAGGAGGTGAAGTCCACGCCCTTCCAGCCCTACAGCGAGGTGTTCGGGCTGCAGCGCTTCAGGGAATGTGAGCTCATCCACGGCCGCTGGGCCATGCTTGCCACTCTCGGCGCCCTCGCTGTCGAGTCACTCACAGGCGTCACTTGGCAGGACGCCGGCAAGGTATCCTCAACACACCTATACTCCTCCTATTATTATTCATCAACCGGAGATCAAAGCTCTCAGCTTGATTCATTCTGGTTCGCAATACAAATCACGACCGGCCGACCATTAATGATTTTTTTTCTGTTGTGTGTGCCCGCGTGTCAGGTGGAGTTGGTGGAGGGGTCGTCCTACCTGGGGCTGCCGCTTCCCTTCTCCATGAGCACATTGATATGGATCGAGGTGTTGGTGATCGGCTACATAGAGTTCCAGAGGAACGCCGAGATGGATGCAGAGAAGAGGATCTACCCAGGCGGGCCCTTCGACCCGTTGGGCTTGGCGTCTGACCCTGACAAGAAGGCCAGCCTGCAGCTGGCAGAGATCAAGCATGCCCGGCTGGCCATGGTGGGGTTCCTGGGCTTTGCCGTCCAGGCAGCGGCCACCGGCAAGGGTCCCCTCAACAACTGGGCCACTCACTTGAGCGATCCCCTCCACACCACCATCGTAGACACCTTCTCCTCCTCTTAATTCACTCACTACAAAAGAATATGGTCGGAAAGATCTTGCACTGGCTAGCAATTCTCATTGTAATTTCTCTCTGGTGTAAATCCCTAAACTTTTGCCTTCACATGCGTGTCTGTTTGGCCTTTAACTGCTCAACCGCTTCTCCGATGTCATCCATGGCCCATAAATATCAATGCAAGTATGAGAGAAAGGGTTGTTTCTCCTGTGCCACTCAACTCTTTCTCTAACCGCCGCCTTGCTTAAAATTCCTTTAAATTTGCTCTGCCCATGGTCGTTCTTATTCACCCGGTTCTATTTTATTTTATAACGAGCATAGGACTTTGATCGGCCACCGGTGTGTATGTTTGTTGCCGCAATCATTGGATTTGACAGTGGTTCTCTAATGGTTCTACCACAGTATTCGTAATGAAAAAGCTATTAAAAAGGTTAGCCGCGCGTAATCTCCATCAGAGCAGCCTTTTATTAAAAAAGTACGCCTAACAGGACATCGAAACATGTTAATAGGCATTCTCCCGACTTATGTACTAGGGAGCTACAAGATAGATTCACCTCCCAACAACGTTCTCGGACATAGTACTACTACAGTGCATCCTCGCTGCAGAGGCCCGTCAACCCATATAGTGTATTATATACAATCGAAAGGTGACTCGGGGACCTGACCAACGTTTGGCAAGAGGAGTTCTTCACTCGCAATAAAATCAATGATAAGAAAAACAGTTCCACATGGTAAAGATCAGCAACCGACATAGAAAAACAGTATAATAAAACCTGCAATAGCCGAGTTACAAATTTTATTCACAGAGAGCACACCAAGTTCACCAGTCTACCAATTGCGTTTGAGCCTGGTCTGCTAAGATCATAGTAGGGATCTCAGTAACTCCAACCCGTAAACAACAGCGACTTCTGTAACCGAAACCTTGTCAAGAAATTTATAAAAAAAACAACCAATAGGAACACACATCATCTTCACCTAAAACCGGCTTCTGACAACCATTCTTAATGTATCCACTTCATTACATTTCCTATCTCAAAAGTTTCTTCTAAAAATTCAATTTGACCAACAGTTTCACTCGAAATTATTGAAAGCGTCTGTGTCAAACACCAGCAGACATTCTTGACACATTGAGGCTATCTGTTAAGCGATTAGATCATGCGCTAGGATAAGGAACAACCAAGCATCCTCTTTTATCCTTGCAATTGCCTTTCATGATTCCGCAATCTCTCCTATGTTCGGACCAAGAGCGTGTGCCATACTCTTTGAATGAATGCAGAAGAAACTGTCTGTGGTTTCCAGCTAGCATCTGCAAAATGTTTCCTTCACCTTAAATCATCGGCTAATCTCGCTCGTATCATTTCAATAATCATATACTAATCAGAACACCATAAAATCGGGTAAATGGTACTACCTTAAACTGTAGACTTTGTTATGTCCCCATTCTCCCCCGGTGGTTCACTACACCAGTGTCCAGATCCCAGTTGTCATAAGGGCCTGAACCAGAATAATCAACTTCAGCTTCCAATGCCACAACTCCACTACATACAGCTTTGTCTTCATCTTTCCTGGAGCTTAAACATGACTCCGTTAGAGTATCTTCTTGGGTTTGGTTTGTGGGACGGTCACACCTTCAATGCAAAAAAAATATGACAGGATCACTTTAGGCTTTTTATCCAGTAAAGGCTTTGCAATCTCAAATGGCACCCATCTGCACCAACCAATAAATCATTCGCTTGATAGTACACACTTCTGGCAGAAAGATCCAAAACCGAAGTAAATAAAACAAAGTCAATAGTGAATCAGAATCTAACACGCTTTGAAACATTAAAACCATACTTTATCATATTGATCCTTTTGGTTGGAGGAAATTAATGGTCTTTATCCTTAAAACTGTCCCTAATGTCCAAATAACACAACAATGAGAGAGACAGACACAGACACAGACACACACACACACACACACACACAGAGAGAGAGAGAGAGAGAGAGATGACGTGCATGAATGCAACACATTCAGAGGCATCATATACCCACGTAGCAGTGCACATATTGGACTGAACACATTGGGTAACTTAATCAAAGTTTAACTTTTTTATTAAATAAAATTTTGATATTTTCATCTGATGCATCTTTTACACCTTTTCAACCTTCTTTATGAGGTGACTGTGAACTTAATGACATTCTTTATTATTTGTGTTAAATTATGATAATCTGTTGATTTTCTATTTGTAAGGACAGGTCAATATCTAGTATTTATTATTGAGCGAACTATGATATTGTTAGAAGGAGCGCCCTACTAAAGTTTGAAGCAGACACTTTAGATGAAGTGCTAATTGAGAAGATAGCGAAAAGTGTTCACCAGAAGCACAAGGTTTGTTGACGTTATTGTTGTACGGTAGAGGGAAGTTTCAATGTGGCATAAGCAAAAGTCGTCAAGAACATGAAAGTGTAACCCAGCATGAAAGCCAACACCAGACATAATAGAAAACATCTTCGCCTTGATGTTCAAGAGGATTCATTTTTCCTATATAGCAGAAAACATCTTCCCCTTGATGTTAACAGAACTATTTTTCCTGAATCATAACAAAAAACATCTTCTCTCTTGATGTTCAAAAGAACTCATTTTTCCAGTTCTTTTCTTCTTAGGTTCAACCAACACCTTCACGCTTTACCACACGTACTTATTCCAAACCCCATTTGAGCGGAAATCTGTTGTATAATGTTCTACTGTATCCATTGGTTGTTCTTGTTACGTGTATATTTCTTTTCTAAAGGTGCTCCTTGCACCATGGAATTTCTCCAAGTATCTGTCAAATCCCTATATCACAATTTATTTGAGCCAACATCTTCCAATACTTTCCTAAAAGTCAAAAAGTTATTATTTAATGTGATCTCCCCATCGAGATTTACCCAACGTGGCATTTGAAGCATTACATTCAAGAATGGCTGATCAGGAGAGTAATTCTAGTCTTACACACCCAATAATTTAAAGAAAAATACAAATGTCCACAAATTGATGTTCAAGATCATGATGTTGTCAGTGCCGGAAGCAACTTTGACTATTCCTAAAACATTGCAGGGCTCATACCATGTCTTGAGGCCGTATCATAATTACATGACCTGATTTTGAGTGAAACAGTATCCACAACCAAGAGTGTCACAACTTAATAAAGCATATCAATAAAGGGATGCACATCTATTTTCTTTGAGTTTAGCGTTTAGGTTAAAAGGAGACATTGTTGAATTTGTAATGGTTCATGCAAGAAAACATGAAATATATAATGCCACTCCACCAACAGCAGTCCCTTCTACTTTATCATCTTATTAGTTAAACTGGGCAGAGAGTGCCTCGTTTGAGGCTTGGAACTCATTAGAAAGACCGCACGAACCAGGTACTTAATAAATAGGCTTACTTCACCTGAAGCAGCCACATTTTGCAAGAAACTCAGTTTATGCCCCTACCCTAAGTCCATCAATTTCCTTCCAGTTAAAACTGTCACCGTTTCATGAGTGTACATCTCAAATATGCTGTGCACTCCACAACAATAACTAAGCCTCCTCCTTTATCCGGGCTCAATTTGAATAATAATTTTCTTTTCCAAAAATCTTTTTCAACATAAAGAATGTTTGTCTTCACACAACAAATACAATATTTGACATAAGATAGTTTGCTCAAACTTTCTGACTAATAATAAGAGGCTAAACCAAATAAATAATCAATAGTCAAAACATGAGCCCTTTTATAGACTTTTTTCAAACACTTACATGCATAAAAGTTTTGCCATTTGAAAAATAACTATATTAAACATAATACAAAGTTATCATAACCAAGATTAGCCATTAATGGATGATGCTCATAAGCAAAAGATATCAAATAACAACTAAAATCATATCAAATCCTTAATTTGAATAGTGCTTCATGCATGCCATTGGCACAACACAAAAGAACATCTTTAATTTGAATTATAACAACTCAAATATGTATTCAATAAAACTCTTAATTAAAAACAAGTTTAATTAAGAAAAAAATACACCTTAACTTGGCGTTGAATGGTCTGGTGGCCATCTTCATGTGCAGGTTAAACACGTTGCTTGACACCGGTGCCCATACCGTGGCTTAAAGCCAAGCTCCTGCCATCACTGACGATGGAGAGAGTGATGAAGGAGAGGCAACGCAATCGCTAACAGAGGCAAAAGCAATGGTGTATGGTTCGGGTGCGTGGATGCCCGCCACCACATGTTGGGGCGGCTGGCGTCGATCCTAACGCAAGAGCTCCTCAACAGTCAGCAGATCGTGGTGGTTCGTTGTGAGGAGATCTGCATGTCTAGTAGCCTCGTCCACTAGAAAATGAAGTGCCATTTATGGGATGATCTCTCACAAGGCCAAGCATGGTCATGCTATAGCAGCAGCCGAGGCTGCTGCTGGTGATGGAGCGATTGGCCACCAAGGCCTCCAACTAAGTTGTTGTTGGTAGAGATGCGCCATCAAGTCAAGACCCAGGGATTGGCTGTTAGTCAAGACCCAGGGATTGGGATGATCTCTCATAAAATGAAATTATTAAAATTAGTTACTGAAGAAAGGTTGAGACAAGTACCGACGACAATGGAGAACCAATTTGGTCATATAAGAGAGTTTTGCTATTGAGGTTATTCACTTAGAGATTTCTTATGAAACATTTTAGAGCAAAAAGGAACCTTTACATGATACTCATTGATATAAAAAAAAAGCTTACTATAGGTTACCAAAGGATATTGCTTATTGAATCATATAAGAGATATGAATGATAGTACACAAATATGTGTGAGAATTTATAAAGGAATGACGGATTTCTTTGAAGTTAAATTTGAATTACATAAAGGATTAGCTTTAAGTCTATTTGTTTGCCTTGGTTATTTGTGTTAACAAAACATATTAAAAATGAAATACCTTGATATTGTTAAGATGATAAGTAGCCTAGCTACTCTGGGACAGCCCAACGACTATGACAGCCAAGGCCTGCAAGGACTGGCAAGGCCTAACAGCTATTTCTCCTAGCCATTGGAAGGGTCTCCCATAAGTAGCCAACATTCAACATCTAATTTTTTCAGCCATTCGATATTGGCCAATGGCTCCTCCATACCTATATAAACACCATTTGGTGTCCAATAAAAACCAAGCCTTTTGTGGTTGATTGTGTATGGGTTATCTAATAATTTCAATAAAAGTAATTTAGGAAGCTTACCCCTTTTCTAACATGGTATTAAAGTCTAATTCGAGAGAGGTTTTGCAAATGGAGGCACCATCTATGAACAAGATGAAGCTTGCTTCGAACATGAATGACATCGTTTACAAATTCGGAAAAGTTTGTGGGTTGAGATCGATAGGAGTCCTTACGAAGAAGAACGACAACTACCTGGCCTTTGAGGATGGAAGCGGCATCATGACGATGGTCGGCTCATGGTGTTGGGGCAATAGGCCGAGGCGGTGGTTGATAAAGTGTTTTCACGGCGAAAAGTTGGTCATGGCTGCAAGATGGGAGTGGAAAGCTCAATCCGATGATGGCTTAGAAGATGGTGGAGATGAGAGAGGCAGAGAGACAATGTGGCAGTTAGGTAGAAGTAGGGACAAGTATTTAGGTGAGGAGGGCAGTTGGTGTGGTGATTGAGGTGACTTCACTCCCTCTCCTCTCCTATTTGTTTGGTTTTGGTGGTTGTCGTCTATGGAGTAGAGGTGGACGGTGGTCGTTGGCCACTGTGATGATGATCGAGAAAACATCATCCAGCAATCCAGATGATGGTAGTCGGCTATGTTATTAATAACGCGTTATAGCGACCACTATAGCACTATAGCGTTTTAGCATACCTTAGATCGATATAGCGCAAAGAAATTAACAGGCAACCTTCTTGGGCACAATTAGTACCGCTAAGAGCGCTATAGGGGACTGCTATATTTGTAATAGCATACAACACATTTTGGGTTGGGTCAATCCAACAATATCTTAGATCGACCTGACCCAAATTAAATAAAAATACTTCTCAACTATGCTCTCTCTCTCTCTCTCTCGCCTCTCACCTATGCTCTCTCCATCACCATTCACACACATGTTGACGGCCACTACCACATTTGCCTTCCTTCGACATTGATATTCTCCCTCTCCCTTTCTCTTTTCTCCTTCTTTCTCTTATGCAGCAAAATTGTGGGGAGATGTTGGCCATAGAAAGGGATGACAACCGACAATGCTTCCCTAATCCATCTCTCTCTCTCTCTCTCTCTCTCTCAGGATTGACATGGTTTCACTGGAGTGCCAAAGTGTATGTGGGTTGTTGCTGCGTCGGTAATCCTACTACTTCTCCCGTTGGCAGTCAATTTCTCTCTCTATGCATTCGTCTGCGACTCACACAATCAAGGTGAAAGGCAAGAAACCGATTGTTTCCTGGTTACCAGATTGATTATCTCTGTTACTATCCATTAAAAACCATTTCATGTTTATCCGAGAGATGGTTTTTGAAAAAGCAAAAACAATTTTCGAACAAAATTGATCTTTTTTATAAAACAACTTATGAAATGGAGGAAGAGGATCCTTCTTCCCGTATTTCATGATTGACATTAGTATATGCTCATACATCAATTGCAGGTAACATTCATGTCCACTATAGACCAGGTAAGGCCACAGTTAGTAGGTTCCCGGAAATGGAGGGGCCTCACTCACTCACTCACACCATCCTTGCTTCATTTCGTCATCCCACTCTTCTGGGCTTTCACGTCGCAGGTGGACAGTAGCATTTCATAAGAGAGCAACTCTAATCTACGTGACCACCCAATAAGGGTGCACTGTGTAGCAGGATTACTTCGTGCAGTTAACAAGCTTGGCGTCGGCCAGAATCTCCAAAACCAACGTCAATGGCACCCAATGATATGGAGTGACAAGGCCGACCATCGGGTGGTCGCCCTAGCATTAGTCTTATAAAAGCTACCATCTGATGTTCCTGTTGAATCAAGAGAGCCTCTCCTTTATCAGGAAATTAGTGCATGGTGAACATTGTGATGCCGGGAAATTGGGGGATCATATGAACATGCATTTGCTAGCACCATATCATTAACACGTTAAATTTCTGCAACATATGCAATAAACAGTGAGAAAACTAGAGCAGATAAGGAATTTCTGCAGCAGAACTTAGCAGCTCCCAAAATTATGAGAAAGAGCAGGGAGAGAGATGTAGAGAGGCAGGTGCTACTGTTTTAAACCACCAATATAATAGGATGCCTAACGCAATATACAAACATCGTTTCTGCATATTATACACTTAAATGCATATAAACCCCTTTCAGGGAACAAGCACGATATTCATCAACTGCTTCGTGCAAATAGTCTAATAGGTCATCAACTGCTTTGTGTATATGGACCAGCACCTCCTATTGTTCGGCTTCTGAGCGAGGGCCTCATAGTCACAATGACAGACTCGTTGGCACCAGCCCTTAAAGCAGCCCTTCCGGCTTCCAGAAACCTTGCAACAGCATCCTCTGCATACTGGTTTGCACGACCAACGTTCATTGTCCTGCCAATATCTGGATACGTGTTTAGGACATGGTCACCATTCAGCTGAGATGCTAGCTGAATGAGTTCCACCTGAAACTCAGAGAGCTCAACATCTTCTTGAGGTCCTGATGGACGAAGCGACCTTGTGACCTCAGGGAGCTTTTCTGCAGCCAATGACAAACAATAAAGCAATACATTCTCTGAATATACTTTTGAAAAATTACTCATTGTAAAGTTAGGCTCACTGAGGTTAAGAAACCAGAAAACTTGTATCAAACTAGATATTCAGGTAGGCAAAATCTTCCCGGTCCACAAACGTGCGTGTCATTGATACTTCAAAAAAAAACTACTCATGGGAGAAGCAATGAATTAAAAACATAAATGACTACTGGAAGCTCACATGAAAAGAGAACAAATAATACCTTAAATTTGGACAACACAAAAATCATGTCCAAACAGGTTTTTATCGGATATTCAGAATGGCCTCTTAGGATTAACTGTTTTGGAAGGTCTTATAAGCGTATATTACTGCAAACATCGCAGAAAGTCCTCATAAGAAACTGAGAACGTGAAAAATATTTGCTTCTGTGCGGCTGTGCCAAACTATGATTTTTTTACATCATCGCCTACAGAAAGGAAATTAACCTCAATAAAGTATAAAACAAGCTATGGTTTAAAAAACAAAATCTGCAACAAGCAGAAGTCCTATTTCACCCCAGAAAGGATCCTTTCCTGAATATGAGGACAGAAGAATGTGCCACATACTAGTTACCACTAGAATTCCATTCTGAACTTGTAGCATCTATAATGTACCAAGAACAAGGTTTCATATGTTAACTTGTAATTGCATAAGCCATAAGAAGAGATTAAGAACAGATCAGAAGATGAAATGTAAAATGAAAGAGAAAGGATGAGCGCATGTATATGAACCTGGACAATCGGTACGAGGTGTTTTGCGAATGGAGAAATAGCTTTCAAAAGTCCCTGCCCATGCATCTCTCTTTGTTAAGAAGTTCGATTTCAGATTGAAGAGCTTTCTCACAGTTGCAGGGATGGATGAGTGCTCAAATTGAGAGTAAGGTGTTGGCCCGTTTGGCTTATGAATAACTGCAACAAATAGAAGTAATAAGCTTTACTTTTAGACATTTCTTTAACTATGCTGAATAAAACAGTGATAAAAGCGTTAAATTACATTAGTACAATAAACATGGACGCCCTTGCCAATGTAACAAGGGAAAAGTGGTACTGTTGACAAAGCAAAAGAGATTTAATTAGACCCATGGATTACAAACTGCACGGTTCACATTAATCAAAAGAATCAGCAACCAGAGGGCAAAGATGCTAAAATGACATGAACCCAAATTCTCTGGTTTTGCTTGTTTAAGTTTTTATTCGCTGGTCTATGCCTCAGCAAAAACTAAAACTTCAAACCAATCAAAGCACTGACAAACAGGTCAGTGTATGTAAAGTCAGGCATACATAGAAGGAATTTAATACAACCACAAATATGAAACATTCTGCTATTAGATCTCGCTAAGAAAGTCAACTGATGCATAATTGAGCCATATAACACCGATAAACTTTCGAATATCAATTTCCATTTTAACGGCAAAGATCAACTTTGCATGTGCTTATTTGCATCATCATAGAGTCTAGGGTGCAGCATGCGAAATGACAAAAGGATGGGTTGCGAGAAAATATTCTTAACTGAAAGTTGCATTGCACCTTTACTAGAACTGTGAGCCCCATTACCTTCCAGTAACAGGGCAATAAATCATTGACTTCTTAGTTCTTACAACTTTCAGTGATTTAGAATGTCTTTCAGAAATTATCAATGCGCAGAAAGAGACAGGATAAGACTGTAAACTGTCAAGGCATATGAGCTATAGAACCATGCACGGAACATCAACACGAGCCTGATGCACTCTAAACATACACAGTGTCTGTGCTTTATCTGATGACATGTTTAATATTGGCCTCTTTTTACATGTAATTAAGCATGGGCACCTGGCAGGGCTATGCCAGTGCACTAGCAAGCTGACAACAAATACTGGTTTAAACCAATGTCAACACCTCAATATGGAAGCAAACTAGTTTTTATGGAAATAAAAATGATCCATAAGTGGTCATTCTGTGAAAGAGGGATCTTGTGCAAGGAAACAAGTCTTTTTTTCTGAGTGGTAACCTACATCCTAGTTGCGTCCAGATCTACTTGGACTCGGGCACCTCAAGCTGCCGAAGCTTTTAACCAACAAGGTAACATAGAAACGCTTAATCTCTTTCCAACTCTAGTCTCAAATCTTATTACATCAGAGTTTATAAACTCAACGTTATAACTTCCTCTACATGCATGCTGTGCTTCATGAAATTAAGGCTTCCCTTCCCAATTCTCTAAAGCTCAGGAACATAAGGGTGGGTTTAGAGAAAACTTGTCAGGCGAATAGAAAACCAGTAGCATACAGGTCACAAGCTTGTCATGGGAAACGCCATGCTTCACATTCTAAAGCCAGTCAGTTTGTCCTGGAAACGTTCAATTGGGAAACCAAGAACAGGAAACTCAACTGAAGCATGCGATGATACTGTCCAAGATAAATTAGGTTTTGTAAGAAGAAAACAAGAAAGAAAAAGAATTAGAATTCTACAACAGAAACGAAAAGATGAAGGTGGGGGTTGGGGGATAAGAAGAAATAGATGGGATAACAGAAAAGAAAGGACATAATGTTGAGAGGATGGATATCAATACCGGTACGCTTATCGATCCAAGGCGATATCAAGAAGGTGGGAACCCGGACGCCCAATCGATCGAACTTGAAATAGAAAGGGTCGGGGCCGATGATGCCGTCGGGGTTGGGGACGTTGGAGACGGGGGTGGGTACATGGTCATAGAAGCCGCCGTGCTCGTCGTAGGTGATGAGAAGAGCGGTCTCATTCCACTGAGGGCTGGCCCTCAGTGTCTCGTATACCTCCTTCACGAACCTCTGCCCCCTGGCGACGTCATGTGAGGGGTGGTCGTCGTTGGCCGGGCACACCTTGATGTCGAAGTACCTCTGCTCCACGACGACGTAGTTGGGGAGCTTGCCGAGTCTCGCGTGACGGCGGAAGGCCAGCGAGTACTGGTAAAACTGGGTGATGTGCTTTAGCCTCCTCAGGCTCTTGAAGAAGAGTGTGGCCGGGATGTTCTGGTAGTAAATCCCAAAACTCAAACCGTTCTCATCCAGAGAGTCGAAGATGGTCTTCTGGGGGAACCCGTGGATAAGGTCCTTTCGGTTGTTGCTCATTGCGCCGTGGGATGTCGCCGAGTGTACGTAAAAACGGTTCGGCTGCGTCGATGCTGGAACCGAGGCGAACCACTGGTCAAGGACGGCGAATTCCTCGGCGAGGACCGTGTACACGGGGAGAAGAGAGGGGCGAAATCCGCTCATGACGATGCCGGGCATCTCTTCACTCATGTTGCTGGCCTGCTGAACGAAGCCATTCATAGGGGCGGGGTTGGCGGAGGTGTCCTCGGAGCCAAATATCTGCTCGCGGATGGCCTGGAAGGAGTGGCCGGGGTCAGCTGCGACGAACTCGGCGTCGTCGGTAACAAAGAGGGTGGGAGAGTCGTAGTCAAAGGCGGAGTAGCGATTAGATTCCCGGCCGGTGAGGCCGTCGATGTCCGGGCGGGTGGACTTGAGCCAGCCGAGCATGTGGTCAAAGGAGCGGTTCTCCATGACAACAATCACAAGCGTCTTGATCGGTCCTTTGATGTCATGCTTCTTCCTCTCCAAGCCCTGGCTCGGAAGGCAGGCGAAGACCAAAAGCTCCACCATGAACCATGCCACCAACAAAACCCGGCGACCCCTCATCTCTCTCCGACTTTAATCCCCTCCTTGCTCCCTGGACTGGAGCAAAGGGCCGGGTAAGAGAAAATGAAAAGGAAGAAGAGACTACTGCTATCTTTCTTCGTGCTCTATCCCCTCCGGCGGGAATTTATGCGTGATCGGAGGGTGGTGGTATTCCGTCAGCGGGAAGACAACGTTGGTTGACGGCATATACCAGAAATTTATTCTATTCGTTTTGTTTCTCCTACTCCGTCGTGTTTCTCAAGTAATCAATCAATAAAAAAGGCTTTGAAGGGAGGGGAGGCCCACCCACCACGCTACTTGTTCGTGACTGAACATTTTTCTCTTTTTCTCTGTTTCCCCGTTGAATAAAAGGGCGCGCATGGAGCGTGAGGACAGCGTCCGGGTTGGTAGGACCGTAGGAAGATGTTCCGATGACCTCAACTATTATAATATGTGTGTGTGCCGCCTATTATGTTTTGGGTTCTTGCTATTTCTCACCCACGACTGGTCAAATTACTTGAATCACGAGAACACTGATCTGAAGGGCCTCCGGCATTCAAGTCCAATTTGGGCCATTGAGCAAGAGAAAACCGATTCGATATGCGTTCAGTCCGCACTTGGTTTGTTGAGATCTTTTTCTTTTTCTTGAGAGGTTTTTTTTCTTCTGATAGATGGTTTTTGAAAATTCTTTCCTCAGTTAATTACGGGCACAATATAATTAACCACGAGTTGAATTAGTCCGTATCTTTGGGAGACGGGCTATAGGATTAGCATTTGCCATTTCCCGATTCTTATTGAAATAGCCGGTGGAACCGATTTTCCACGAGTTCTTTTCATTGCAGGTCGAAAGCCAAATCAGTAGGGGCAACGTCAACAGCAACAATGAAAAATCAGAGATTTCATATATATGGTGAGCGTTGAAGAACGTGGCATCATAACTTCTTATTGCTCCATTTCCTCTACCTGCCCCAGATTATTATTTATAATAACAAAAATTCTGTGTATGGTAAAACAACAAGTGGACCACGATTAAACGAAAGGGAAGCTGCCCGGAGCGATGTCAATCACCAAGCATACCTAACCTACCTCCTGCCGGAGAGATAGATCATTCTTAAACGGGAACGAATGGTACTAGCACCAAGTTGGGCATAGCATACCTCCAAGGCAATTCGTTCTGGGGTTCTTTTGATGCGTTAATCGAATTCGAATCTCTCCCTCTACACATCTAGTCAAGTAATACTTATCAAACTTCAACTGAGACAGCATTTCCAGACATTAAAACAAATCAGAAAGAGGTGGATTGAATCAATGGTATGCCCAACTTTTGTTACCGATGTGGTGGGCTAAGGCACACTGTGAAGTGTGTCACAGGACGGATTTCTGTGGCGCGCGCACCCGCACGCACCCATCCCATCCTTCGTCCGATGGCTTCAGAGAGCGCGAGCGCCAGGGGACGCATGGGCGTAGACGCACGCGCCGATTGATGTAAACCTCTCTTATATGTACATGTGTTGTATTTGGTCCATTGTAAAGCCTGGGTGTGTTCTATGAACTTGGGCTAAGTCGAGTCGTGTGTGTAACTTGGCTTAGTGTGGTGTCAGTTCATAGTGGGCTAGGTCTAGTGGTGTGAGTTAGGTCCAACTAGGTTAGCTAGGTTGGGTCAAGTGTTGGCTAGGTCTTGTAGTTCGATTCTTGTAAGGATCGGGTGTGCTTATAAACCCGAGCCCTGTGTGTGTCTAGGTCTAAGCTAGGTCACAATAGTCTAAGTCTAGGCTAGGTCAAGATCGGGCTCAAGTTGGGTTGGGTCCGTGTCCGGGTTGTGTCGGGTCCGGGTCGTGTTGGGTCCGGGTCGCGTCGGGTTCGGGTCGCGGCGGGTCCGAGTCCTATCGGGTCAGGTAGGTCGGGTTCCAAGGAGCCAGGTCAGTCTGGGCCAGGTGGGGGCTAACCGGGTGACGGTTAGCCTGTTGGGCGCAGGTGGCGCCCAGGCGTGAGGTGCGGGACACCTCAACCGCATCCCATGGGCGGGAGTGGTTACAGGGTGTAACCGCCCCCTCCCTCTTGGAGGGAGCGGTTACCCAAGAGTCGGGCGCCTATAAGGCAACCCTCCTGCCCCGTTTTTGGGTTGTTTTTGGAAGTGTGGAGTGAGAGTGAAGAGTGAGAGTGGAGTGCTGTGAAGGCCAAGTGCAGAGACGCAGGACTTCAGGGCCGGACAACGCCCCGTAGCCGTTGTCGTTGCCGTTGCCGTGACCAGGTGCTGAGAGGTTCTGTCGTGCAGGACCGTGGTGCTGTTGAGCCAGCACAGAAGGGTGCCGCGACAAGGTCCTGGCGCGTGCCGTAGAAGCAGTCGGACGCTCCAGGTGCGTTCTTTCAAAACAGGGTGCCCCCGTTCCGTTCCTCTTGGCGACAGGGATTGTCACAATCAGTGACAGTCAGCAAGCCTCTCCAAGGCGCAGACAGTGCGCTGTCCACCTCGTTCAGCAACAGGGTGCCGACAGGGTGCCCCTCTTCTATCCAGCAACAGGCGCCTGTGTCACAAGGCGCCCCTCTTCTGTTCAGCTGCAAACGATACTCCACAGGGTGCCGCCAGAGTGCCTACCTTCAGCCACAGCAGAAGACGACGTCCCAGCCATCGTGCGACCCTAGGACGCACAGGATCGTGTGTACAGCCGAGAGATCGGTGCAGCCGTGTGCACCCTGTCCACTACAGCAGTCTCTCAAGGCCGGATATAGCCAACCTAAGGAGGGTGTGTGTGTGTTAACCCCTCTTTGGTGCTCCTATTTAGGCGAGATCTTCTCTGCTCGGTTCCAAGTGGGAACCCTAACTAAATAGGGAACGTAAGGTTGTATTTTACACTACGGAATGGTCTAAGGGTTATGTTATGTTTGTGTATGTTTGTCTTTGAAGATGCATGAGTGGTGAATGTGCAAACCCTGCCCAACATCTGTTGAAAAGGCACGGTTTGTGACATAGGCTGATAGAATCACCGGGTGGTTCTAGCCATCACAGTGGAACAACGTTTCAAAAATTTTTGGTTTGAAACGACACTATGACAGTTTGGTATCAGAGCCTAAATGCTCGATCCCATGCATTTCTAGCGAAGGAATCGCTCAAAACATACATTTGGCGCATAACCGAACGAAGATAGAAAATTCTGCCAGATGGTTTTTGCAGATTTTCTGAATCAGTTCTGGACTAGGTAACAGCCTACAGCCTCGTCAGTAGGTTGGAAAAGCCTGCCGAAGTGAACCAAAAAACCAGATTTTTCAGAAATCTGAGTTTTGCAGAAATCTGAGGGACTGAATCTGATTTTGGTGTGAACTGAATCTAATCAGTGTTTGTTCAGTTACAGGGATACCCTAGACAGGTTCAGCAGTACTGATTGACAGAAGTTAGCCAGAAAAATTTAGTGAAACATGCCATCAAAGTCGAATTGCTGAAGTTGCAGAAAAGCAGTATAGAAAATGAAAATCTGAATTTTGGCGATTTTGCACAGACAATTTGACAGTGATAACGTAGTCAGATTTCATTGAAATTTGGCAGATAACTTCTCTGTATATCAGTCTACAAGTCTGTACTCTTAGATTTGTATTTTGGTATCTGTAATTGATTTTGCATAGTCCCGAAGTCAGCCTGAAAGTCACCGTACTGTCTGCAGAAAAAAAATTCTGCACGTCTGTAATTCGGTCCGAATTGAGGGTCTGTGTTAGTCTTCTGGTCCGAAGTGTAATTAAAGTCCGTAAACACCATGGTGAGAAGCAGAAGAGCATCGGGGGATGAAGATGGTCCGCCCCAGCGACCCGAAACAGATGACGTGCTTACCCAGATTTTACAAAGACTTAATTCTTTGCAAACTTTTCATGCAGAACTACAGCGAAACCAGGCTCAATTGGCCGTGCATGTGGCTAGGTTACAGAAGCAGCCCGTGCACTCAGACACCGAAGCAGAGGTTCAACTTCAAACTCCAGTTTTTCCCGTTGACATGCGTGATCAGGCACGTAAATCTTTTTCCTCAGTTTCTGCATTTCCCATTGCACAAGCGACATATGTGAGTGAGAGGAGTGTAGTCCTTGCAACCGTAGCACAACAACAGGCCATTTCGAAGGCCATAACGTCGACGGATGTGAGCCGAGTAGGTGGTGGTGAACGGGGAGTTGGTGCGAGTCAGGGAGAGGTAGGTGCGAGATGTAGTGACATTCGCACGCCGGTACAGGTGAGTGACCGGAAGGGACCTTCCTTGGCGCAGGGAGTTGCATACTCACGAAGGGTGGATGTGGTGCCATCCCGAGGGTCGCATTGTAGGCCGAGGGCAACCAGGTGGGTAGCCAGTAGGCGTGTGCACATGAGCAGAAAATGGGCAGGTGGCTCAAGAGAGAGGAAAAGATGGGACTGGAGCCGACCTGTGAGAAGGTCGAAGAGGAGTTGCCGGTGGTGCTGTGGGTGCACGCATCAGAACGCCTATGGTAGGGAGCACGAGTGCTCGAGAGTTCGCGAGAGGATGAGGTATCCTCCATGTGGTCGAAGGTCTCGAGGTGTTTCCCGAGTGATGTGGAGTAGGTACATCCCAAGAGGTGCGTGGAGGCGTATGGGATTGGTACCGAAAGACAGGCACGCAGATGATGCTCGTGCCGAGTATAGATCCCGTTTCAAGTAGGAAACATGGAGAGTCTTGTCGCCGGGTTCCTCGGAGGGACGAGTTAGATGTCGGGACAAGACAGCGTTCCAAGTGAGGAACGTGGTTGTAGGCGTGGCACGAGATGCTTTGAGAGCTGCTAGACATATGACCAATGAGAGGCCGGTGGTAGGGCCGGGTTTCACCAGTGATAGGGGGTCATCTAGTGGGGATAAGGACCGGGTACCAGGGTCAGTCAGGGCAGTAGCGAGGGTGCCAGCCGAGGAGATGATGGGCGTTAGAGGTAGAGCGTCAGTGCTAGCACATCATCAGTGGACTAGCGCCAGACCAGTGTTGTGCCGCAGGAGGCGGATGGCTAGCGCCAACATCAGGGTTGTGCCGCAGGAGGCGGGTGGCCAGACACTAGATCAAGGACCGACGACGAGGTTTCTTCTAGGAGCTGAGTGAGGAGAAGGAGCAGAGGGTCGAGGACGTGAAGAGTGTCCAGAGCGAGGCACATGATCACGAGACCTCGAGAGCGAGGTCCAGCTTGGCCGGGGGAGAATTGTCACAGGACGGATTCCTGTGGGGCGCGCACCCGCGTGCACCCATCCCATCCTTCGTCCGATGGCTTTAGAGAGCACGAGCGCCAAGCGATGCATGGGCGTAGACGCACGCGCCGATTGATGTAAACCTCCCTTGTATGTACATGTGTTGTATTTGGTCCATTGTAAAGCCTGGGTGTATTCTATGAACTTGGGCTAAGTCGAGTCGTGTGTGTAACTTGGCTTAGTGTGGTGTCGGTTCATAGTGGGCTATGTCTAGTGGTGTGAGTTAGGTCCAACTAGGTTAGCTAGGTTGGGTCAAGTGTTGGCTAGGTCTTGTAGTTCGATTCTTGTAAGGATCGGGTGTGCTTATAAACCCGAGCCCTGTGTGTGTCTAGGTCTAAGTTAGGTCACAATAGTCTAAGTCTAGGCTAGGTTAAGATCAGACCCAAGTTGGGTTGGGTCCGGGTCGTGTCGGGTCCGGGTCATGTCGGGTTCGGGTCCGGGTCGCATCAGGTCTAGGTCCTATCGGGTCAGGTAGGTCGGGTTCCAGGGGGGCAGGTCAGTCTAGGACAGGTGGAGGCTAACCGGGTGACGGTTAGCATGTTGGGACAGGTGGGGGCTAACCGGGTGACGGTTAGCCTGCTGGGCGCAGGTGGCGCCCAGGCGTGAGGTGCGGGACACCTCAACCGCATCCCATGGGCGGGAGCAGTTACAGGGTGTAACCGCCCCCTCCCTCTTGGAGGGAGCGGTTACCCAAGAGTTGGGCGCTTATAAGGTAGCCCTCCTGCCCCGTTTTTGGGCTGTTGTTGGAAGTGTGGAGTGAGAGTGAAGAGTGAGAGTGGAGTGTTGTGAAGGCCAAGTGCAGAGACGCAGGATTTCAGGGCCGGACAACGCCCTGTAGCCGTTGCCATTGCCGTGACCGGGTGCTGAGAGGTTCTGTCATGCAGGACCGTGGTGCTGTTGAGCCAGCACAGAAGGGTGCTGCGACATGGACGTAGCACACCCATTGACTTGGGGTGCCGATAACGTGGATGGAGGCCACCTTCGGTGAGGTGAAGCAATACCTGATATGTAGTGCCAAGGTCTTGGACGATGCCACATGACGCAAGGTTGTGTAGGCGATCGATCACAGTGGTTGCGTTGGTGATGTGGAGTGCCAGAGGTTGAAGCACCAATGCAAGTGTCAGGTAGACGGATGGAGCTCATTGATAACATGAGACCTCAAGTGCACCATCTAACCTTTTGGCCAACTTAAGTGCTTCGTGGAAGTTCATGCCCCAGACCCTTAAACTTTCAACGGACTACATCCATGCTGGAGGATGCCGAAGGAAGTTTTCCAGAGTGTGGACCTAGTGGAGACGGGGATGAGCTGATGTGGAAATGGTGGGGGAGTAGACTGACCATGGTGCATCAAAGTTCATGAACTGAAAGACGTTACTGGGAGCTGCGATGTGCAAGTATTAGAGAACTCCCTTTACTAGAGGATGAAGGAGAGAAACTGGCGCGTGTGGCCAGGTTTCTCGAAGACGACGTCATGTGGTGTTGGCGTCATGAGGAGGAGGATGGTGAGGCAGGATGCACTCACATCCGCATTTTGGGAAACTGACGAGTGTGACCATGTTTCTGAAGATGATGCCATGAGTGGTGGCATCACAGATAGAAGGACGTGGAGACTGGAGGCGCTCGCATCCATATTTTTGAAGAACTGGCGTGGGTGGCCATGTTTCTGAAGGACGATACCACGAGGTGGTGGTGTCGTCGGAAAAGAGGATGCCGAGGCAGGATGCGCTCGCATCCATATTTTGGGATCTGTTCAGGTAGGCTCTACGAGAACGTTTATCTCACGAAAGACTGCGGTAGCCGAGAGAAGGAAGCTTGACGGCTTGAGGCAGAACGGATCGTACAGATGACATGAAGGAATGCCAGATCCTTATGTTGAGCATCCGGACGTGGAGCCCAGAAGATCGTTTAGTTCAAGTTCCTTGATGGGCTGGAGTCGTGGGTGGAGGAAGAACATAACAGGATCAACTTGCAAACCCCTTTCTGAAGTGATAGTGGTGACAGAATGTTTGTGTGACAATTGTCGACCAAGTAGTTTGAAGAAGAACAGGCGTGACACTAAATGGCAGAATGGTTGGAAGAGTGACAGTGGCAAACACTTCGCGTGATAGCCCAGGGGGATCTTCCACACTAAGAGACTACAGGACCATACGAGTGTGAGCATAAGAAGGAGGACTTTGCGCGTGCTGGTAACGTTGTGCAAAGGACAGGTGCTTCGAATGGCGAATCAAGGGAAGACACTTTAAGGATTGGTGCAAGGAGACAGTTAAAGGCCCAGGGATAAGACTTTCATGTACATGCCGAGTATTGTCAATGATAGGGATACCGTAGGTGTGGTTGACAAAGGCGCAACTCGGGGAGAGTTGGCGTGCGGAGGTAACCAACTTGACAGTGATGTCGCTTGAGAAATATCGGGTGCTACTAGATGGGAGTGCTTTAGGGTGTGTGTAGAGTTGCAACCAGTCGCGAATGTAGTGGTCTTCAAGGATTGCAACCAACCGTGTATTGTTAGCACGTCAGCTTTGGATGATGGTCATGTTCGGAAAGTGTCAGCGCTTCGGCTCAAAGAAGATCAGAAGCAGGGGAACGCCACAGGGTGGGTGGCGCTGCAAGGTGCGGAACAGAGGATACCTCGCGGCAGGGTGTCTTCAGAGGCGGATGCCGTAAAAAAATGAAGGAGTGTGACAATTTTGTGTATCACACGGAGGAGTATGTCGTCAGTAGTGGAGGACTGGCAGGCAAAGGTAACACAATGGTACCAAGTTCAGAGGCTAGAAGACACGAAGCATGTGTTTTGCTGGCAAGACAAGGCAAAGAATGCAAGGTAAGTGCACAGGAGCAAAGGACTCAGAGGGCAGTTGGAAGCATGATAGAAGATGTTGTTCAACACTCCCAGATGCTGCCAACCGTAGACAACTTCTGCGTTGAAGAACAGGAGCGACGTGATTTGCCCAACCGCTCGATTGTGAAGGCAATGACATGCATGAAGAAGTGGACGAACCTGAAGTGGTGCGATGTTCTTGTGGTTAGACAGCGTACTGCAACGGTCTAGAAGGATGACGGTCCTCAATCAGTCATCTTGAGGGTAGGGGATCGGGCATGCCGACTGGAGCCCGTCCATGACGGATTGCTAACTGCCTTCAATGCGAGCATAAGGCTTATCATGCGAACGTGGAACATGCAGGCCGTAGCTACTACGGGCACCTACGCCCTGGAGGACAACCGGAGCTGCAGAAGATGAAGGTATAGCGGGTGGAGAAGCCGACAAACGAGCCAAAAGCTTCAGAGTTGCAGAAGCATCACCGTGGATCTTGCCAAGGACGTCAAGAGTTTAGGTGGGGGAGAATGTAACCCCTTTTACCGCGAACTAGTGCCATGGTTGTGTAACCAGGGCCCCTGCGTGGGAACCACCCTGGCAACTCCATTCATAAACCCTCGTAGAGGGAAGACGCCCCAACTTAACCAGTGTAGCGCGCCGGGGCTGCGCACTCCTTTCTGCTATCAATAAAGCTTTTGCCGTATGGCTTTGTATGAGTTGTGTCTTTATTGCCTTTACTCTTAAACGTTTGCCGTGTTGTGGTATGAGTCAATCGGATGCCAAGTTCCATTCCAGGCTCTTAGTATCCGGGGGAGGGAGCCCAGATCATATTCCCTATTGGAGGCTGTCTGAACAAGTTAATTCGGCTGGACTTGTGAGATCTGTTGAGGCTGGCTTGACCTGTGTTGATTGAGCGCCGGTCACGTTGAGAGGGCCGTCGGCCCCGCCGACGGTTAGAGCGTGACACATCGATGAAGAACCTGTTGTTAAGTGCTGAAATGATGTAATTTAGAGTATTATGTTCTGGTATTCAAAAGAAAATTGGCATGCCTTTTAAGAATGTGTACCTACTTACAGTTTGAGCATCCAGTAAATTGAATAAAGCACAATGCTCTACTCTTAAATGAGGAGCAGCACACACACACATACACTCTCTGGATTTAGCTGTTGTCACGTTCATCCTTTCCAACCACTAGAGGCCCCTTGCTTCTTTTCCATTTACCGCCTTAGAAACAGGAAAGTAGCAAACGTTTGAGTTGTTTGACATGCAAATAGCACACTGTTTGATGCTGCAATCAAGCCTTGACCTAAGAACGCGAAAGCTAGCTAGCCAAAAATGCAATCAATGGTGTGCCATTAGCATTCCACTAACAGTTACTTCTTCAACTCTTCCAAAGTCTATTCGTCTCCCAAATCATGTCGAGCAGATATTACCTTTTCATGAAACCATAGCAATATGCATCTTAACTGATAGAATGACCTTCTTCTCTAATTTGTTGCAGCAACCTCACGCATAGCTTAATGAAAATGCAACTACTGTTCTACGCTTGAAAACTAATTAGCAACATTTAGTAAAAGTATATAGGGGGCAATAAGAAACAACAAATGTACTAAAATTATAAGTTGATCGAATATATTTTTTCTGCGGAGTTCTTGTGTTACGTTGGTCATGTAGGTTGTAGTACCCAGCTACAATTATCTGGCTAAAGGCTGTGGATTGAAGGTCAGATGATTTTTTCATGTCATAATCCACGCTACGAAAAATGTACCAGGCGGCTCCACCATGGCTACTGGAAAAGTATTATGAATAACGCAATCACATGATGAGAGTAGTGTCATCATCCAATTGTGTAAGTAGCCATAAGTTGACAAACTTTTTTCTTGAAAAATTACTAATACTTTAATCCAGACATCTCCAAGAAGCGACTGGTTTGGCCGTGCCCTTTGTTGGTCAATACGTGAGACTTTAGTGAGATGCTGCATAGCCAATAGGCCCTTGCCACATCCAAAGTTGAACTTAAGTAACGTCTGGACTGTGCCAATTAACAAAAGAACATTTATTATGCCACGCAAACTTATGAAGGAGAGGTACTGCTGACAATACCAACACCGCACATCCTTAAAATAAGTTAAAGTTGTCTATTATTATGAGTTGAAAGAGATGGTGAGTGAAAAGGAAGAGCTTTGTGGTGCATTGCTTGTGTGTATACATTACGCGGATGCACCCAAACGCGAAAGGACGAAATGTTGTGCAAAAGTGTCACCTCTTATCCCTTCTTTTTCCCATGTTTAATTTGGGCCCCCCACGTCACCACGTCATCGGAACCTATTGCAGGCCACAAAACGGCTCCGTGTTGTGGAGCACGGAAATGCTTCAGAGTCGGGTAGTCCAACATGTACCTGCTCCAAGGACATCTTGTTGTATAACCGGATCTGCAGTTCAAGGACAACACGCTCATGTACAACATGAACAAATTCGGCTTTGCCTCTAGGTAAGATTGAATAAACGGGATTGCTATAGATGGGACATGGCTCAAAAATAAGACAAGGAAGAGTTTCCAACCGGATGAGGTAGGGAGCACTGGTAAGTGGATCTAGTGCATGTATGATCATCTATGGCAAGGTTCAAGCAGACGAGCATGGATGGCACGACCGCACTGGTACCACATGAGTGTAGACAGTTGGAGGTGTTTACCACTACCACAATGGTACCGTTTGTGGGAAGCCCAAATAGGGCAATCGCATGGCAGACCACCTGAAGAAAGATCGCATGAGCGGGACCGCATCATGGATGGCGGTACCGCATCATGTACCACTGGGGAGTCCAACCAAGTGCACATGCCGTGTCTAATGCAAGTCTCCTTGGGTCGACCCCATTTGCATCAAAACCACTGTTGGTTGGACCAAACTAAAGGGAAAGGTTGTTGGGCAGTTCTTTTGGGACAATTGCATGGACTCCCTTCAATAGGCCCTTGGATAGGCCAAACCTAGTTTCACAATATAACTTTGAGGCTATCCTCAATAAAAACTGCTTGGGAATCCACTTGTGTTCTACATTACCATCTTTAATAACATTTTTCTATAAAGAGTCAAGCCGTGGGGTTTTGATCCTGATTCCATGGCAACGAGGCTAGTTAGCACTGGGTGCCAATGCTGGCTACCAACTCTCTCTTGGTCCACCCACGAAACAACAACAGCCTCTATTAGATCAGTTGAGATCGATGAACCTTATGGGTGGCCACTCCCTTAATTCCCCACTTCAATTTATTCCCTCTGCCCTGTAATTTCACAAACACAAAGGAGAGGGATTAATGTTGTTGGCTTACATACAAGACCTGAGGGGGCATACTTTCTCTCGTCTTTTCTTTTCATGGTCACCTCTAATCCATATACTACATCTCGTTTCCTTGACTAGTCACCGGTTATCATCCATAGTAGTTGATTCTAATGTCACGTCCAAACCGATGTCGTGCGAGCCGATGGCCTGGATTGGGATCGACGCTTGGCCTCGTAGCAAAACAAGCCTTAGCGGATTTCACGAGTGTCAATTTTAGAACATGAGAGTCCTTTCTCGAGTGTCAAGCTTGTGGAAAAAATTGGCGCTCAAAGACTCACACACCCAAATAGTAAAGGCAAGAGGCAAAGAGAGCAAGTACATGAAAACTTTAAGACAATATAAGTTTTTTTATAGCATACAGGAGTTCATGTGGTCCTAACATGCAACAAGATTTTTTTCGGGACTCTCTTAAAAAAATGAGAGTTTTTACAAGGGCCAAAAAAGCTATGTACAATTCATGGTTGAAGGGTCATATTTCAAGGACTTGAATCATTGTCGTCCTTGACAACTTCTAGGACATCTCCCGCACTAGTGGTTGTTTAATCACACATGTTCCATTTCGAAGCCTTTTGTGTTTCACATCAAAGCATCACAATAACTTTGCACTCTTAGTAGGGATTGGGATGATGTCATGCTTTGGGGAGTTCCCTTCATGCAATTTGATGGGGCAACCATAGTAAACATTGCTCCTTTAGTGCCTTTCAAGGTCATGAGGGGCTAAACCATCCTTAAGCGAGAGAGTCATCTGTGTCCTTCGACTCTCTTGATGATGAAGAGGTGGTGTTGTCCCGGTCACTTTCATCTTCAAAGTAGACATTGCTCCACAAGATTGGAGCGAGCATCTTCCTCATGGAGGAATACCTAACCAAGACTATGGGGTGATCAACATCTGCTACACAAAATATTACCTATGTGTATCGGTCTCCGATCAAGAGGATAACATTATTTGCCACACCGCTCACTTGATTCACCTTAACAACACGTTTTTGATATATGCATCAATCTTGGAAATGTGGAATCCTAGTCGGCGTGCTTCCATTAGGGAAATAAAGTTATGTGTAACTCCTGAGTCAATCATGGCCTGGGCCTCCGTCCCTTTTAGCCCTACTCTGACATAGAACATCCCATCATGTTTTCTAAGCATAAGTACCTAGTGATGCTGTCGATGTGCCTTAAGTATTTGGAGTGCATCGTAGTAAAGTAGAGGTTCCTCACCTCCATTTTCCACCTTCGGGACCTACGCAACAATCATTCCATTTGCCAGTTGAATGGATGGTCCCGTGAATAGTCCTGCGAATAGTAGTTCTCTTGACAATAGTAGTATTTGATGACGGATTTCTCTTTATCTTAATATGATCAACCTCCACTGTCTTCCTTTTGGGGCGGTATGCAATCATCTCTCCTTTCTATGCATAGTCCCTTTGTGTATGATTGAATAAAGTCATGCTGCAATTATTGTTCGTAGGCTTATTTAGATTGCAGAGATGACAGGCTGGTCTTTCTTTTGCGGTTCAACATCTATTGGGCATTCAGTTGCACTAAGGGCCAAAGTCAAATCCTTCACCCGTATCTACCGAAGCTCACGCTCCGCCTCACAGTGTAATTCATTTATGAAGAAAAAGAAACGATCCGCTTCTACCATACTCGAGATGTTCAATATCAAGGATGTGAACCGGTTGATGTACTCAGGATGGACCACTCATGTTTCAAACACATGAGTTCTTTTCGATCTAAATACTCTAGGTCTTTGGGAAGGAACTGATTTTGTATTTTTTGTTTGAAGTCATCAAAAGTGTCAAGGGTGCATAGTCCCCGATTGACATATGTGGATAGCCGTTTTCATCAAAGAAGGATACCACCCTTGATGAATGATGTCATACCGATCCTCCTATCTTCCCGTGTAGTCTTTCGGGCTTTGATGTACTCATCCATTTATCATAAAAAATTATCTAAGTCCTTGAAACTTTGATTCCTTCAATAGGCATTCGACTTCAGAATACTATAATCTCGAAACGGGATAACTGTAACCCCGCTAACGATAGCTCAGTCGAATTCCCCACAATACGTCTCGAGGGCTTTTAGCCTTTCCTCAACAATCGTATTGTTACCTTCGCGGTTGACATAATGAACAATCAAGTCCTCGACTCGTTCTTTCAGATTCGTTAAAGTTTTTGTAAGCACCCTAAATAAATTTTTGATACTCCCAATTTCGAAAACCAACTTGTTTTAAAACCCCTGCTTTAAATTGGGAATTTCAAAATCTTTAAAATAAAGATTTCAAAAGATTTTCAAATTAAAGTTGAAGGGATGAAGTTCAGAGGATAGAAACAAATCAAGATGGGAGCGAAGATCAAGACGACGGTTGAGCCCCGCATGAGTGAGCTCGTGTGGACCAAGCTATGGATTAATGAAGTGGATCAAATTGAGTCAAGGCACGACTCTATCAAAGACCAATCCAAGTGGGTAGCTTCACCAACCTAACCTAGTTGAATTTGATCAAAGCCTAAACTCAATTCACCTAGGCTAATCATGACTCGTGGTTTAGCTCCAACCAAGTGGTCTTAACCAGACCGAATTTGACTCACCTTAGCCATCTCTACCCTACACTCTTTGGCTAAACCACAATTGAAATTTCCTTACCTAGCATTGGCCGAAGTCATTATGGCTGAACCAGCTTCTCCATTGAACACAACCGCCCTATGCCTAGGCGATGGGATCATGCACCTAAGCGGCTCGAGCCAAGACCCAACCAGACCACTTGGAACTGCATTTGCTGGGTCATCTTGACCTAGGGGGACCGCATGAAGACTCCTTAAAGGTCACATGAAAACCAAGCCTTATGGGCTGGATTTTGGGCCATGGAGCACCCTCCCCAAAGAAGGGTCTAGAGAAGGCCCCCTTGGCCTATAAGTAGAGGCCAAGGAGGATGATTTCCAGCATTGGTGAGCATCTTGGCTGGAGCATTTCTTGAGGTTCATCTAGGCTCGAGTGGAGAGAGAGGGAGGGAGTATAGGAAAGGTAGGAATTGTTGCAAAATTAGAGAGTGAGAGAGAGAAAAGAAAGAAGAGAGAAAAGAGAGAGGGAAGGAAAGGGTCCAGTGGCTCATTGTAGTCCATTCTTGGAGGTCATCAGGTAAGTGTTTCTCATCCATTATTCATCTTTATTCTCTTCTTAACATTCAATTCAAGAAAGGGGTTGCATTAATGGAGCTTTGTCCCCCCGCATGAAGTAATAAGAAGTAGATGTACTACAATTTTTGTTTCTTACTTACGCACTCTAATTGTTTGTTTTCTTGATTCTACCTCTCTATATATTATAAAAATCCTATAACTCCTAATCCTCTCTATGCTTAAGCTAATCTATATATTTCCATTCACTTCTTTTCAATAATTTATTTTGAGGTTGTTGTGTTTGTGTAATTTAAATTCGGGTGAGTTTGCATCACGTATATTCTAAAAACAAAACTCTGTTTTCTTGCATTTGACATACATTCATTGCTATAATTTTTATTTCTAGACAGATGATCCGAATGCTCTGAAATTTTAGGCACCAAATCTACACACAAACACATTAATAATAAATTTTTCAAGAATTTTAGGGTCGTGTACCTATGTGAATAAAATGGAAAAAGATCGAGTAAATTCAGATTCAGGTTTTGCACAGTCTGTTTTCCTGCAATAGGGGTTGGGTAAAAGTCTCATATCTTTGTCTGTAGTGAACCAAATTTGATAAAATTAGTCTCATCAGAAAGCTGACATCCATAGATTTTCGGAAAGACTAACATCATAGAATTTGGGGTTCCGTACATTGATATACAGAGGTTTGTTTGGGTCTTTATATTTCTATAATAGAATATCCTGAAACTACTGAACAGATTTTAGTTCCACATTTAATTTTGTAAATCTATAGTCCCAAAATTCGACATAAAAATAGGCTTAGGATCTCCACATTCCAGCTATGTTTTGTAAATTTTTCATGAATTTTGGAGATCTGTAAGTCACAAAAAAAAATTTGAAAACAAGTTTTGAAAACAGAACTAGTTTCTGTTTTCAGAACTTCTAGATTTTTCAACTTTTGACCAAAGTGCATGAGTTTGCTTTTATCACAACCACATTTAACGTGAATTTGAAAATTCACCTATACATATGAAATTCTCAAAGCGCTTAGGCTGACCCTTGAGCATCGGTTCAAGAAGGACTAAAGCGAAAAGATCTCGCTTAGCCACAATCACCCAAAGTCAGATTTTAAACTTTTGCTAGTTTTGAAAAAGTAGCTGGCACGCTCGCGCAAGCAAAGTAGGTTTGAGAAATTTATTTCAAGTCTCTACATAGGCTTGAAGTGAAATTTTTATATCTACAGTTTCACTCGAATTTTTTCTAAAGATGTTGACAGCACCATGCATTATCTCAAATTCTTGTGTAACAAAGTTCTTAATGTGGTAGACATCGTTTCTTTGGGTCTCGAGGCTAACTTTGCGGTTAGCAACGTCTACTTTTACTTTACATAATCGACTTTCGATCGTGACCTTTTCGGTCGAACAATTCCTCTTAAGTCCCTTATCTGTTTTAGGGAGTACGTGTTTTAATTATGGGGTGGAGCTTTTTGAAGACCTTGGATCTATCACATTTAAGCTGGATGACTTTGAGGCATGATCAAAACTTGCTCGAATACCAATTTTGTCATGACCAAATCGATGTCGTACGAGCAGATGGATTAGATCAGGACCGATGCTTGACTAAGAGGTCAAGCAAGCTTTAGCGGATATCACCTAATTGTTGCAGTCGGCCACCGTTAATCCAAAACGGAACGTGAGAATCGCTCTCTGAGTATCAAGCTTGTCGAAGATGTTGATACTCCAAGACTTACACACCCAAACAACAAAAGCAAGAGATAAAGAGAGTAAGTGCACGAAAATTTGAAGGCAACATGACTTCTTTATAGCAAACTGGAGTTGGTGTGGTATCAAGGTGTAAGAAGATTTTTTCGGGACTCTTCCTTAAGACCGAAAATGATAAGTACAATTCACGGTTAAAAGGGTCACACTAATTTCTATTTCCCACCACACTAAATGGGTTGAACTTTAAAGTGGGGCGTCCACGCCAAAATCATAGTAGACCGTCAATTGCTTCAAAACCAGCATTGCTCCGATTGTCCGACCCGAACTTTTGATTGATTGAACTCCCGCTCGCCTCACACATGCTTTCCAACCGAGAGAATGGCATGGCTTTGCTTGCCTCTGCAGCAACCTCCAGTCCTATCTTAGCCCGCAAGTTTTCTGCAGAGTAGGCGCGGTGCGCAGCACTACTTCTCCTCTCCTCTTCTCCAACCAACCGTCCGCGTTTGCTGTAAAAGTTGGAGTTGGGCTTTTGGCTTTTTCTTTCACCATTTCTCAAAAGGATGATTTTTCGGTAAATAGTGCGAACGAACAAGAGTGTTTGTTATGAGGTTGAGGGAACTGGAAATCCAAATCCAGGCGGTTTTGTTACTACATTGTCCCTTTCCGTCTTGGGTTTCCTTTGAGGGGAAAGGGAGTGACGGAATGCATGTGTCGTGCGCGCTTGGGCGCACGCTAGGACAGGACGATGTGGTGAGAGGACTGTGAACTGAAGAAGGTCCAGCAGTGAGAGCACGGAAGCGATAAACACAAGCCGAACGAACAACCTCATACTTGATAGTCAAACTCCCTCCCTTTCTATGGTCTTCCTTGCGCCTCTCCTCCGCTATATCCGTCCATCTCTCTCTCTCACTCACACACACACACGCACGCACAAACACGACAATAGAGGCCATTACTGACAAGAGGCTTTCGGGCAGAGTAATGGACGTTGCTTGAGGGTTTTATAGCCATGAATCGCAGTTTCAGATCACCAGACTCGAAAATGCAGGGCCAGAGGCCGGGAATGAAGCTTACCAGCAACATGATGAAGGATAAGGAAGAGGAACTCTCTTTGTTTCTCGAGATGCGTAAACGCGACAAGGGGAGAAAGAACCTGCTCCTTCACAACACGGTGGATTCCGATCGTTCTTTAGGTACGCACACACGCACACCTTCTACTTATTCCACTGGTGGACTTCAATTATATGATCAGTAAAAAGCTCTCACAGGCTTCCCGAGTTTAATCCTCTTTCTTTCTAGCTTACTTTTTCATGTTAACCTCCTGATGTGCTGTTTGACTGCAAGGTTTTGCTGACCAAATTGCAGTATTTATTTATTTTGGTACAAATTTACATTTTCTTAATCTATTCTGTCCTTTTGACTGAGGCTCCAGTTCATCATGTATACATGGAAATGTTGTTTCCAGTCATGTATTGCAGTGACTATTAGACATTTCTGTTTTTTGAGACAGCAATTTACATAGGTTGTTCAGTGGTATTGGTTTTGGCTATGCAAAATGATTTCAAGTGCATGATTTGAGCACATTCATGTAGAGATAGTTGTTGCCAAGTCCAGCATTTGGGTACATAACTGATGCTCTTGGGTGGACTGCTTGCTCAAAGAAAAAAAGAGGCTCCAACCTTGATTCTGATTTTGGTAGCTATTTCTGGATCCTAAGCATACCCTAATATCTGAAATCTAATATATTATTCATATTTGACTCAGTTTTCATGTTAAAATCAAATAGTTTAATGACCCAATTCGAGGAGGTGTTCAATCTCAGCTTGTTTTGTGGTGATTCAAAGCAGGCTGATGCATGATTCAGCTGACTGAACAAACAGATTTCGGCTGTTTTATAATTTATTTGCCAGGAAATAGGAAAATGCTTTTCATAGCTGGATACCTGACTTAACATAAAGTTTATTTGTCAAACTCAAGCTAGTTCATCTACTAGAACCACAGTGTTTTGAAGTTGTAAACCGCACAGTTTATGTGCAATTGAATCTTAAATATTGCTTGCAAGCCAAACGCTTGTACTTCTATTCTCTGTAGTGGAAGATGTATGTAACATATTTTGCTTATTGTTTAAATAGCTTGAGAGGAGGCTAATATATGGGTGTAAATTGACAATCAATGGTCAGTTATGTATCTGGTTCAGTCTTCAGTCTTAAATATATGCATTCCTTTTCAAATTAGCAGTCTCGTGAAATATTAACTCAATCAACCATTTGCTTGCGTCAGAATTAGAAGAAACATAAGCAATATGAAACACGTGAGAAATCTATGGAAATGTTACCCATATTCATGTAATGTTTACAATCCATTTCTCCATTTCTGGTTTTTTCTTTGAGGTACAGTGTGCTATAATGATGATCTTTTGTTCTAGTGAACAATGGTCTAGAAAATCAAATTTCGTGGATGTGCTAATCAACTTCTAGATCTCATCAATGCTCAGAATTTACCTCCAATGTCCCAAAAATTTGAAGATATACAAGGTTTTTTACTTGAGACATATTAGGAAGCATCAACCTTCTCAAGCCCTCTTCAGTAGGTAATGAAGTGTTGATAACTTTTGTGGTCATAACGCTGAAAAGAATGAAATATATGTGGTTGAATAAGTTATTAGTTAAATGCCTCTTATGCTCTAATCTCTGCTACCTAGACCACCAACAAGCAAGTTCAAGTTGGTTCACCATTAGAGCCCTTTGCTAGAACTATTCTATCTTGCAATTCTCGACTATGCTTTCTTATGCTACGTCAAAGTGCGAATTTTCATGCTAAACTCCGTGGAGGCTAATTTAGTTAGGGTTATAGTTTATAGATAAAAACATGCTACAGAAATTTCTGTGGATCAAATTCATGCCCATAAAATGGCATCAAGTCTTCGTCTCTTTTGATTTGTGGTTAAATCATATAGCATCCGTGTGGACTTGTGGTGAGCTTCTAGCTTGGGCATTTTTCCTAATCCTACTAAAATCAGGGTTTGTATTAGTTTATTTTATGGAGGGCAAAGATCAACAAGGCTAATGTGAGTAAATTGAAGCATATCTAAGGGGTTAAAATGAATGTGATATTGGATTCTTAACTACTACTTATTCCATGGAGGTAGGGTCCTAAGTTCCTGGCACTATCTATGATTGTGAATAGTGTCTTGATACATGTTATTGGTGAAACTGAACGTCTTATCTGCCCAACCGGATAGAGAGGTGAGCATTATATCTATTAAAATGGTTTCCATTTGTTTTCTTCTATTTTTGCACCAGCAATCAAACTCTAATGTGTTAATCTCTCTCTGTCTCTCATGGGCAGATTGGATTGATTTGGTGGAGGTTAAGGTGATATATAGCTAGTGTGCTCTTAGCATATTTAAGCAGAATTGATGTAGCCGACCCCATCTAGTATGGGAAAAGGCTTAGTTGTTGTACATTCAAGAGAATCTTAGCTGGGCCTCTGATTTATGAGTTACCCATTGGAAGATATGCTATTGTTGTTGCCCCATTAAAAGGACTGTTTTGGTAGGACTTTGTCTTGTACCGGGCTTTGTCCATAACCTACAATTACTATCACTCACTCTAATGAAATTTGTGCTTATAGTTTTCAAAAAATGGTAGAACAATGTTACACGGTTCTCTACTTTCGAGCGTGAAAGACTCTACATCACCATGTGCAGTCACATACATATATAAAGTACGTGTGTTTGTATATATATATATATATATATATATATATTATGGATGTATTTATCATGGAGCAAGTTTGTTTAATATGCTCCTGAGTAACTAACAACTATGAGTATTAATTATTGAGTATGACCCTTGATATTTCTTATCATGTGCATTTACAATTGTTAAAAAATAACACGGGGCAAGTTGGTTAAGTCAGGTTACTTGGTTCCGTTGTTCATGTCAGCATGGTGTGACATGGTGAAAGGCCTGGTCTAAGTCACACAGACACCTCTAGGAGGTGGAGTGTCGGCCCCGACACTAGTGCGACACCGACAATGACATCGACATCATGTCGGTGGGGCACCGACACCGTGTTGTGTTTTTCAGACACGGTCAACGTGTCACACTGTTTTGGGTGCGGTCAACGTATTAGGGTCTACACTTGACCACGTTTTTAGGTTTTATACCTGTGCGACTCTGTGTTGGAAGAATCGATGTAGAGCTGGCACACTCCCACCATCTTCTTCGTCGTGCTCAACCTCGTCATTGGCACCATCCTCGCCACCTTCGGTGTAGTTGGCCAACAAATTGGCAAGAAGCCACCCAATGGGGATAAGCCTCTGTCAAAATCGCCCACCGTTCAAGAGCGCATCCGCTCCATCAAACCCCACAATCACAAGGTGGACGAAATACTGGCCGTTACGAAGACGTTCACCGTCCTCCCGAACGAGATCTTGGCTGTCGACAAACTCTTTCACGACGGTGCTGGCTCGCAACATTTGGAGTGGAGCAGATCCTACACCCAACCCACTGTTAACGAGGTTCCGATGAAGCTCTCTCAGAAGATAAGGAAGTCTGCGAGCGATAAGTCGGCATTCAACCACTTCAAGGAGAAAGAGGTGGTGGTGGAGAAGAGTCACCCTGAGTCGGTGAGGGTCAACCGTAGGGTGGAGGCGTTTACCATTAAGGATTCCAGCGAGAACGAGGTCGATGCGAAGGCTGATGATTTCATCAACCGGTTCAAGCAACAGCTCAAGCTTCAGAGAATGGAATTCATCATGAGGTACAAAGAAACGCTCCATGGAGGCAACTGAAAAACCAACCCTTTTTATCTCTCTAGATTTTTCTTTATGCTGGTGTTATGAAATTTATATATAGATCTGTTCTTAGTGGTAAAAAACAAAATGGGTAAAGCTTTTCTTGCTATAAATCTGGTTTTTCAGATCGGTCATTCAGTTTTTTAGCTGCAAGAGATGGATGGGTGATGAATCTCTCTCTCACAGTCTTGCACCCTCTCTCTTGTGGAGCTCTATTTCTATTCATGATTAGTGAAAAATATTAGTTCTTTTTTTGGGTTTGATGATGTGGTGATAGAATTTCTGGTTTTGGGGAATTACTCTCTGTCTCGTCTGTTAGTGTGGCCTTGTAACATACAAGGCACTGCAAATGCATGCTTTGAAATTTATCAGATACAGTTTCATTTCATTTATCAAATGAAATTAGTAGTTGTTTACTTGTTTTGTTTTAATATAAAGTTGAGTACTTACTATTGTAGTCATATACTTATGTTAATTAATTGATGTCTCACTTCTTATAGCTTATATATAATATATATAATATTATATACTTTAGCCGTGTCGCCGCACTGAAAATTTTTGAAGTTTGCTGAATCCCGCACCCGCACCCGCACCCATATGACATAGGGCCTGGTTATATTTGTTGTATCTTGAATGCTAAACAACCTAGCTTGATCTTCTTAAAACACTTCTCTCCATTTACATTAGATGCTTAGATATGATTTTCTTCATGTAAGCTATTATGCTAAGGGTCAATTTTTCACATTGCATCCCCCAAAAGGAAAGTTTTAAATACCTAGGGTCAATTTTTGAGAGTGATGGAAGAATTGATAGAGATGTTACGCATAAAATTAATGCTGGTTGGTTAAAATGGAGAGGAGCATCAGGTATTAAGATACCATTAAAGTTAAAAGGTAAATATTATAGAGCAGCAATTAGGCCTGCCATGTTTTATGGTTATGAATGTTGGGCAGTTAATCATCAACATGTACAAAAGATGTCTGTGACAGAAATGAAGATGTTGAGATGGATGAGTGGTCATACAAGAAAAGACCGTATACATAATGAGGTTATTAGAAACAAATTAGGAGTGACACTAATATAGGATAAAATGAGAGAATATCGTTTAAGATGGTTTGGACAAATAGAAAGAAGAACCTATAAGAAGGTTAGAAAAACTAAATTTGGAAAGTATTCAAAGAGGTAGAGGACGACCACAAAAGTGTTGGAAAGAAACAATAAAGAATGATCTAGCTTATTGTGAGTTAACTGCTAACATGGCACACGATAGGGATATGTGGAAACAAAGAATCCATGTAGCCGACCCCGTCTAGTATGGGAAAAGGCTTAGTTGTTGTTGTTGTAAGAGCTATTATGCTTCTGTGACCCCTGTAAAATGGGTTACTTCTGACCTTGAAAAGCAGTATTGTCTTGTCTATACATTGCCGCTGCTTCTTGGACTGACTTTATGCAAAGCAGATTTATATATGTAGGCAAATTTTATTGAAACTTCATCATGGTTAATTATTCGAACAAGTAAAGCAGTCATCGTAATATTTCCCCCTGATGAAAGTGAAATTGACACGATTAATTACTTTGAAATCTTTTCTTCTCATGGTCGATGACATATTTAAACAGATTTATACTCAATTACACGGTTCATCTTTGCACATGGTTGCAGTTATCTATTCCACAACCTGAATTAGCTCCAAGAGGAAATCCAATGTCAAGGCAACCAATCTCAGCCTCTGTCTTGAACACATCAAGCACTGGTCTGCTCAGGCCCTCTTCATCAGCAAGCACAAGTTCAGCAGCATCTAGACCATCTACGCCAACTGGACACTCTACTCTCCCAACGGCATCTAAGGCTTCCAGGCCAGCCACTCCAACTTCAAGAACAACCTTGCCTGTAACAAAACCTGCAGCCACGTCTGCAAGCCCCATTGCTTCAGTAAGGCCTTCCACACCATCTGCTAGGTCATCCATGCCAACAGCAAGGCCTACACTTCCTGCATCCAAGACATCCTCAAGGCCATCTACCCCAACGAGGCCGTCGATGCTCTCTGCAGTATCTACTACTTCAGGTCCACCTGGTCGATCATCTTCAAGACCTTGTACTATATCTACAAGTTTGGCTCCTTCTGGTCTATCATCTTCAGTTCCCAAGTCTAGTTCTGCAACATCAAGAAACGTTGTGCCCTCACGTGATGCTTCTCCTACAGTTAGGTCCAGAAACTGGCAGCCTTCAGAGATGCCTGGTTTTTCACCGGATGCCCCACCAAATTTAAGGACATCAATGCATGAAAGGCCTATTTCAGCTTCGAGAGGAAGACCTGGGGCACCAAGTGCCATAAGATCCAGTGCTTCTGAGGCCAACTCAAATGGTAGACCAAGAAGACAGTCATGCTCCCCTACTGGTTTGAGAGGGAGGGCTCCAAACACTGGTGTTCACGTCGGTGGAAGTTTAAGTACATCAAGTAGGTTACACTCTAATGATGGTGATAATGTCAGCCCAGTTGTTATTGGTAGCAAGATGGTTGAAAGAGTAGTGAACCTGCAGAGATTGGCAACCCCTAGGCAAGATGATCAGCGTTCTACTCTCAATAATTTCACGGGAAAATCTTCTCCAGATAGAACAGGTTTTGGCAGGACACTTTCAAAAAAATCTCTGGACATGGCCTTGAGGCACATGGTAGATCTCTCTATTTTCTCTTTTTCTTTGTAATTTGATTCTCTATGCCAATGGTTAATGATGCTTTTTCTTGCCTTCCAGATACTAGAGTTTGATGGCATTGTTGATCTGATATCTACTTGCTTATTGTTACAAATTGCGTTTTGCTAAAGCAATTTTTGAAAAAGATATTTGCAACACATTAAATTAGCTTTAGGTCTTTGTTTGACGAATGAGAAGATATGACTTGATGGCCGAAGTCAGTCATGAAGGCAGAAATTCTCCTTTTTAAGCAAAAACTATGAGATGGTTTAATACAACAACAATGCTCATAATTTTTGTATGAGATGGCTTAATATTTATCAAAAAAGTTAAATGGCTAAACTGTTGCTTTCTGCTTCCTTTCTGTCAATTGAACTCCTGATCGATGTTATCTTTATCTTACAGGATATATGCCATAGCATCCCTGGTAATTTAAGGCCTCTTATGATGACAATTCCTGCTTCCTCTATGTACAGCATCAGATCTGGGCCTGCAAGAAGCAGGCCTATCAGCATCTCGGATTCGCCTCTTGCTACGAGCAGCAATGCTAGTTCAGAACAGAGTGTTAACGACAACAGTCTTTGCCTGGATGTAAGTGAAATGGAAGTTGACGACTTAGTCAGTGAGAAAGGGAGTCGTTCCTCCCCAGCAAGAAGGCATACTACTAGAAGTGTGGCTCAGAGAAACGGCAGTGATAGTGGTAGTTGGCTTTATGCTCCAGAAATCAGAGAAAACCATGTTTAATATCATCCGTTTAACCTGTGAGCTGATGACTTTTGTTGCAAGTACGGATATATATGATACATGCTGAGCATTATTGGTATTATCTGTTTTGAGACGGGATGGCTGCTACTTGATCTATGCAGCCGAGCCCATTCTACTGATACGTTCCTTTTGTCCCCATTATTTATACTAAGCGTAACTAGAAACAGAGGCTTACGCTTTATACTGTCCTTTGTATATTAAAATTCTAGATTCCCATCTTAATCTTTTTATTGCACGCTCGTTCTTAAATTGTTGCCATGCGTTAAAACGGACTTGCTCAATTTCCTTAGCGATATCGTTCTTCGTGTTGAGATAATCTGTTAAGAATTGTTGCAGCACGGTTACTGCATTGTGTATTCACCAAAGGAGATTATGGTTCGGGAGCTAGATGCTTGGTCTGTGGAAGTTCACTACAGGAGTGTACCATATCCTTGATTCCTCACGGTTAGACAAACATTCCGGCACACGTGTGTTGCTTAGAATGATCTCTCTAGGTTCCAAGAACTAGAGAGATGTTTTATGCAAAACGTTTCATCCTTCCTGCTGATTCTGGTGTAACCAACTTTGCTATACCTTGTTTTTCTGTGATGTTCACCATATGACGTCTGAATCTGGTTCGAGTATTTACAAAGACAACAAGAGCCACTCAACTGGACAAAAACGAAAGATCACAGAAGTGCATTCCGACCCAGATTTATGACGTCTTGCTTTATCTGGTACCATGGAGTCGTCAGAGTGGAATCTCTAGCTCGGGCTACTTTTCTTAAATTGATTGCTCACAAACAAACGCAGATACTCTCACAAGGGTATGTAGCCAGAGCTTGAGATACAATAAACAGGAAAACCTATGGGCACTCGCACATACGAACAGACAAAACAAAGTCCACAGCAATGAATTTTGGATACCCTAGCAACTACGTCAGCCTAAAAGAGGTCGTGTTGCATCTTAAGCTTGTCCCGTCTCCACCTTGGTAGACTGTAAAATGCTTCTTTGGTCATCCCAAATACTTGCAAGAACTCCTCAACGGACAAATATGCCTGCAGCATAGCAAATTGTTGGTGCATGAAATTGCAACACCTAAAAGCAAATCCCAGCTAATACATTACATTTGAGCAACATCACCATGTTGGTGAACTCCAACTATGGGCAAAGCAATAAAACAGGTCAGCGAAAGAAATTATAAGAAGGGTGGTCAACCACAGGTGCTCGTTATCCATGTAACTATGTTGAGAAGTTTCACAAATCTGAAAATGGGTTAGTTCGTGGGGACTGAGCTGATTTTTACCACGAAACAGCCACTCCCTATTGCTGTACAACCCACTGATATTTTTCACAAAGCATCATACTAGCAGTACAAGTAATTTAATCCTTATAGTAGAAAGGGAAGGTAGATAGTATACGTCAACACCTGGTACTTGATTATTGCTTGAAACTCCTAGGTTTTCATAAGGTAATGTTTTTAAGACAACGGTGAAAGCTTCTTTGCCATTTTGTGCAGTTGGATCTTTTGCTTGAACAGCGTCCGACTTCTCTGCTCAATGGGCATGTGTGTTGTGTGAGTTATCAAAAAGATTTCTCAATAAAATTGGTTCAGTTTGTACACTTAAAACAGGAAGCGGAAATAAACTATAAATGATATTACCCTTTGGTTGTTTCACTTGATAAAACTGGGAGAGCTCATCTCCTGGTGAAATGTTCATATGGAGGGTTTCATTAACAGAAGATTGACGAACGAGGCTCCTGACAACAGAAGGTGGAGTAATGGTTGTCAGTCAACTGAATCCTCGAACTTCATGGTCATCAAACTGAACGCTGGGGCTATGCTTTACAACAACTAAGCCTTTTCCCATACTAGACGACGTCGGCTACATGGATTCTTTGTTTCCACAGATCCCTATCGTGTGCCATGTTAGCAGTTTACTCACAATAAGCTACATCATTCTTTATTGTTTCTTTCCAACACTTTTGTGGTCGTCCTCTACCTCTTTTAATACAACAACAACTAAGCCTTTTTCCATACTAGATGGGGTTGGCTGCATGGATTTTTTGTTTCCACATATCCCTATCGTGTGCCATGTTAGCAGTTAACTCACAATAAGCTAGATCATTCTTTATTGTTTCTTTCTAACACTTTTGTGATCGTCCTCTACCTATTTTAATACTTTCCAAATTTAGTTTTTCATACCTTCTTACCGGTTCTTCTTTTGATCTTCTTTCTATTTGTCCAAACCATCTAAAACGATATTCTCTCATTTTATCCTCCATTGGTGCCACTCCTAATTTGTTTCTAATAATCTCATTATGTATACGGTCTTTTCTTGTATGACCACTCATCCATCTCAAGATCTTCATTTCTGTCACAGACATCTTTTGTACATGTTGATGATTAACTGTCCAACACTTAGAACCATAAAACATGGTAGGCCTAATTGCTGCTCTATAATATTTACCTTTTAACTTTAATGATATCTTCTTATCACAAAGAATACCTGATGCTCCTCTCCATTTTAACCAACCAGCATTAATTCTATGCGTAACATCTCCATCAATTCTTCCATCACTCTAAAAAATTGACCCTAGGTATTTAAAATTTTCCTTATAGGAGATGCAATGTGTGCCAATTTTAATTTCTATGACCTCTGAAGTAACCAAATTATCAAACTTACATTGCATATATTCTGTCTTTGTTCTACTAAGTCGGAAGCCTTTGCTTTCTAATGTTTCTCTCCATAGTTCTAATTTTTTATCAACTTTTTCCTTAGACTCCTCCACTGACACAATGTCATCTGCAAAAAACATACACCAAGGTACTTCATCTTGAATATGTTTTCTTAACTCATCAATCACCATTACAAATAAGTATGGACTTAAAGTTGATCCTTATGAAACCCAATATTAGCTTCAAAGAAGTCTGTCATTCTTTTGTGAGTCCTCACACATGTTTTTGCACCATCATATATGTCTCTTATAAGGTTAATGTATGTCAATGGGATACCTTCCAAAGTTCTTCAAAGAACCTCCCTCGGTACCCTATCATAAGCATTTTCTAGATCAATAAATATCATGTGAAGGTCTTTCTTTTTTGCTTTAAAGTGTTCCATAAGACGTCTCAAAAGGTGAATCGCTTCAATAGTAGATCTGCTTGGCATGAATCCAAATTGGTTTTCTATTGTGCTTGATGCTTATCTTAACCTATGTTCGATAATTCTTTCCCATAATTTCATAGTATGGCTCATTAACTTGATACCTCGATAATTCGTACAATTCTGAATGTCTCACTTGTTCTTATATATGGGTATAAGTGTACTCGCTCTCCATTCCTAAGGTATCTTTTGGTTTTTTCATATTTCATTAAATAGTCTTGTGAGCCAAGTGATTTAGTTTTTTCCAAACTTCTAAAGAAATATTGGTTGGTCCTACCGATTTACCACCATTCATATGTTTAAGAGCATCTTTTACTTCATTCTTTTGAATACATCGATAGAAATTGTGGTTTATATACTTTTCTGATTTGGCTAACTCTCTTAAGCTAATACTAATATCTTTATTTTCATTAAAAAGCTTATAAAAATAGTTTTTTCATCTATTTCTTATATCGTCATTTGCCGCTAAATTTTTTTCATCATCGTCCTTGATGCGTCTAACGTAATTAAGATCTTTAGTTTTCTTATCTCTAGCCCTAGCTATCCTAAAAATATGTCTTTTACCCTCTTTTGAGTTGAGTTTTTTAATATAAATCCAACCAAATTTTAGCTTTTGCTTCACTCACGGCCTTTTTTGCTTCCTTCTTTGCTTTCTTATAAGCCTCTAAAGTTTCACTAGTTTTCTTAGCATAATGTAATTTGTAATGTGCCCTCTTTGCCTTGATTTTATTTTGTACTACTTCACTCCACCACCCTTAAATACACCTAACACATCTTTCGCTACTTTCCTAATATGTATAGCCATATTGTTCCACATATCACAAGGTCTATCAATATAATTCCAAACATCTCCTTGAAGGACTTTCTGTTTAAATATATCTTTTTTCTCGCTTTTGAGGTTCCACCATTTAGTCTGAATAGCTCGATGCACTCTTTTCTTCTTTGTCCAATTTTTTATTTGTAAATCCATAACTAAAAGTCGATGTTGGGTGGTTAAGCTTTCTCTTAGAATTACCTTGCAATCTTTACAACACGCTCTATCTTTTTTTTCTACAAATAAAGTAATCAATTTGTGTTTGTGTTAAGCCACTCTTATAAGCCTCTACCTCTTTTAATACTTTCCAAATTTAGTTTTTTTATACCTTCTTATAGGTTCTTCTTTTGATCTTCTTTCTATATGTCCAAACCATCTTAAGCGATATTCTCTCATTTTATCCTCTATTGGTGTCACTTCTAATTTGTTTCTAATAACCTCATTATGTATACGGTCTTTTCTTGTATGACCACTTATCCATCTCAACATCTTCATTTCTGTCATAGACATCCTTTGTACATGTTGATGATTAACTGTCCAACACTTAGAACCATAAAACATGGCAAGCCTAATGTTGCTCTATAATATTTACCTTTGAACTTTAATGGTATCTTCTTATCACAAAGAATACCTTATGCTCCTCTCCATTTTAACCAACCAACATTAATTAAATTCATAACATCTCAATCAATTCTTCCATCACTCTGAAAAATTGACCCTAGGTATTTAAAACTTTTCTTATGGGGATGCAATGTATGCCAATTTTAATTTCTATGTCCTCTGAAGTAACCAAATGATCAAACTTACATTCCATATATTCTGTCTTTGTTCTATAAGTCGGAGGTCTTTGCTTTCTAATGTTTCTCTCTATAGTTTCAACATCTTCAATTCTTCCATCTCAACATCTTCATTTCTATCATAGACATCCTTTGTACATGTTGATGATTAACTGTCCAACACTTAGAACCATAAAACATGGCAAGCCTAATGTTGCTCTATAATATTTACCTTTTAACTTTAATAGTATCTTCTTATCACAAAGAATACCTGATGCTCCTCTCCATTTTAACCAACCAACATTAATTAAATTCATAACATCTCAATCAATTCTTCCATCACTCTGAAAAATTGACCCTAGGTATTTAAAACTTTTCTTATGGGGATGCAATGTATGCCAATTTTAATTTCTATGTCCTCTGAAGTAACCAAATGATCAAACTTACATTCCATATATTCTGTCTTTGTTCTATAAGTCGGAGGCCTTTGCTTTCTAATGTTTCTCTCTATAGTTTCAACATCTTCAATTCTTCCATCTCAACATCTTCATTTCTGTCATAGACATCCTTTGTACATGTTGATGATTAACTGTCCAACACTTAGAACCATAAAACATGGCAAGCCTAATGTTGCTCTATAATATTTACCTTTTAACTTTAATAGTATCTTCTTATCACAAAGAATACCTGATGCTCCTCTCCATTTTAACCAACCAACATTAATTAAATTCATAACATCTCAATCAATTCTTCCATCACTCTGAAAAATTGACCCTAGGTATTTAAAACTTTTCTTATGGGGATGCAATGTATGCCAATTTTAATTTCTATGTCCTCTGAAGTAACCAAATGATCAAACTTACATTCCATATATTCTGTCTTTGTTCTATAAGTCGGAGGCCTTTGCTTTCTAATGTTTCTCTCTATAGTTTCAATTTTCTATTAACTTTGTTGAAATAAATTCCATTCACACACAGAAGAAAGAAAAATCAGAGAATTACTTTTATCTTATAACCACACACATAATCACACGTTGTGTGTCTCTCAGCATCTTTTCTTGCTGCTGCTTATTTTCTCACATCTAAATCCTAAACTAAAATCAGATACTTATAGATCTTTTATAACTTAAAGAACTAGTATGCCCTTACTTAAGTATACTTAATAACTTGACCAGAAAATAACGAGAATGGATCCAACATCCAGGGTCCGATAGTACTCAACATCTTCAACATGCTTCTCGACCCAATCCTGTCAGAACTGGTGGATTTGCTTCGAGCGTCTTGATAATTAAGTGTCATATATATACCCTTAACCCTATGAGACTCCCAGGTGTCTGTCTCAAAGTAGTAAGATTGCTCATTGGTTTATCATGTTTTTGAACTAGAGGCCTCAAACGCTCAAAAACATTGAGTAGAGAGACACACACACGTGCACATGTGTGTGTTTGCATGCCCACACACACGCCCACAAATATACATATATAGGTACTTATATAACATTGAGTTATTATCTAATATTAAAACCATTAAGTTTACCTCTACATGAGCTAAACCTATAAGGGAGTCTCAATGACCTCAAAGGTAAAGATATGTTTTGAAACTAATTAGTGCTTTATAGGGTTAATAAACAACTTCTTTTAAATTCAAATATGAAGCGATTAATTTTCATGAGCACTTCTGACCTTTTATTCCCCACTATTTTGAAAACCTTTTTAGTCTAAGAAGGTAATCATCTACCTCAAAAATGCCTAGTTTTGAAGGCATAAAATAAAGGCATTTAACTTAATAGAATAAAGGCAAAATAGATGGAATACAAGTTTGATCGTTTGGTTACTACTTATGACATACAAATTAAGATTGGTACATATTATATCCCTTAAAAGAAAAGTCTTAAATACCTAAAATTGATAGAGATATCACACATAATTGATGCAGGCTAATGATAGGTTGAAAATGAAGATACTAAAATAGATGCATGGTTACATAAGGAAGACTCTATTCTAATGAGGTTTACAATAAAAAATGATATTGTTTTTGATAAAATAAGAAAAAATCGCTTAAGATGGTTTGAATATGTGAAAAAGTGACCAAAGGAAGCTTCGGTAAAAAGTTACAAGAAACTAATCTTAAAAGAGGAAGAAGAATGCTACAAAAGTGTTCGAATGAAACAATAAAGAATGATCTTTGTTGAATTATTTGTTAAAAGTTATTCAAGGATATGCTTGCCATTTTATACACACCGCTAGTGATATATGAAATAATACAACAAAGAATATTAGAAAAGTGACAAAAGAGATACTAGGTAAATCTAAAAGAAGTGTATCATAGCATAAGAAGGTTTTCTGATGAATAAGTTCAAGAAAAAATAAGGATACAAAAAAAGTTGCATTATAAGGACAATTGAAATTTGAGAGGGTTATAAAAATGTAAAGAGAAGCGAAAAATGTAACTAGTGAAGCAAAGACCAAAGCTTGAGAGGATCTATATAGGACTTAAAAGAAGGTGAATGATATATTTCCAGAATAGCTAAAGTTAGAGAAAGAAAAGCACAATCTTACTCATGTTAGATGCATCAAAGGTGAGGATGAGAGGGTTCATATGCCAAGCGAGGTTATTAAGAATAGATAAGAAAGCTATTTTCATAAGTTGAGCATATACATATCGTGATTTATACTCACATACTCTAAAGAATGAAATAAAAGAGGTTCTTAAACTTATAAAATCTGGTAAGTTTGTGAGATCATACGATATTTTAATTAAAGTATGAAAAGTTTTAGAGGAGACAAGTATGACTTGACTTACAAGATTATTTAATGTTACTTAGATGGACAAGAAGATGCATGAGGAACGAAGAGTTTACTTATTGAGTCGTTTAATATACCCATTAAGAGCTAAGAAGATATTGATTTAGAGAAAACCTATGATAGTGTACCAAGAGATATTCTTAAGAAAACCTTAGAAAGCAAATATATCCTCTTGATGAATATCAAACTTATAAAAGATATGTATGATGGTGCAAAAGCATGTATTAGGACTCATGAAGGGATTACCGATTTCTTTGAAGTTGATATTAGATCACATCAAGGAATAGCACTAAGTCCACCTATTTATGTTGGTTATGGATGAGTTAAAGAAGCACATTTAAGATGAAGTATCGAGTGCACGCTATTTGCAAATGATATTGGTGGATGAGTAAAAGAAAGAAGTTGGCAAGAAATTCGAATCTTGGAAAGAAATATCCGAAACAAAGGGTTTTTGAATCAGTAAAGGCAGAATATATGGAACGGAAGTTTGGTAATTTGGTTTGGAATAGATGATATGCAAGTTGAAATTCACATGTATTGCATTAACTCAAAAGGATAGTTTTAACTTTTAAGTACAGCCTTTCAAAGTAATAGAAATTGATGGAGATGTTATACATAGAAATAGCATAGGTTGACTAACATGGAGAGGTGCTTTAGGTGTTTTCGGCGATAAGAAGATACACTAGAGTAGTCAATCATCATGTACAAAAGATGGCAGTATTAGAAATGAAGATGCAGAGGTAGATATGTGTCACACAAGGAAAGACCCTATCCCTAATGAGATTACAAAAGAGGGGGATAGCATTGACAGGGTACAAGATGAGAAAGACAAGTCTAAGATGGTTTGGAGGGTGAAGCTATGGTAAAATGGTATAAGAAACTAGATAGTGAACACATTAAAAGATGGAGAGTAAGACCAAAAAGTGTTGGATGGAAAGTAGCAAACATGATATTGGTTTTTGGAATTAACTCCTAATATGGCACAAGATCGAGTTCTGTGGCATCGAAGTATCAACGTAGTCAACCTCACCTAATGTGCGAAAAGGATTGGTTATTGTAGTCGAGTAGGAACCATGCCCATCTAAAAGAAAAAGGAGTGCCTGAGCTATGTCCATGTGTGTCATTGTAAGTGTGTCTAGTTATGTCCAACATCAATACTTTGAGTGGACAAAAGCTTCTGCTAGCAAATCCTGAACCTGAATAAATCCAAAGGCAGTGATGCACATGTATGAAGCTAGGTTTCTAGAACTTCAAAAAAGTAGCCTTCCAGAGTTTTACTTGGAAAGTAGAAAAGCTAATTTTTTTAAACAAAATAAAGTACTGTTATCAGTAAATTCGGCTGCCTTTGAAGCATCCACTGAAAAGAAACGTGTGAAAAACTTCAGCTCGTGTCCATTAATAACGTGTACTGCAGTCTCCAAGGACATCCCTTGAAGGAGAGCAAAATGGTTGATACATTTCTGTTAGTTAAAGAAAGCAACAGAACTTGAGTAGACAGCAGTACATGAACATCCATTAACATGTCCAGAAAGAAGCCAAATCATTCACATACATGAAATCGTATCCACTAAAATAGAAACGAAGAATCTCACCCTAGATATTGAGAAGGCTTGCTCTTTAGATTTAATTTTTGCATGCTGCCCTATCCAAACATATATTTCACTGCAGCAATCGAGTATCAATACATCTTCAGTAGTCAAGTCATCCTGAGTAAAATTTAGATTTCTTTGACCTGCAACATTTCCATTCTGGTGTCAGTGTCCCCCAATATCACAAACAAATTTCTCTACCATCTCAACAGTTAATCCTCAACCAAAAGAAAATACATTTTAACAATAATATAAAACAATCCTGCAGTGTAAGCAGCTTGAGAAATTCAAGACCAATGTTAATACTAAAATTTGCTGGAATTAGGTGTCAGAAACAAAATTGTGGTTCTAAGCATGATACACAAAAGTTTCTTCCTAGTGTAATTGTGTAATGGGTCTCACAGTTTATTTTATGAATTGAATAACATGAACCACATGGAATATGAGAGAGAGAGATCATCTATTTGTGGAATCAACAACTGGTTCGGATAGAGTTTTCTCTGGGGATCTTAGATGCAAAATGCACACATAAAAAACAAAAGCTCCTTAAACAAAACACATAAAGATACAAACACGTGCACATGTATGTAGATTTATTTATCCAAATCCCAAACTGTACCGTTCCTTAAACCCATCTCTCTCTTTTTCTTATATCCTGTACCTCTCGTTGTAGTAGATAAGACACAATGAAAAATCTTCACATAGTGCAGGACAGAGGAAAGCAATAACACTAGCATCTGCTAGACATTGCATTACTGTTAAACTACTGATGTCAACTAGGTTGGCGTCCCTTTTATTAATACGTCCTATAACATTCATGAATCAATATCCCATTCTTGACCAGTAGAAGTGGAGCATGTCTTGGGATGAAGCAAATGCAACAGCACCATGCAACATGATTCCGTGTCTCTGGGGTCTGTGCTGTGGCCAATTCAGAATTTTTTGATGCCTAAAAGGACAACTAGAGTTCTTATATCCACATTTTATGCATGTGTCATCATTGCCCAGTGAAGGTGGATACTATACCACCTACGTAGGGAGACCACTTTTGATCAGCATGAAATGAGAAGAATTCCTGCTGTTAAATGATAAAAGAGGGAGAAACCAAAAGTCATCACTCAAAACTAGGGACGGTCTTGTGAATCAGAACAATCTGCATGAGACTTGAGATGAAGAATGCGAATAAACATTATCTAAGCCTTTCTACGACGCTAAGTGGGTCGTCTAAATGGTGCAAACAAGGACTTTCCAGGAAGTCACCCAAGAATGCTGAAGTTTGGATATCTATGGAAGATACTCCAAGAAACCATTATTTGTGTCATCTCATGAAACCTAAGAATCTTGTGTCAAAGACACTACGGAAAATGTGCACATGACCTACTATGACGTTGTGAAACTTCAGTGAGAAGGAAACCACCAGAAAGAACCTGTACCTCAAGATCTCCTGAAACGGAAAGATCACCACCACCCAGTTTGAACGTTGACAAGCAAAACAACCTAATATCTGTTAGAATCTCTAGAGCATTTATAATGAGATAGTTGTCTGAGAAGAAAAGCAAATAAGAAACTTGACAACCAAAAGAATGAAGTTAACCTTCAAAGCCAACACAGACAAACAACTTTGGTTCTTCTGCAGCTTGTTTCGTCTCCTTTTCCTTTGAATATTCTGTCTTTCCACCAATTGCACTCCAAAAGTCATGTAGTTCACTTCCCTCTTTCACTTGTATAGGTTGTTTTTCAGGCTGTTATGGATCAGAGGCAACAGTTGAAACGTTACAATGCAAGAACGAACATATGCATCTTACTGTCCACAATTTCTTTTGGTTCCATACTCAAATTAGTGGCACTATATAGGTCACAGGGGAAGTCCCAAATATCTACGGTAACAAGCTCATTACAAGGATAATTGGCATATTAAGTGTGAAAGTAAAGCAAGAAAATATAGCAAGACTTTGTACTTAAGGACGCATGTGAAATTGATTTAAGGAAAGCATACATCGGATTGACGAATGCACTTAAACTTTGATTGTAAATAAATAAAGATATATTGATTACATTTTGAATTATATGAGTTATGATGTCATTGAATTATTAACGGTCCACATAATTTGGCTAAGTGGCATAGACGGGCCCTAAGTCTATGCTTGGCAAGTTCTCTGGGTCATTACAGTTTTATACGAACAAGGTTCTCCTTCAAAATAAACTCTAGTGGCAATACGTGGAGTTGTACACGTTCAGTGTTAGTCGCTTTTAGAAAAGATTGCCATATTTGGTAGTGAAGATGTTTCTGTGCTACATTGTGATTGTATTTTGTAGAAACCGTAAATACACTTGGATCAATCTCTTGACAGCACCCAATATTGCTCCTCACTAGGCAATTTCCTGATTTCAAATGACAAAATTTTGTAGGAGATGCATGGGAAAGGTATATGATCGACTACTCATTTCAAACGCGATTATAGTTGGTTTGCATCCCTAAATCAATTGTAGCAAATCTTTTTGTTTGTCGCAGTTTAGAGCTTTCCAAGGGTTTTCAGGTTCAACAATTATGAGAGGCTGCTGCTTTGATTTCTCGGTCAGAAGAAACAAGACAAAAAAGCTGCAAGTGGGCAAATGGCAGGTAGAATTTTCACCCTGAATTTGTGCTCCTTTTACGTGGATTATCATCTGCGCACGGCAAGACACGTATATCTGCATCCTCCTTCCTGTAGCCATTAATTGAAAGTAATGATCTCTGAGATATTCCATTTGCTGGAGACCTTTACTCTCCCTGTAGATTTGGTGAGAGGAGAGATGGAACTTCTATGCTTTGAATCGATATAACCATCATTGTCCTTTTATAAGAAGTTGTTGTATATAACAGCTGCAACTTTATTTACATATCTAATGACGAAAGTTTAATTGAAAGTAATGATGTTTTGTGCCTTGTCAATTGTAAAATAGTTATATTGATTCCCTTCCTTGATAGATTGATTCAAGTTGAGACGCTTTTGTTCCTTTCCTTGCATGGTCTCTGACGAAAGTTTATCATGCTGTAATCCAAAAATGAAATGAAGCATGCTACAGGCAACTTCCATCCATCTAACACGATAGGTGCGGGTGGATTTGGTGTGGTCTACAAGGTATAATTTTTAGGCTATTTGTCGAGCTTTATGTGTGCATCATCTTCGCATGTCCAACACCTTAAAACATCAGTATCTCTTTGTGCATTCAAATCGTGTAACACATCTATAATCTGCAAATCTTGAGCTGTGGGACAACCATTCGGGTACACGTCGCACTGACCATTATCGTACTTGATAAATGAGGGGTTCATTTGCTTGATTGTTTTAACCCAGTTGCCTTTTAGTCCAAACAGTTTTATCACTAGCCACCAAATATAGTCACTTTGACTAATTGCAGGAAATTCTGAAAGACCACAGAAATAGCCATCAAAACCCTCTGCAGAGTCAAATCAAGGGCACCACGAATTTTTGACAGAGATTAGAATGATATCAAATATCTGGCACCGAAACCTTGTCCAGTTAATTGGATGATGTATTCAAGGTCGCAGTCGAATGCTGGTTTATGCTGGAGAACAACAGCCTCTCAAGTACTTTATTAGGTAAAGGTTTGAAAACCAAAATACTTGTTTAAAAAAATTAGACAGATGGAACAGAGCTTCAGAGTTAATGAAACAATTGACACATGAAATAGGAAGGTCTCTACTGCATAGTGTCTGTGACTCTGTAGGAGAGTACCATGGTTAGAGAAGATTATTAAGTATTACCACAATTAAGGTTCATGATTACAGCTAGAAGTATTAGATATCCAATTGACACAACATATTTTGTAGGTCCAAACAAAAAGAAGATCGAACTTGACTGGTCTAGAAGAACTGCGATTTGCATTAGCACTACTCGTGGACTTCATGAGGACCTTGAACCGCCTATTGTACACCGGGACATCAAAGCAAGCAACATTCTTCCTGACAAAGATTGCAGACATTGGACTTGCAAAACTTTTTTCATACAATGTTTCCCACATCAGTACAGGTGTTGAAGGAACGATGTAAGGATTGCTTGTTACTGCTCATGTACTTTCTAGCATTATGCCCTGATAGGCACATGCATGCTCATGCTGTAGTCAAGAATGACCTATTTAAACATGATCTGCAAAGAACAATCTTATAGAGTAAGCTAACTATGTTTAGTAGCAAAATTTGGATTGTCAAGCAGCATCTTCAACACTCATGGTTAGCAATAGTTTCTGGTAAGCCATTAGTGATGTTTCTGTAAAAGGTTAAAAAATGACAACAGAAAGTAGACTGTCAAGCAACTGGTAAATGATGGACGAATGCATGATGCATTGCCGCCTGTAATGGTTATTGTTTGCTATTGAGTTTCAAAATTGGAAGTCAAGGGAAAGCTGTGCATCGCGTTAATGTGCAAAGGCCCTGCACTTGTTAAATAGGTATTGATTCGGAGGTTTCACATGAAACCATGTTTATACAAATTGAAAGCCCCAACACAGATGAACACATCAATTTCAGACGTGATTAGGACGAACAGCTTATTTTGCTAGTTCTTCTCTTTCTATGAGCAGAACAATCTGCTTCATAGCTTAGATTTCTTATGGTCAACCAATTTTTACTTTGTAAAGGTACATATGGTCCAGTTCACCACGGCTTCTACACCAGCTAACTGCCCAGTTGGTTTCTTGAGATTTCTTGTCCGATCATTTACAATACAAGGAGCATCGATTTGTCAATTCCTTCAAAACATTCTGTTGCAACTTTTATTTTGTCAATTTCATTAAATGACGACACTTTTCTTCGGTTGGTGCGTTCCACTAACGCATAACCTTATTAAGCAACTTTGAGTGTTCGAGTTATAAACCATGGGCTTCAATTCGCAATGTTCCATTCATTTCTGGAGATCTTATTAAATTCAGTTCAAAAGAGAGGCTGAGGATCATGATGATAAGAAACTGAAATATTCGATACATATTGATCCTAACCACAAACTTATCATAACTAATGACGACTCCTGCTTCATTCAATGTGCATTATCTGATCCGCATTGGTTATCTAACACCAGAATATGCTTTGCTAGGCAAGTTAACAAAAAAAGCAGACGTTTACAGATGCGTTCCCATACTTGAAATAATCAATAGCAGTACTACAAAATCAGACTTGATGGCAGATGCGTTCTCTCACATAGAGCTGGTAAGGAGTTTGACGAGGACGTATACATGCTGCCGATTTAATTCTTTTCTTTAAACTAGGTGAAACTTGACATTTCGCCGTTTAAGTTGACATGTTTCGCCTATGACATCTATTCAAGTTCAGTTCATTTTCCAGTCCACCTCATCTTCTTTGACGATGAAGCTACCTGGGGAGAATCTTATTATTTGTTCATGAATTTGAGCATAAAGCATTAGCCTAATAAACGTAGATTTGTTGTAGCTAATAAGTTGAAGGTTACGTCTTGATCTCTTAGTGAATGCAAAATGCTGTAACATACGTGGAATCTGGGACAAGAAGGCAAAACTGTTGGATATTGTAGACAAGGATCTAGTGCCGTACCGGGTAAACATGCTCCCTCAAAGGACGCATCTTAACGAGGATTTGTTAACCAAGCCAGGGATACCCCGATCACCAACTCCTCCCAAGGTCAAGGCCGGATTATTCCTCAGTCACTGAGCATCTTGCTTCCACAGGCAGGCAGGCAGCCCACGGATGTATTTTGAAACCGGTATTTCAAGCAGTTCTGGATGGATGACATGCAAACATTTGCATCTATGATTTATTTATTAATTTGCTTTACAACAGCGTAGACAATTGTGTAGTTCAGGTTGTTTTAGTCAGGGAAGTGCTATAAGCAGCTGCACGTACGGATGTTGTGGGACTAATTATCTTGGAATTCCATCTATGAATAACGGCCGGATTAAGCACCATAGTCTTACTGCGTGCACACATACACAGTCTATGTTAACATACTTGTATAGCCAACATGAAAAACACGCATAGTTTCTTCTTTTCTAACAGAAGGGGATGGATACAATAGGAGAAGATTGGAGCTGTACAACTCCTCTATTGGACCAATGCTGTTATCTGACCTATATGCTTGCCATGACCCGTTGACCCGCCTTATTGTGAAGCGTTCTCATCATGGCAGTTATCATTGTTACAATCAATCTGTATAAATGAAAAAAGAATGATGTCACAATATAGGTTACCAATAGAATGTTGTGTAGAAAAATCAATACTCTATTTTCCAAGGAGAAACTCGATATGGTGGGCAAATGAGAAACACACGTCACAGAGGCTTACGATTTCACCTATTTTATTATGAAATAAGAAGCGTAAACGATCCTATCGACTTCTTATATCTTATCAAACACTTAGAAGCAGTAGATAGATATTTCTGCCGCTTAGGAAGAGATGTTGCGGTTCATCTATGATTAGGTGACGACAACTTACATTTCAACTAGGCTTCGTAAAGTACGGAAACACCAGCGCCAAAAAATAAGTTGCAGCAGAGAGAATGTGGCAATGCTTTTTAGAAGCACAAGTATGAAAGATGTTGTGCCCCCACGTTTCACATGCCAAATCTTACTATATGCCTCCATGACTAAGCTCTTTTGGCAGTTTACGGCCAAAGGCTAAAGGTGAGGCAAGGCGAATGGGATCGTTACCTTCAAGATTTTGATGAGACAATGCTTTTTACCTGAATCTCCAAATCAACGGGCATCATTCAACACATCTGAGAACGGAGAGTGACCTACCGTCCGTCTGAAGAAATAGACAGAGCGGCATCTTTCGGAAGAGCGACTGGATGCCAAATACATGGTCTCGACTGGTCTTGAAGAGAAAGGAAAGTAGGGAGAGGAGACCTTTCATTTGACAGAGAGACAGCGAACGACGGGCTCATTCGCCCTTGCTCGCGGCGGGGGCGGGGGCGAGGCCGCGCTTACTTGCTGCCCTATTTCTACTGCAGCTATTATATACCCTCCTCCTCCTCCTTAGGGTTTCCATTCCCTAGCAATAGTGAGTGAGTCTATTTAATAGAATCCGGGTACGGGTTTGGTCCCTTGTAGATCCAAATAGTTAATGAGTGTGATGGGCGTATACCAAGACTTTGGTTTCTGACTCAACCTCCCTGCAAAGATGAAATGCCCCAAATCAAAAACCTATATTTCCTTATTGGATGCGATCAGCTCTGGATCTGAATCTGAATCTGACCCCTTGAGATGATCTCAGTAAAGATTGCAGCCATTCTCTATTTTCTGTGTGGCAATTGCTAATCCAGTATATTAGGATCCGGCTGCTTCTGGACAGATCCTAACAGTTGCACTCTTAGGATATAGGTGTCAACCAGGTAAGGCCTTGAGTCCATAACTCGGGAGTACATAACAAGTTTATATGCGTATTTTAGTCCACGTGAGAATGGTGACTTCTTGTATCATTCCCTCAGCCAACCCCGTCTTGTGCAAGAAAAGTCTTCAACGTATGTCCCTTTTCAAAATGTACCTAAAGATGCTCAAGTTGGAGGAGCCTTCAGGAGATTTAATAAAGAGAGTGCCATATGTGTGTGTCCTATGGCCTGACTCTCATGTCGGCTTAACATTAGTATTTTCTAATACCGTGTCGTTATAAGACCGATTATTAGTTTAACTTATGAAAAAGGTAGTCTAGATTGATTCATTTAATAATGTTTTTCATTCTTTTTATAGTGATCAACAATTTAATAAGATACTTTCTATTATATAATAGTATACGTGATTGGGTTTTTGTACCCATGATCTTTGGAAATTCTCGTGTGTCCCGCACTCACACCCACTCCCATGTCTGCACCTATATGATATAGGAATGTTAAGCACGCAAGCTCACCGTCGTTTCTTGGGAGAAAATACATCTTGCTATTCTTCTTTTTCTGTAGAAAAATAAATACAACCTCCAGGAGAATGCATGTTTACTCCTGGAGTTTGCAACCCAGAACTCCAGAGAGTATGCATCTTACTCCCAAGGAAGTGCATATGCAGTGTCAAACTTGCAGGCTTGCAGCTAATTCATTATAGGTTTTGTGCTTCGGAAGTTCAAATTATTTATTCGGAACCAATGGGAAAAGTGAACAACATTCATATCACACTTTGAGAACAACGATTCCAATATGTGAACATTGCACTTTTTGGCATTGAAACATGATTTCCGAATGCAAGATTCAAACCGCTTGATACCAATACCAGGATTTGAGCGGAAGCCAAGTGATCTATTAGCAGGGGAGGGCTAATAAAAAAAGGAAATCAATATCATACAGATTTGAAACAACCGAGAAAATTCCAATGCAATTATTGCAGATGCCATCATCTTCTCAACAATAGTTCTGTCGGAAGGCGTGATCGTAAAATACTATACAGGGAGGGATGAAAGTAGACTATGACATGACATTTAAGAGGTGATAGGAACGGTGATAGGCAACGAAGGTACTTACATAAGAACAGAAAACATGGGCCTTGGCATGACAACCCATAAACGAAAAGAATGCTGATCGGTTGACCTCTCTGCTGGCATCCAGCGCAAGATATTATTCGTTTTCTCTTTCACTACAGTTCAATCAAGCAGTTTTTGGTGGAAACCGCGAGCCGAAAAGAGCTTAGAGAGGTGTCGTAGACTCCAGTCAACGTCATTCTTGAACACAGCAGCAGCTAGTTCCATATTAAATGCCACTTCTGAAGGAAAGCCTTCTTCATTCGGTTGATAGTTAATCGTTGTTGGTTCTTCACCATCCTTTGGATTGGATTCTTGTATTTTGTGCTTCTCACTTGACTGATTGAAATTGAATGTTTATAGCAGAAAAAACCACAAATGTCGAGGCATGTCATGATTCAAAAGAAACGCATGAATATTAGAATTCAAGATAAAGAGTGGAAATGAGGAAGACGCTAAGAGATGTAGTCGAGGGTACGAGAATCAACGAGGAAATACACTTTCAAGTCTTTACCTTTGGGTTGCTATGATCAAGAGGTTCAACGACAATGGTGACATGCTCCCCGGCAATGGCAGAACTGGCGTATGAAGCATCAAATATGGATTTGGAAGACAAACCTGTAACGAAGACAACAGAACTTGGATAGCTGGATTATTGTGAGGCAACTCCTCAAATGTTTTTTGAAGTTCAGGGGAATGCCAATCTTCTTCAGTTACAATCGTTCTACTGGTGTTCCACAATTTCAAAACTCGGTCGGGCCCAGGTTGCCACTTAATTCCACCTGAAGCTTCTTTCAGTATGAACTTGAACTGAGTCTCACTCCCGATGGGAGTATCCTGTTTCAGTACGCAACACATCAATTACTATGAAAGGGGAAGCGCTTAATTTACCTGCTCTATTGTCCATAGATCACCTTCCGACCAATCCATGGGAATGTCCAGAGAACCCAAAACTGGATCTTCACCGACCACAAAAAATTGCTGGCCGAATAAGCATTTCCTTCGCAACACAAATCTAACACGGAAAGTCGATTCACCTGCAAAAGAGTTGAGAGTGAACGTCCAGAGAATGATCAAGGAATAAAATTCATGAACCAATCGTATCCATCCAATTCGATGCCTACTTGTTTCAGGGATGCCACAATCAACCTGCGAAACAGGAAAAGAAAGCTTATGTTTACCATTCTTAGTGAGCTACTACATTTTTCTTGTTCTCCTATCCTGAGTTAAGACATTGTTTACCACAGATTTTTCGAAACCTTAGGTATCATTTCGAAAGTTACATGTTCAAATATAAGAATGTTACTCTAGAAAAGATGTTTCAGAAAGAAGGGGAGGGAAAGGAAGCACAGGCAAAGAGGAGGACAGAAGCAAAAGGATAATATCATTCTATCCGAGTGCAAAATACTCAAAACAAGAAAGAAAGAAGGGAGGAAAATGTTTGAACCACTGAAAAGATTCTGCCAGAAAACTTGCAAATATTTCCAGATTAAATAGAAGAACAAATATCTAAGAAGCAAGCTGGTCCCCAGGATACGGCCATAACAGGAGCGAAACCAATGAATTCTTTGTCATGATAATCTAGGCCAATGAAATCACTGACCATCAACAACCAAATAGTCACACAGAAAATGAATCCAAGAGGCTTAAGGCCAAGAAAACCCTAGTAATATGGAGGATCTGGCTGAGAAGGCGAATTGATCACCTCGTTGATGTTGAACTCGCCCGGAAGAGAAAGCAACGACGACGGTCAGAGAGGAGGGATGCGTAAAGCGGTGACGGGGTCTAAGCGGATGCTACCCCAAGCACCACCATGAAAGGTTGGGGAACGAAGAGCAGGGAGGGTGATGTTGGGAGAAGGGTGGTGGGGTCTGACTGAGGAGAGACTGCATCTACCAAAAGTTCGGGCAAGCGCTTTTGAAGAGCAACAGCCACCCACAGCTTCCATCGCATGGCCCTTCGCTTCAAGTGCTTTTACTAGATAGAAGATCTTGGGCAAATAACTCCAAGACGCACACAGCTCAGAGAGAGAGAGAGAATACGTCAGTTGGTAGTGTGTTGGCGGCGAGGTCAGGTTCACAACACTTTGCCCACCTCCATGGAAGGGAAGGTGATTAGTCCGTCCTGTTGCGCACCGGAGTTATATGGACGGGGAAATCGGTGGCGTGGCATCCCTTCATTGGAGCATTGGGAAACCTCACTTTGATTCTCTCTTATCTTTCTTTTTGGTACTGAAATTTTCAACCCTCCTTTACGCTTTTACTACGGTATGTAAACCGGATTTTGGTTTTCAAGCTTTGGATTTGGATCGACAACATATATACATATGGTCCGCTGATATGTGAGATTCATCGCAAATCTTTGCCTTTAGCCACACAACGCTCTCTCTCACACACACACAGCTATAGGCAAATTGTATGTAGTCTTTTTCTATTACAGTGAAGAGGCCGAAGCCATGTATGCATGCCTTGGGAATCAAACTCACTACCTGCATCTTGTAGTTTCAAACTCTCCCAGGTGAGTAAATTACATATACCCTGGGAATGGAACTCACTACCTGCATGTAGTTATCTCAAGGAAATAACAGTTGACATTCACCATTCTAGTGTACTAAGTTAATGATGAAGTTGCTAAGAGCTGATAACAGGATCCATTGTTTGCTGGTGGAAGACACTGATTTTGGTGGATGATGTGGTGTGAGACCAGCTAGGAGCCGAGTCGCTTGAAGGATTCAAGCACGCTACCTCAAGTCATTACCCAATCACAAAAAACCTAGTTTAACATCTCGACAATCACTTGTTGGAGCCCTACTTTCCCTGGAAAATAGTTGGTCGATCAACGGAATGTCATGCAAGATCGGTGGTTGTCAATACAACAACTACGTTTTTTTCATACTAGATGGGGTATGCTACATGAATTCTTTTGTCTATCAAGTGTTATTCTAACAGTTAACTCAATATAACCTAGATCATTCTTTTTTTTCAACACTTTTATGGGTTTTTTCTTACTCTTTTAATATTTTTTATAATCTAGTTTTTTATATTTTCCTATTGTAGCTTCCTTTGGTAGTCTTTCTACGTGTTGAAACCATCTTAAACGATTTCTCTCATTTTATCCTCTATTGGCATCGCTCCCAATTTGTTTTTAATAACCTCATTATGTATACGATATTTTCTTGTGTGTTCAATCATCCATCTCAATATCTTCATTTCTACTACGAGTATCTTTTGTACGTGTTGATGATTATCTGTCCAACACTCAAATTCAAAAAATAACAACAACAACAACAACAACAACTAAGCCTTTTCCCATACTAGACGGGGTCGGCTACATGGATTCTTTGTTTCCACAGATCCCTATCATGTGTCATGTTAGCAGTTAACTCCCAATAAGCTAGATCATTCTTTATTGTTTCTTTCCAACACTTTTGTGGTCGTCCTCTACCTCTTTTAATACTTTCCAAATTTAGTTTTTCTAACCTTCTTACAGGTTCTTCTTTTGATCTTCTTTCTATATGTCCAAACCATCTTAAACGATGTTCTCTCATTTTATCCTCTATTGGTGCCACTCCTAATTTGTTTCTAATAACCTCATTATGTATACGGTCTTTTCTTGTATGACCACTCATCCATCTCAACATCTTCATTTCTGTCACAGATATCTTTTGTATATGTTGATGATTAACTGCCCAACACTCAGAACCATAAAACATGGCAGGCCTAATTGCTGCTCTATAATATTTACCTTTTAACTTTAATGGTATCTTCTTATCACAAAGAATACCTGATGCTCCTCTCCATTTTAACCAACCAGCATTAATTCTATGTGTAACATCTCCATCAATTCTTCCATCACTCTGAAAAATTGACCTTAGGTATTTAAAACTTTCCTTTTGGGGAATGCAATGTGTGCCAATTTTAATTTCCATGTCCTCTGAAGTAACCAAATGATCAAACTTAAATTCCATATATTCTGTCTTTGTTCTACTAAGTCGGAGGCCTTTGCTTTCTAATGTTTCTCTCTATAGTTCCAATTTTCTATTAACTTTTTCCTTAGACTCCTCCACTAATACAATGTCATCTGCAAATAACATACACCAAGGTACTTCATCTTGAATATGTTTTGTTAACTCATCCATCACCATTATAAATAAGTATGGACTTAAAGTTGATCCTTATGAAACCCAATATTAGCTTCAAAGAAGTCTGTCATTCTTTTGTGAGTCCTCACACATGTTTTTGCACCATCATATATGTCTCTTATAAGGTTAATGTATGTCAATGGGATACCTTCCAAAGTTCTTCAAAGAACCTCCCTCGGTACCCTATCATAAGCATTTTCTAGATCAATAAATATCATGTGAAGGTCTTTCTTTTTTGCTCTAAAATGTTCTATAAGACGTCTCAAAAGGTGAATCGCTTCAATAGTAGATCTGCCTGGCATGAATCCAAATTGGTTCTCTGTTGTACTTGATACTTGTCTTAACCTACGTTCGATAATTCTTTCCCATAATTTCATAGTATGACTCATTAACTTGATACCTCGATAATTCGCACAATTTTGAATGTCTCCCTTGTTCTTATATATGGGTATAAGTGTACTTGCTCTCCATTCCTCGGGCATCTTTTGGTTTTTCCATATTTCATTAAATAGTCTTGTGAGACAAGTGATTCCTATTTCTCCTAGTATTTTCCAAACTTCTATAGGAATATTATCTGGTCCTACCGATTTACCACTCTTCATATGTTTAAGAGCCTCTTTGACTTCATTCTTTTGAATACGTCGGTAGAAATTGTGGTTTATATACTTTTCTGACTTGGCTAAATCTCCTAAACTAATACTAACATCTTTATTTTCATTAAAAAGATTATAAAAATAGTTTTTCCATCTATTTCTTATATCATCATTTGCCACTAGAATTTTTTCATCCTTGTCTTTTATGCATCTAACATAATTAAGATCTTTAGTTTTCTTATCTTTAGCCCTAGCTATCCTAAAAATATCTCTTTCACCCTCTTTTGAGTTGAGTTTTTTATATAAGTCATCCCAAATCTTAGCTTTTGCTTCACTAATGGCCTTTTTCGCTTCCTTCTTTGCTTTCTTATAAGCTTCTAAAGTTTCACTAGTTTTCTTAGCATAATGTAATTTGTAACATGCCCTCTTTGCCTTGATTTTATTTTGTACTACTTCACTCCACCACCAAGCTTCTTTTTGTGCCGGTACACCTCCCTTAGATACCCCTAACACATCTTTCGCCATTTTCCTAATATGTATAGCCATATTGTTCCACATATCACAGGGTGTGCCAACATAATTCCAAACATCTCCTTGAAGGACTTTCTGTTTAAATATATCTTCTTTCTCGCTTTTGAGGTTCCACCATTTAGTCTGAATCGCTCGATGCACTCTTTTCTTCTTTGTCCATTTTTTTATTTGTAAATCCATAACTAAAAGTCGATGTTGGGTGGTTACGCTTTCTCTTGGAATTACCTTACAATCTTTACAACACGCTCTATCTTTCTTTCTACAAATAAAGTAATCAATTTGTGTTTGTGATAAGCCACTCTTATAAGTAATTAAATGTTCATCTCGTTTTTTGAAGATTGTATTGACTATAAAGAGATCAAATGACATAGCAAAATTTAAAATCTCCCTACATTCCTCGTTTATATCCCCAAAACCAAAGTTTCTATGAATCCCTTGATATCCTAATGCCTCTTTACCGACATGTCCATTTAAATCTCCTCCTAAACAAATCATCTCCCTTTGTGGAATCTTTTGAAACACCTTATCTAACTCTTCCCAAAAAACTGTCTTTATACTATCTTCTAGTCCTACTTGGGGTGCGTAAGTACAAACTATATTCAAAACCTCTGCTCCTAACACTAATTTCAACATCATGATTCGGTCACCATATCATTGTATGTCTACTACACTCTCCTTTAAATCTTTATTTATGATAATACCAACTTCGTTTCGAGCCTTTTCTTTACCTGAGTACCATAATTTAAAACCTATATCCTCTATCTCCTTTGCTTTTTCTCCAACCCATTTTGTCTCTTGTAAATATAGAATATGAATCTTTCTCTGAATCATAGTATCTACCACCTCCATTAGCTTACCCGATAATGTTCCGATATTCCAAGAACCAATACGAATCTTATTATCTAGGACTAGCTTCCTTACCCCTCGCATCCGTCCATAATCAAAATGCGGAGACCCTCTCTGAAAATTTTGCACTGCATTCGGGCTCTGCAGCACGTCGCTAGGCGGGGACGCCCCAAAGAAATGCTCATAATTTTTGTAATCCATGTTGTAAAAATTCGATGAAGTTTTACGCTGGCTGTTGGAAGCCTAACACAACCCTCCTCCTTTATCCGGGCTTGGGACCGGCAATGCAATGTGATCCCTTACATGGGCGGAGTTAAATTCAAAAAATAAATCAGGAATAATTTCTACTCTATAATATTTACCTTTCAACTTTAATGACATCTTCTTTTTCATCACTCTAAATATCTCATGCACTCTCTATTTTAACCAACCTACATTAATTATGTGTATAATATCTCTATCAATTTTTTATCACTCTAAAAAAATCAATCTTAGGTATTTAAAACTCTGCTTGTGAGAGATGATACAATGTATGTCAATCTTAATTTCTATATCTTTTGAAGTAACCAAATTATGAAACTTATATTTCATATATTTTGTTTGCTTTGCTAAGTCAGAAGCCTAATACTTCTCTACATAGTTTTAATTTTTCATTTTTTCTTTAGACTCATCTACTAACACAATGTCATCTACAAATAACATACATCAAGGTATTTCATCTTGAATATGTTTTGTTAACTCATCAATGACCAATGTAAATAAATGTGGACTTAAAGTTGATTCCTCATGTAATCCAATATTAACTTCAAAGAAGTGTGTCATTCTTTCGTGAGTCCTCACTCATTTTTTACACCATTATACATATCTCTTATGACATTTATATATGTTAATATGATACTTCTCTTTTTCAAAATTCTTCAAGGAATATCTCTTGGTACCTTATCGTAAGTTTTTTGTATATATTAATAAATATCATGTGAACATTTTTTCTCTAAAATATTCCATAAGACTTCTCAACATGTGAATCGTTTTAATGGTAGATCTATCAGACATGAATACAAATTGGTTCTCCATTGTACTTAATACTTGTGTTAACTTAAGTTCAATAATTTTTCCCATAATTTCATAGTATGACTCACTAACTTGATACCCCGATAATTCGTACAATCATGATGTCTCCCTTGTCCTTATATATGAGTATAAATGTACTTGTTCTCCATTTATCAAGCATCTTTTAGTTTTTTCATATTTCATTAAATAGCCTTATGAGTTAAGTGATCCCGTCTCTCCTAGAATTTTCCATACTCCTATAAAAATATTATCTAGTCTAACAGATTTACCAACCATCATATTTTAAGAGTCTTTTTGACTTTATTCTTTTGAATATGTTGGTAGAAATTACGATTTATATATTTTTTGATTTGATTAAATATCCTAAACTAATACTAACATCTATATTTTCTTTAAAAGCTTATTAAAATATTTTCATCCTCATTTTTTAATATATCTAATAAAGGTAAGATCCTTAGCTTTCTTATCTTTAAACTTAGTTATCCTAAAAATATTTCTTTCATCTTCTTTTGAGTTAAGTTTTTTATATAAATTCTCTTATATTTTGGTTTTTATTTTACTAACAACCTTTTTTTCTTCTTTCTTTTCTTTCTTATAAGTCTCTTATAAGCCTCACAAGTTTTATTAGTCTTTTTGGTATAATGCAACTTATAACATGCCCTAATTTTATCTTATATCACTTCACTCCACCACCATGCTTGCTTTTATACTATTATACCTCATTTAGATTTATCTAACATATTCTTTTGTTATTTTTCTAATATGCATAGTTGTATTGTTCTACATATGAGAAAGTATACCTGCGCATTCAAAGCATCTCCTTGAAAAATATTCTATTTAATTAAATATAAAATATGAATCTTCCTCTTAATCATAGTAACTACCACCTCAATTAACTTCTTTATCCTCCCATTCATCAACGTTGAAAATATAAAGATACTCTTTAAAATTTGTTCATTACATTCAGATGAAAATATAACGAAACTAACTTTTCTACTCGTACCATGATGTGTGAACCTTCTCTCCAATTGATTTATTATATTCGAACGAAGATATAGATACTCATTCAAACTCGTCGTTAAGAAAAGAATAGAATCGATAACAGATAAATCCAACAAAACTTTAAAAGCATTATGCAATCCTTCTCTCTTATTCGAGTTTCGTACCGACCAAAGTCATCCCTTACCTAAGCGATGTTAGGTGGTTGTCCATAAGACAATAAAATAAATCCCTTTATGAGGGACAAAATTCTCGCGTACTGTCGAATAAACATGAATGCCACCGCACTCAGAGCATTAGTTTGACGGCAATGCCCTGGCTACTGGTGGGGAGTTCAGCTCCCGGAGGGGTTCCTGTGGGTGTGTTAGGCTTCTGCCTTTTTAACTAAAGACGGAAAAAGAGATCTTGGTTGAAGAAAATCTTATTTGACGCGGCAAATAGGAAATGTTCAAAGGATTCGAGCAATCCTTTTGCTGTTTCTTAGGGTTTACAAATTTACACATCTATGCAACGGAGCGTCAGCTCACCAGTAGGACTCTCTGATGCTCACTCACAGGTGGCGAGTTGGATTCCTTTGGCGGTGCACGCATGTGCGTGTATTAGGCTTCGGCCTCCATTGTAACAGAAAAAGAAAAAGGGAAGACTGCATATCTATCTTTGAATTTTCTATACGTGTGTGTATATTTCGGATTTACCTTTCATGCTGCTCTCTACACTCAAACAGTAGCCACTGAATTTGGGAATGAAGTTTGTGGCACCTGTAGGATAGAGTTCAACCTTTCGTGGACACTTGGTATCCCAAAGGGTGCGTCTCTATCGTTTCTGGCCTGCCATCAGAGTGGAGGCTTGGTTTAATTTTATAGATCATGTTCATGGCTGCTGCTGGCCTACAATACCCACCCTTGGCCGGCATCTCGTTGCCAGAGGAGAAGGTGACGATTCCCACCAACAAAATCGGCGTGTATGATCGTCCAATCCTCTCGTTTCTAGTCAAGTGCAACCATCCCTCTTAAATCAACCAAGTCCACGCTCACATGATCAAAACGGGCCTCACATCCGACGCCGACGCTCTCAGCAGGCTGCTGACTGTGTGCTCTCTTTCACGCCAAGGAAGCCTCGATTTTGCAGTCCAAGCGTTCGACCAAATGTATACATGTGGAACATCTTAATTCGTGGCCATGCTTGTAGCAATGTCCCCGCAGAAAGCGTTCTTCTTTTCTCGGACATGTAGACCAGCAACATCCCGCCCAACAAATACACTTTTCCATTCGTCATCAAGGCATGTTCAGAGATGAAGTTTGCTCATGTAGGTAAGGCTGTGCATAGTTTGGTCTTCAAGAGTGGACTCGACGAAGACGTTTTCATTAACAATGCACTCATCCACTTCTATTCAAGCTGTGGAGATGGGGAGCAAGCCTGCCAAGTGTTTCTGAAGAGTCCTCAGAGAGATGTCGCATCATGGAACACCATGATTACTGGATACTTGCAGAGCCAAAGGCCTGATGAAGCGTTGGAGATTTTTAAGAGCATGGTGCAGAAGAAGGTTAGGGCAAACGATCTTACTATGGTGGGTGTCCTCTATGCTTACGCCGAAAAAGGTGATCTTGAGATGGGCAGGTGGGTGCACTGTTACATGGAAAGGAATGAGATTGGCATGAGCTTGGTGGTCTGCAATGCTATGCTTGACATGTATACTAAATGTAGAGATGTTGCTGCTGCCGAGCTATTGTTTAATGGAATGCCTAAAAGAGATGTAATCTCCTGGACTTCTATGATTTTGGGGCATGCGAAACTTATGATTTTGTAGCCTCGGAGCAATTGTTCGATCAGATGCCCAATCGAGACATCGCTGCATGGAATGCTTTGATAGCTGCTTATGAACAGGGTATCGGCCCAAGGATGCTTTTGCCCGTTTCTGTGAATTGCTAAAAACAAATCTGAAGCCCGATTGTGTCACATTTGTGGCCATGCCTGTGCACAGTTGGGCACGCCGGATTTGGGTAGGTGGATTCATGCTTTCATGCGCAAGCAGGGGATTTCATTGAATTTTCATCTAACTGCACTCATCGACATGTATAGTAAATGCGGAGATCTTGAGAAGGCAGTTGAGGTGTTCCGTTCAGCTAAAAGAAAAGATGTCTATGTTTGGAGTGCCATGATCGCTGGTTATGCAATGTATGGATGTGGGAATACAGCAGTTAATCTATTCAAACAAACGCAAGATGCAGGAATGAAGCCAAATGAAGTGACTATCACGAACTTACTCTGTGCTTGTAGCCATAGCGGGTTGATCGACGTGGGCAGGCGTTACTGTGATCTCATGCAATGCGTGTATAGTATCGAACCAAAAGTTGGAACACTATGGATGTATGGTTGACATCCTTAGTTGTGCTGGCCCCCTGAAAGAGGCTGTGGAATTGATAGAGGCTATGCCAATTGCTCCTCATGCCTGGGGAGCTCTACTGAGTGGGTGTGTGATCCATGGCAACGTTGAGTACGGTGAGATCGCGTGCACTAGGATACTTGAACTAGAGCCTTTCAAAGATGCAGCTTATGTGACGCTGTCTAACATATACGCGAAGGCCGGAAAATGGGAAGAGGTTAGCCGAGTGAGAAGGATGATGAAGGATAAAGGACTTGAGAAAGAGCCTGGTTGTAGTTCGATGGAGGTGCATGGTGTCATCCATGAGTTTTTGGTAGGGAATATATCCCACCCCCTCTCAGAGAAGATATATGCTAAACTAAACGAAATGACTTGCAGATTGAGGTTGCACGGCTATGTTCCGAACAGGTCTCAGTTGTTGCAGGACATAGAAGAGGATGAGGTGAAAGAACAAGTTCTGTATCTCCCCAGTGAGAAATTGCAATTGCTTTTGGGCTTATCTCAACTTCTGGTCCAATACCTGTCCGGATCGTGAAAAACCTTCGCATCTGTGGTGACTGTCACTCAGCTGCCAAGATTATCTCCAGCATATATGAAAGAGAGATACTTCTTAGAGATTGATATCGGTTCCATCATTTCAAAGGGGGAAAATGCTCTTGCAACGATTATCTTCACAAATATGGACCTCAAGATGTAACAGTATGAAAAGTTGGAGATGGCTAGAATCAGCGAGCCTATGAAGCCGGTACCAGTCAAGAGAGAATCAATGGGTAGCCACGCACGAAGAGAATCAGATTAAGGGCAACAATTTCGACCTTGGGGCACAATAATAGCTGGTTGAGTCTGTGAGTGCGGGCGGCTCTGTCCCATCACTGTTGGTGAGCTTCTGCTGGATCCTATCCGCAAAGTGACAGTCTGCAGGGAATGAGGTGAACCTCATGGGCAACGGAAAAATCAAAGCGGTTGCCATCTATTGAACTTTATACGATTTGCACCGCCAGTTTGCCGGTTGAGGTTGATTACCTGCTCTAATAACTTTACTGCAGTGGGAATTTCTCGTCGCTGTATCCTGCAAACTAGACTAACTTGCTAGAGTATTGGAGGGCCCTCTATGTAATTTCTAGCAGCGTACTAAATGCTACTCACTGGTGAACAATCTTGAGTTCCATGACTCGTATGGACAAAGGTTTCAGGCAAACTTTGTGTTTGTTTTTTGATGCAACATCATTCGAATCGATTGATTTTAGCTCCACGATACAACAGGTCAAGACCACATACACGCTCAAAAGGCATCGGTGAACAGTACGGATATTTCTGTCGAAGATATCTTACCCTTGCTCAATGAGAAATATATCGAAGTCAATCTTAAGCAACATCCATGTATTTAAGCATTATAGCATGCACAAAACTGCCATCACGGTATAAAACAATCTGATTTTGCAACTGAAAACTCATCAAGAAAAGGAAGGAACCTGGAGGAGCAGCGCGGTTGTATGCGCCTTGCTGAAAGCAACTTGTGAAGAAGTGTGATAACAGAGACAAAAATGGGAAGCTGCTGTCGTGCTTAGCATGGAACTCGCTCCAGCGAAGAGCGAGGAGTTCAGTTTCGGTTGTTTGGTGCCTCTCTCTCTCTCTCTCTCTCTCTCTCTCTCTCTCTCTACACCGAACAAGGAATTGGAAAGAGAATTTTAGATAGCAAGGATCGATAATCATGGGCAGGCAGGTGTGAGTTATTCATGTTTCCTCATAAACCTACAGTTCCCAATAGTCATCCCGGTTAAAGATAGAATAGCAATCAGGACGATCATCTTTTCTACACGAACAAGGAAATACAAAGAGAATTTTAGATAGCAAGGATCGATAAACATGGGCAGGCAGGTGTGAATTATTCATGTTTCCTCATAAACCTACAGTTCCCAACAGTCGTCCCGGTTAAAGATAAAATAGCAATCAGGTTTTCCACATGAACAAGGAAATACAAAGAAAATTTTAGCTAGCAATGATCGATAATCATGGGCAGGCAGGTGTGAGTTATTCATGCTTCCCAATAGTCATCCCGGTTAAAGATAGAATTACAAATCCAAAAGGGCATCAAGATAGACGCGGCGAATGAATTAGAAAGGAATTATCTGTGTTGCAGTTGAAGACACAGTACCTTTAACGCGTGGGTGGCCGGCCACGTTCTAGAACAAGGAAACCGGATACGTAAATCATCTTTGATGTTGAAGGCTCTAGCTATACATGTTGCATAGAGGCGATGGACCAAGAGACTGAAGCTGCCCGCTGACACCTCAAGACCATACAGGTAAGGAGCAATAAATCTGTTGAGCCGCGGCTCCGTGCAAGACAAGATTCCAGAACGGGAACCACATACTAGAATACCAGATCAAGTATATAGTAGAGATTCTAATACACCAAACCCACACCTCCGATAAAGGACCTAACTAAAATGTATATATATATAGAGAGAGAGTTGGTTATCATTTCATTCTAGTCAGAAATTGATAACATTGCTCAACATGCAGCAGCTATCGTCCACCCCTGAAATTAGTGAACCCCTTTTTGTGGATAAAGTTTTCAAAATGAGTGCCACCTGCGACGCCAAGGCATTCTGTCATATACTTAATACAAGCACCTAGCACGAGGAAAAACTAAGGTAAGGCATTCCAACATTAAGTATCTGACAAGACCTCAAACTTGAGGAAGCAAATAGAAAAGCATAATACCTCATCATGCATAAAAAACAATACTAATTCTGGTGATTTATTTTGAACATAAAATAAAGCTTGACTATGATCAACAGTAAGCATGAAAACGTTAGAAGATGGGATCTCATCAGGCAAATGCTGATCATTTATCCTCGTCTGATCCAGCAATACTTGATCAATTTTCAGATGACCAGGTCTTTAAGTTATAAGTTGATATCATCTAACTCATGCTTGAAAATTCAAGGTCGTCTAAAGGTTTAAAACAATCAAAATCGCATGGATAAATCGAGCCAATCAGGCCGAAATATTAACCTCATGTCAGAGTTTAACTAACCACATGAATTAGTTGGTACAGTGTAATCCTACTCAACTAGATAAAGGATAATCCTCCCTCAAACTATCGGGAAGCCATAGCTTACTGGATCCAAGTCACTCCTTTTTTGAGGATAATTTCTCATCTTTCTTTTTCGCTTTCCAGAGGATTTTCCAATTCGAGATATAGTTCCTACTCCAACATGACCCTATGAAGAACATTGAATCCTAATAGCTTTTAAAAATGATCCAGATAAAGCATAATTCATAACAGCTTCTCTGCTAACAAATATTCATGTTCAATTTGTCAACAAAAGATGAGAGCCTGCATAGGAGACTTGCAGAGCAATGATAAACAAATTGGGAAACATTGCAGGCGTGCCAGCTTAAGAACTTAAAAAGATCAGTATATATAAGGAAGACAGTTTTGACTTTTCGAAGGTATAAAATGACAAATGATTTACATCCGTCACTAGAACACACAGGAACCAAAGAATCACATCATCTATCAAGCAACAAACACCAAGAAATGACTGATTCAGTGGTTTCACCACAGGAGAAAAGCAAAGAAACTTTCCCGCAACATCGATAGAAAGAAGCAGAGATGGATCGTGTTTCCCGAATCATGCTTAAGAAGCTAATCGTTCACCCTAACGACGCCCAGCGAAAGAATATGCAAGGGCAGAAAATCAATTCAGACGAACTTGCATTATAGATCCGAGACGTTATATATATATGGATGAAGAAAGCCAAAATTACAGTACGCCCCAAACGGCAAAGTGATTCCGAAGGAAAAAGAAAAGCAAGCATACCAATAGACAGACCATCGATCCAAGAGGGATGATAACTACAGACAACACCCACCGAAAAGGCGGTGATACCGATGAGTAATTGCACGTCTATACACGGGATGAACGGATAAGAAGAAGAAGAGGAAGAAGAGAAAGGAATCTTTTTTCTTGCCTTGCGGTGATTCGTGGTGACTGAAATGGAGTTGATCCAGTCCTCCTTCTCCTTCTCCGAATCGGCGATGAAGTACATGGTGTCCGACCGGGTCGACAGCTCGAACGCGTACTGCTTGTTCAACACGTCCTCCGCGCCCTTCACCGTCAGGCACGACGCCACCGGAATGACGCCGCGGGGCCTGGAGGCGCGCGTGACAGCGGATTCCTTGAACCAGAACAGCCTCCCCTGCTTCAAAACGAACCACCGCCGTCGCCACGTCTTGATGTACTCACCGGAGAGCGAGAGGAGGACAGATTCTTTCGATCGGCGCTGTCGTGGGAATCAGCAAAGGCCCTTGTTTTCGGAGAAGAATACCAAATTGCCCTCATTATGTTATGGTTTGTTTTTGTAGTGTTCGACCCCCGATGATCGAAACCTGAGGGCTGTTTGACCACTAAACCAACCTTAGAGCGATCCATACTACAACTAGACCAGACCAGCTTCAAGTCGATTCGCCTTGGTGACTCCAATTATATTTTTGTAATATTGATCATTTATAATTGCAAATGCATTTGGCTAAGGTTCATTTGCATTTGAAATGTGCTGACCCGAGCCCACTCTGTAATAGCGTAAGTAGGCAAATGTGAAGACATAGAGGTTCGGAATGAAATCTGCATATAGCAAACAATTTAATCACAGTCCTGATTAACAGAATAAAGATCATCACGTTGATGATCAGCCTCGTCTTGCTCTATCGTATAGAATGACGGCTTCCAATCTGGGCCTTTTCCAAAACTAGTTCAATCATGATCTTCCAAGTCTCCTCAAAAATTATTTATGCTGCTTAGACGCCACCTCGTCAAATCTCCTTTCAGATCATAGCTTCAAACCCTCGTGATCCAATTCAGCCTGTGGGTAACAATTTATGCCATGCCGCCATCATATGGATTGGAACAGAAAAATTCTCCATGCTTTTCCAAATTATAACTGTTAAGAAAGAATAACGTTTCCCGAGAGTGCTTCCAGTTCTACACTACACACATGTCTGCTCCGACGTCCAGGAATCATCTTTTCTTTCAAGATCGCCAAACCCGAGACTAAACTGCGATGGATTTTGAGGACGACAAGCTATTTACAAATATATGAATCATGGGCATACAAGAGGAGAGGACAAAGCCTTCCAGCCAAGGCTCTGGGGAGTATCAAGCGTTATTTTCTGGTTTGTTTGAAAAGAATAAACGCATCAGATATCCCTTCATTAATGAGAATAAGATTACCACATAGCAGTCATTTATCCAATACAAGAGGCACCAAGTTCAGTTCAAACACATCTGGAAGGGATCACCATGCTTCGCCTAATCTTAAGAAATCAACACAAAATGTATGTACGCAGCATCGTCCTAAAACACAAAAAACTTGATATCTTCAAACCCATGATCCCGAGCTAAGTTACATAGGTCAACGGAGTACACATCATTTTGATTGCTCTCAACAGGAAAACAGCAACCTGTTGGAGTATCTTTAATATTTAATTAATATATGTAAAATCTTAAAGTGTAAAAAGTAATATATGAGGGACTTTCGCGAAAGATGATCAAGATGAGACAAAGTTTAGTCTCATATTGATGGATATGACAAACCCATATATCCTTTTATATAGTTGGTAGCTCATGAACCTTAGTTCAAAGAGCTTGGGGTGGACATGCTATATACTACACAAGTGCATGTATGTCGAGCTTGGGTTTGGGTTTGATCTATCTCTTTGCACGGAAAACTTTTGATCTAACAATAAACTAGATATGTGTTTCTTGTTGGTAGTGGCATTGTCACCTGAAAATCAAAGAAACAAACTATAATGACTCATTCTACCTTTGAAGTAGAATTATGCGCTTTAGATGATATTGGATTGGAAGTTAAATGACTTAAGAGACTTATGTCCAGTTTACCTATAGTAAAGAAGTCGCTTCCTATAATTTCACTACACTATGATAGCATGACTATATTTGCTAAGATCAGTTGTTTTAAGTATTACCAAAAGCTATAGAGATACTTCCAAGTTAAACTGAAATATGTTAAGGCTCTTATATTTGATGGGGTCATAGTTATAGATTTTGTTGAATCCAAAAATAACACACTGATCCTTTGACTAAAGGTCTATCGGTAGCATTAGTTGAGAAATCGAGGTTGGTAATGGGACTAAAACCCATGATTTATTCACAAGCAGTAGAACCCAACCTACCTGAGTAGAGATCCCATGAAGTAGGTTCAATATGGTAGTAATCAATTGTTGGGTGAATAAGATGACACTTTATATTATATGATACTTTTAGTATTTATGTGTTTGTTCCCTATAAACCTAAAGTATCTTGATTGTAAGTTTAGTAAGAGATTGTTCTCTAAATGGGATCGAGTCCTAAGATAGGATAGTAACAGTACATCCTTAGAGATGCCCAGCTAAGTGATTGACATTATGTGGCCGAAATAGAGAAATTGGATTGTTCTCTAAAGTCAATCGTTATACAGAATATGGATGCATGACCATTAATGCATTACCCCTATAGATCATGCCATATTTTTTTATTATATTATTACCAATAGACACCTTTACACCCAAGGTTTAGGTTTAAGACATATGTTCACCTAGTTACTCTAAGGGTAATATTGGATGACTTAGGTAATGGTTCAAACCGAAAGATATGATTCCTAAAAGCATAATATGATGGTTGTATTAGAATGACACTTTTACACTTAAGAACTTTGTGGAGGATTGTTGGATTTAATGAATGTTAGTATCTCTATATATTTAATTAATATATGTAAAAGTCCTAAAGTATAAAAAGTAATATATGAGGGACTTTTAAGAAATATGATCAAGAAGAAACAATGTTTAGTCCCGTATTGATGGATGTGACAAATCTCCATGTCCTTTTATATAGTTGCTAGCTCATGAACCTTAGTTTAAAGAGCTTAGGGAGGACATGTTATACCACACATGCGTGCACACGCACATCGGGCTTGTGGCTTGAGTTTGGGTCTTGATCTATTTTTTTGCACAGAAAACTTTTAATCTAACGATCAAAAATTGCACGATCATAGATAGGGATAACATGTGGTGGGGCGGTTCCAAGTAAAGGAAGACGGTTGAGGATAAAGCGGTACGTTGTTTGGATTGGATCCACACCCGCACTTATAAATAGGTGATTAAGTGTTCTCCCTAAGCACAATATTCTCCTCTCTCTCTCTTTCTATCTCTTCCTCTCTCTGCCCATAGTTTTGCTGTTGTCTATGTCCCCATGAGTGGTCCCTCTTTTTGTTCCAGTCATAGGCGTCTAAGATGTGTTCGAGGTCGACTCGAAGCTAGGTACATGCTCTTCGAGTTGTGTGTATTTTATCGTGCGAAGAAGGTACAGGTACCCATACGTACTCATAGCATAGCGTTGATTTCTCTATAGCAAGTATGCAAGGACGACTCAAATAGATAAGTTTATGATTTTTATTTTTACTTTCATTTTCTGCATGACTTTATTATAGCTTATTTTGGATATGCCGTTGTTTATGATTAAAGCATGTTTACATTTGCATATTATGTTATTATGTGTGTATGTCTACGTAATTTACCAACACAACCAACGTTCATTTGACCGTCGGTGACGAATCCATAGCAGGAAGGAATGGTGGTGCAACACCATTGATCAAAGTACTGAAGTTGAAACCACCCATCTTCATCGACGGAGAAGAAGCGGGAAGAGAATTAGAACAAGGAGCGAACATGGAATCCAATCCCGCGCGAGTGAGCACTGCAGGGGTCTTGAGCATGACCTCTTCCGCTCGCTTCAACAACATGGATCTCAACTCTTCTAAGCCCATCTGGAATTGACGAAGCTAGATATCGAACGATTGAGGAACCGTTGAATGACGGAGTCGATGGAGGGCCTGCCGAAGTAGTAGGATTTGCGCTCGGGGGAGAAAACTATGATATAGATAGCAGAAAACAGACGAGGTATTCACATTCTAAAACTTCCACTGAGAATGAATTTTATTTGCTGCTGCTAATGAGCGAAGGCCTTTTTCCAATTTTTCCAAAATCTTTAAACCATTAGAAAAGAATAGAGAAATAACTTCGTCACAGATGAACAGTAGAAATTATAAGAAGAGGTCACAATACTCCTTAGACTCTCATTTTAAAATAATTATTTAAAGAATGATTTAGTTTATGGTGAGTTAACTGCTACCATGACACAAGATTAAACTCTTTTTTGAACTAACCGACCCATTTAATATGAAAAAAAAACTTTGTTGAACTAACCCAAAAAGTGTATCGTGGAAAGATGGATGGTTTGTTAAGGTAATGCTGATGCCCAAACAGTGAGACTGACACCAATGGGAACCATAGATGGATAGCTACATCCCGATACATGTTTCACTGCGTCGTTTATTCAACCATATGGACCAACTTTGACGAGGTTTCAGTTTATAGAGCATCTTTTTATATCACATTAACCTTCGGAAACGAATGGGAGTACCCCAATATCTTCAAATTCTAAAATTCCTTTAGATATTCTATTAAAAGCTATTATAGGGTGGGACATAGCTAAGCATCAATTAAGAAAAAAGAAAGAAAGAAAGATCCACAATGAAAATTAATTCTTCTTCCGCAGGGCGTATACTTGACATAAGGATATAACTTCCGAAGGAAACATAATCCTCCCCGCAGATGACTACTCTTGAAAGGAACTATGATTGATAACAGTGAAACACAAAGCAGAAATTCGAAGAAAGGCTCATCCAATTATGCATCAAACAAGATTATTTCCTTGATGAGATATGCACAACACAGCGTGCTTATCATCAATCAGGGTGAATTTCTAGCTAGAGAACAAAGATTCGTCCAATTGAATCTTAACGATCTCCCCGTCATCGAACCGGTCCTTCTTCGGTGGGGAAGGTGGTGTGGGTGCCCTAGCAGGCCCTCTTCCTTTCTTCTTATTTCTGGGCCTCGCCTGATACATCATCACCATCAAACATCCGTTTTCATGTTAAGTACCCGCTAAAGCCTACCGCTAAAAAAACCGGAGTAGGATAAAGGGATCAAAGATTGAAATTCAGAAGGTGGAGAGGGAACTCACATTGCCGTAAGAATGCCTGAAACGCTTCCCTTTAGCCGTCTTCTTATCACCACGACCACAATACACTAAATAAAAATGCAACCGGGAGCACCATCAATAGAAAAATGATATCAATATGAGAGAGAGAGAGAGAGAGGTTAGCTTACCCAGATGCTGCGTTTGAGGAAGGGGAGCAAAGACCAAGGAATGGGGAGATGGAGAAGAGAAGGAAAGCAGAGGGAAAGCCAGAGTCTTCCTTGTTATAGACAGAGCAGATATATCTGGACAATGGCGGTGGGCGGGCAAGGGTAAAAGGTTTCCGACGAGCGTTAACGCCATTTCTCTTCTTCAGTTTGGCCTCTCCAACCGGATAAGAGCGGTGCTCGCGCTATCGCCTCATAAACCGCAAGAGGAGAGCGAGTCGGATCTAAATATTGCCCCGTTTAAGAATACTCCGGTTCTTAGGTTCAACACGCATGGACCCGAACGTGTTTCCATTCAAATACATATAACAAACCCAGAGCTGCTGTATTGAACTCGAGCCCATCGAACACCCAACTGAAATTTTTGTTGACAAAGTAAGCGACTGAGTCCTGCCGCCCACAAAAATCAGATATTCCAAACTTCATAAAACTTCAATATGATTTTTATTGATAATGGATATGAAATGGAGTTAATTTTTATGTTCTTAAAAATTGCTTGTCAGCATTGAAAACTGTATGGTGAAATGACCTTTTATCTTGAGTTGATATATAATCTTTGGAATTGATTAATTGAAACCCCTTAGGATCGACTTGAATAATACTGAAACAGACAGAGCGTGGTATCGCTGGCATCAGACCAAGAACTGAAAATGAATCACAGTCTGTTGGTTTGAACCCAACATTTAGTCCCAACACATGAACACATTTAAATCCTTAGAAAGTGACATGGCATAAAACCCAAACAATTCCGATTTTCCGTGTTTTGGGTTTCTTTCCAATTACATCTCTAGTTGTTTGCCTACAGAAATATGCATGTACCCCTTACACGTCAACAAAACTGCCTCGTGTCCTTTGAGATTCTACTGAACTGAACACCCTTTTTATGAGTCTCTTTGAGGCCAGAATAACCAAGAGAGTTGCATTTGGTAAAAAAACATGAGATCCCAGCTGCGCTTGTCCATGAGCTATAAGCAATGGTTTTTTCCAAGAGATCCTTCCTCCGAGATACTCTTTGGTTCCAAACCTGGCCCTCAATTTCCACCAGTGCAACAACGAAAATGTAGTTTTCTCATTGAATAGAGCATGGATCGAGAGAAAGCTGTTTGTATGATACATATATTCCTTGGACAAAAGTAGAGGAATTAGGAAGTTGTTGACTATGGTGTCAGTGTTGGGCGACTGCCCAACAACGAGCAAGATGTCGGTAGTAGAAATAAAGATGTTAAATGCATGCAATACCACAGAAAAAGTAAATCACTGATGAAACTATAGAAGAAAAAAACTTAATAAAAGATAAAATCAAAGAGACGCATAGGCAATGCGGACATCTAACAAGATTTTCACATACAGCACAAGCAAGTGCAAGAAATCAATTGGCAAGCACCTTAAAAAATGCAATGAGAAGCCTTAGAGATTATTGGAAGAAAATAACAAAACATGACATTTTTGGAGTTATCTGTGGAATCTACCATCATGCCCGATAACAATACATATAGCAGACCTAACTTCTGGAATCTACCAAAAACCCCATTATGATCTGACAGCAAAACTTCTGAATAAATGTAGAGCAGTTGTGGAAATTGTACGGCTCTGCTGTCAACGAGTTCCAGTTCATTGACGGGGTACCACATTCACTTTCAGAACCCTTCGTCGATGTGCTATTCATGCCTGTTACCAAGTATGTATTCTCCATTATCTCGTATTTGATTGGAAGAAATACCGAGGGATGCAGACAGTTAGCATATGTGAACAAAATGCCACCCGCTTACCAGGGATATTCTTAAAAACCAAATGGAAATTTGACAAGAAATTTAGCAATACCATAATACCTCTGGAAGTGGTAACACATTTCCATTGACCTCGGAAATCAAATAGGAATTCGCATGACAAATTGAGATTCAACACACACCACGAGGAAAAGAAAAGGATGTACGCTGCAACAGCAAAGTAGGTTCAACGAAATGATAAATGGAGACGGCGGGAAAAGAGTTACTCTGGAGATGTAGAGAATCTGGTGATGCGATAAACACACACGGTTTCCAAGCCAGCACGGAGAAAACAATTAATGTGTAATAAGACTCACAGCACACGCACGATCTTTAGAGGCAAAGCATGACCGATGCAGTCCTCATATCTCCATATCGGAAAACAACAAAATTCACATTTCCAGGCAAGCGTGTAATCCTCTAAACGAATAGAAATGATAGATAATCAATTATAGCTGCTTGAAGCACCTTAATGAGCCTGGTTACATGGTTCATTCAGCCACTGGCTAACTTACCACTAACATGCAGATTAACCAAGATTGAGAAGCAGTTTGCCATTAACAATAGGTGTCAAAAAAGAAAAATCACAGATGAAAACATCAAAATGCCATCTGTTCTCTAGTCACATAAAAATATGAATGATTATGGAAGCACAAGGAATTAATAAATAGACCAACATTATGGACAAAAAGTTGCTTCAGCAAGATCGATGGCACGGGCTAGGGCAGCAGCTTTGTTCTCACATTCTCGCTGCTCATCATCTGGGTCACTGTCTGCCACAATGCCAGCGCCGGACTGTAAGTGTGCAACCCATTCCCTGCGCTTGTCTGCATCTTTATAAGAGTACATAGTGTCATAGCGCGCATCTAAAGGAAACACAATGGTTCGAAGAGCCAGAGCAATATCCATGTCGCCTGTAAATGATACACCCCCAAAGCCACCACTATATGGTCCCCTTCTCGTTGTCTCCAATTCATCGATCAACTCCATCGCTTTCACCTGTGTGTGAAAAACCTTAGTCTCTCTCTCTCTCTCTCACACACACACACACACCACGTGCATAGGCGTGTCTGTGGTGGCTGTCTGAGTGACAACTTAGTTTGCAGAAGGCAACTAAATCATAGGTCTGCATATATTCATACATGCATATGCACACGGAGTATTTCATGCATGTAACCGAAGATGAATAGCTAAGCAACAAGCAACTGAACCAAATATAGAACAGGTTTCAGAAAAGGTGTCAAGCTTGAAAAATTAAACCTTTGGAGCTCCGCTGACAGTACCAACAGGAAGTGCAGCACGCAAAACATCCCAGCAGGAGAGGTGATCAACCAGCTCTCCAGTTACCTATATTGCAGAATCAAGCATCAACATGAGCTCTCTTCAAAAGCTATCAACATAAGATAATAAGAATTCTCAGGTGATACATTTAAAGAACTAACGCATATCGTGCATCAGACATCATTCTAGGAACCATCAACGGGAATACCACTTGAAGAATTTTTAAGGATGAAATGACAAGCAAAAATTTTAAATAGTTTAATATTTTCACACTCACTGTGGAGCTGATGTGCATCACATGAGAATATCTTTCAATGTTCATGAGCCGTTCCACCTTTACAGATCCTGACTTTGAGACCTGAGAGACAAAATACCAGGAGATGAGAGGTTCATGCATCTTAGCTTCATGTGAATAATGCCTGAAAAAGTACAGCGCCAAACTCCATGTAAACAAGTTCAAAAATACTCCCAGAAACCAAATTAAGCAAATGCCATAGGTAGGGAGAGTTTCATACGTTCCTCCACCCTTCTGCGTTTCTGGTAATATTATTAAGATATACCCGATTACTTATTACTTCTCAATGTATACCTATCTAATTACTATCATTGTGAGAGGTAACAAACAGTCCGTAACTCTTTCGGATTGCTTGTACTATCAAAATTGTTTCTCCTAAACAAAAGTACGGATGAAGAAATGGGTCAGACTCAGGTTGAAGCTGAGTATGACAGTCCAATTTAACGATCTAATCTAATCAGCTCCAGCATCAGACAGGAAAAAGTAATATTGTGATCCTGAAATATATTGTAGAGATGAGCACACTACTGGTCTTACTAATTTGCCCTTCCATTTGGTGGACGAGCAGCATACATAAAGAGGATAAATTGGAAACACAGCTTTCTACAATGGCGACCTGAGGCAAGTAGAATTAATAATGTGATAGCAGTAGAAGATGAAGGACAAAGATTTCCTTGAAGAGGCCGCCACTTGCAATTTTGAAAGATGCCACCATTCTAGTTATGTGAAACTGCTATCAATTAGTCGGAAATGAAAAGGCTGGACGAGATGACCATGAACCAATTTGTCAGTGAATGAAACCTAATGCAAAAACCGCACAAGGAAAACCTGCCTACTTTCAAACGAGGGTTCATTCCATTTCTGTTGGTAATAAGTTACAAAAGACAAATAAAGGCATGCAACTTTGGTGTAACAGAACACACTGACCGAACCTGTGGTGCGGTTAAATTGTCAGTTCATAAGATAATAATAAAAAATATCGGTGAAGCATATGAACAGAACGTCTTGAACAAAATCTGCTAAAATCGATCTTCTGTCCTTCACTAACACATAAATTGAATGCACTACCAGTTTACAAGAAACTTGATACCATGACTAAGAACCACAGACCTCTTGTACCAGAAAAAAGCTTAAACATAAAGGGCAACATTTCTTAATTTTAGAAACAATTTCCACTCACCATAAATGCAAAAGCTCAGAATACTTCAGAAGGTTTGATAGCCACAATGAAATCAAAGCTAGAACTTTCCTTGAAGAACAAAATTAAAAGCAAGAACGCTTAGTTCTCTAGTTATTTTAGGACCAGACTTACTAGCATATAAAGCTACAGTTCAAATTATATATCGATCATGGTCATGTATACATATTACATATATGATATATATATTATTCTACATAAACAAAAAAAAAACTATATATATAGCTAACATATGGTACATATGTCATATAGGTAAGTATATATATGTATATATAGGAGCCCACCCTGAGTCTCCATCCACTCTGAGTCCTTGTCTCCAACTATTGAGGATATGTTCCTATATTTAGTATCCCCAAAAATATAACTGCTTCCTTTTTTTGAGATACCATCATCTCTACCATCACCTTCATTGTTACCATCACTAGGGTCTAGAGTCAGTCTTGACTTAACTGTGATCTCTTCATTTTCAAGTCAAATATCTACTCCTATCCAACCTACAGTAATGCTAGCTCTACTTATGGTCATGTATGGACCTAAGAGTCTCCTTGATCCTACTGTGGATGCATTCATTGCATCAAACCTACCCATCTTTTCTTCCTTCATTGATGCTACCCCATAGCCGATCTTCATTGATCTTCTCACAAAGATTGACTCACAAGAGCATATCGTCACCATGTGATAACATTTACCTAGACATCCCACTACTCACTCTAGGGATAAATTCTTATCATCCCTTAGTTATATCCAATAGGATAAACCTTGACCATTCCTCTATCACTCCTACTACAGCAAATAGATCTGACCCACTCTCTCAGCTATCCTATTAGGTTAGGTCTCTTATCCTCATGGTAGGCCCCACTCTACCCTTAGACTTGTCCCTTTCTTATCTTTTTACTTGATTGTTGGGATACACCTTACCTCCAATTGATCTTGCCTTTGTGTCATGGGTCCCTCGTTACCCTTACCAACATTCTCTTAGTTTAGGGCATATACATGTAGACCATGTTCCTCAGAGACACCTCTGATGCTCCCACTCCTGATCCATCTTGATTCTAACCCTCTCAATATGCCACCACGTGCGTCATTTCATCTTACCTAGCCTTATAGACTATTACTCAAAATATCTAAAAAACATAGCAACCAGGAGTAGCATTCATGCACAAGTTTTCCATGTTAATTGAAGCATCGTTACACATTTATGGTTCTGGATATTTACTAAATAAAACAGATCAAATTGTGTCCAATTTCAGAAGTGACAAACGTTTCAAAACACCTGGCCCATTCCAAAGTGGTAACCATAAAAATGTCGGTATGTGGAACACATTATATACGAAATGTTCCACATTCCAAATACGTTACCTTCCCAACATCATTCCTTCCCAAATCAACCAGCATAATGTGTTCAGCACATTGTTTCTCATCGTTCAGTAGCCGACGTTCCAACATTTCATCTTCCTCCTCTGTCTTGCCTCTTCTAGAAGTCCCAGCCAGTGGCCTATTAATAATCTTATTCTGCCATAAAACACAATCTTCAGACAATTCATCGGAGGACTTGATTCATAAAAATATTCATGTAGACAAGTAACTTATTTTATAGAGTAAATCATTCCAGACATCAAGAAAACAAAAAACACATCCAACAAGGAAAATTGTGTAAAAGGGATACATATTTCCATTCAGTAACAAATAAACAAAAATACACTTCCGGAAGGAATTATCAATGTGTGCAACCTTCTCTAGAAGTATAAGAAATATACATATCTGGAAGCAAAACAGTTAGTTACTCATAATAAGCCATGACCATACAATACATCTAGGTGGGCCATCATTCTCTCACCTTTATCAACTTTGTCAAGAAGTTCAGAATCAACCTGGCATATGATATGCATTTGAAAAGATTTTTAATATGCTTAACATCTTCACTTTTCTTAAGCTAAATCTTTTTTTGTTCTTTACTAAATCTTCCATGTAATTTCCTACTATGTGTACCACTTCCACTTAAGATACCCCCCCCCCGCTCCCACAAGCACCGTAGTCATAGGCCATACGTGTAACCAGCAAAAAATTGTGACATGGTTACACGGGCATCCAATTCAATTAATCAGTAGGCTGCCTTTTACCAAGCATTGTTGACTAGAAACCTTGTACACAATTAGGGTTATAAAGTACACAGAACATGACTTTAAATGTTAAGAGAACCAACTGAAGAAGATCTGACCGTGTACCCATAGCAAAACAACAAAAGTTACAAATAATAACATCATTCACAGTTAGATTGAGCCTGGCCTCTGCAAAGGCAGAGGTGTCAGGTGTCTACCTCAAAAGCTACATTTTGAACCTAGAAGGTTGCCAGTGGAGAACTGTAAATACTTCTCCAAAGAAAATGCTGAATTCAAAACTAAGATGATATCCGGTAATGTTCCTTTTGTTAAAGAAGCTTTGATCATCATCTTCACAGATAATAAATTATATGATCATCCAACTCAACCATAATGTTACACTATGCATAAACCAAAAACATATATTGATGTATACATTTAAAAACAAAGCCAGAAATACAATTTAAAGAATATTCAAAACATGAAAGTTTCTAAGTTTCCTTAGTAAGCACTCTATATTCCAAAAATGGTTTGTTTGGTTCTTCAAGTCATCAATAAAAGATTCAAGAAGGATATAAGCAACAAATGTTTAAAGAGAACGAATGACTTACTGTCTTTACACGAGTGAGAATTTCAGGGCTTGAAGCCACTAATATGCAGCCTCTAGCCTGGAGAAAAAAAGAGCTACATTATAACAAAAACAATAGGGCCAACAACAAAAACAAACTGATATGAAGCCCAAGAAACTAGCGATGCAACAGCTGAGCTTTAGCAGAAATTAGACGTACTTGCAAATAAGTCATGTATGGACTTGGATTCACCATCCTTAATGCTCGATACACTTCAAATGGGTCTGCAAATGTCCTTCGCTCAAACCGTTGGCTCAAAACAATTTGAAAAATATCTCCAGCTAATATATGCTCTTTTGCCTGCAACACTGCTTTCTTGTACCTGTCGCTTGTCATGCTTGACGTTTTCAGTGAAGTATCAAAAAGTTGATCATATTCTTTCACAGGGCCTGCTGAAAATTTTGTGCTGCAAAATGCACTCAAATAGTAAACAAATCAACAAACTAGTGCTTACTGGGCAACTATAGGAATGAAATTAACGGCACCAAGAAAGAAAAATGAAGATGGGCATCGATCATGGACGTACATGTCTACATCTTGTAACCGAGATAATAGAATATCTAACCGCTTCTTCCCATCATCATAGGCTTCTTCAGCTGTGGTGTATTGGTCAAGGCGAACCCAATGGATCACGTATGCTTTCTAAGAAGTCATAATGCAGAAAAATCAAAGATGTGGCCAATGAAGTAATTTATGAACGATCAGATGCTTTTGCTTATTAGCAAGAGCCGTCACTTGACAGCTCCATGCAATGCAACGTATATAGGAACCTAGCATCAAGAAATATGAAAGTGAACTTCACAACATTGATAACATCATATATGATTCCTCACTCATTTTCTGTGGCTGAATAACAGTGAACTTAAATGCCTTTTGATGCAAGAACCTATGGTGATATACCAGTAAATTCAAACTTGTAAGCAATAACACAGCACCTTCTCGACATGGTCGAACACTATGACATCGTCATAAAGTCCCAGATGCAAATCTGGAAGGTTCCTATCATCCTTGGGAGCAGATGAAAAGGGAAGCTTCTTTTTCTCTACATAGCGGACAGTATCATATGAAAAGAATCCAACCCATCCACCTGAAATCAACAAGAATTGTACATGACATGATGAATATTTACAGCCAAATTAAGAATGCAAATAGAGAAGACACAGAACACCGTCCATTGCAATAGAGACACCATGTTGTTAACATACAACAACAACAACTAAGCCTTTTCCCATATTAGACGGGGTCGGCTACATGGATTCTTTGTTTTCACAGAGCCCTATCATGTGCCATGTACCCTTGCATGACTGGTCCCAAGCCCGGATAAAGGAAGAGGGTTGTGTTAGGCTTCCGCCAGCCAGTGTAAAACTTTATCGAATTTTTATATCATGGATTATATCATATTGTTAACATGCAAAACCAAATTCAATTGTTTCTACTCAGTGAGTGAGGGGCAAAAAGAATTGGATAACACCTGCAAGATGGTCCAACCAAATTAGAGCTGCAAACACCATAAATAGGAAGAGATACTCTTGTGTTCAGCCCTTCTTGTTGGTATAGTTACATGTAAATCAAGAAAGAATTATTCAGATTGCATGGCAGTGAAACATACAACATGAACATTCCAGTACTCATTGAGAGAAGGAACATAAGACTTAGGACCGGAGAAAATTGCAGATTTGATCCAGGGCACAAATATAGGGCTGAGAAAAATTAGATGGCTGCGACAGTCTGCATCGGCAGATCTGGATCATGATGTCAAAAGTCGATATTGATCTGGTCAACCAGTATTGCTGGTGAAGGGTTGGCTTGTGTAAGGTCATACAAAGACATGATGCCAAGTGGCATGAATGTTGTCAGGTACCTTATATAAAATGGCATCCTCAAATATGTGTGCAAGTGAAACAAATGTCAATGCAATTCATTAGTTCTAAGAGCATGATATTACATCACATAAGGAGATGGCAAGAAATGAAGTTACCATGATGATTGACTCTGCATAATAGTGCTATCATGGTAGCAATATTGCAACACGGTCAATCTAAAGTCAACATTAAGGCATTAGGATCTAATGTTACCTTTGTTTAATGAGATGGGAATTATGTTTCCATGCTTTGTGATTTGGTAGGTTATAGAAAGACCAACAAAGATGGTATTCGAGATAAAGACTCACATAGTGAAAGAACTTATCATGTGCACCTCACATGTGTTCAAAGTCATCTGTCTAAAAGTTTGAGTTATTTGGGGATCTTAATTATGAAGGGAAATCTTGAATGAGGATGTTGTTCAGGTCCATAAACAGTTGCAGTGGTCACATTTTCAATGAATTCAACATCAATCCGACATGGTATCAGAGTATTCAATCTAACCTAGTATTTTTCATTCATAAAAGAAGTTCAAACCAGTGTTGTCTGACGCATATCGTATCGGGTATCGCTGAGCTCCACAATACGGGCGATACGCCCTTTTTTTTTTGGAAAAAAAAGAAAAAAAAAATCAAATTTTTTTTTGAAGGTTTTGGCCTCTCTTCACTTCTCCCTAAGGCATCCTTCGACTGCTCTAAAAATCTAGTGAAACATCTTCATGAATTTCCTAAGAGTTTATAGTGTAGATATTAATATAATAATATTATCTTTCAAAAAAAATTACAAATTTTAAAATTACACGTATACTATTCATGAAACAATAATTGAAAATAAGTCAAAATATCATAAATGATCTATATATATATATGAGCTGCTTGGGTTCAGCCTTCTAATGCAACAGCGAGCTCGATTAAGGTCATGATGAATGTGGACTGAGATTGAAGAATTTGCATTTGGTTAGTTAAGCTTTTTCCACCAAACCTATTTGGCAACAGTTTGAATCCTGTCAACAAATAGGCGATTATTCATATTTGATACATAAATTTGGTTGGTATATGCATTATATGATGAATATTTCTTCATATACGGGCATATCGTGTATTTGGCAATTTGGTTAGTTAAGCTTCTCTCTAATGAAATTTACATGTTACATACACATTTTGCAATCTCAAACAAGCATATTAAAGAATGCCTTAGAGAGAAGTGAAGAGAGGCCAGAAACCTTCAAAAAAAAATTGAAAAAAATTTCTTTTTTTTTTAATTAAAAAAATTTAGGGTGTATCGTATCATAGGGGCCCGTATCGCACGATACGGTGCGATATTCACCGTTTTACGATACGATATGTATCATACGATACGGTGCGATACGGATAACACTGGTTCAAACACACTTGAAGAATAATTAAAACACCTAATGTTAAGGCATGCCAAAAATCCTCATGTTTGCTCATTTTGTTGCTAAAACAATAGTTTTTCTGAATCCAAAGCATCTGATTAGATCAAACATGTCCAACATATCAAGTTGGGGATCAAAATAATAGACCAAATATTACACAAAAGAGAAGTTTTATCATATTAAATACATGGCCACCAACTATTAGCTAAAACATAAGTTAGACTTAGTACTTCTCTTACTAGCTAAGACTTCTAAAATAACTCTCTTATGAATGAATTTTAATGAATACTTCAAAATACTCACCAAGTGACTGCAAAAACCTTACCCAAGATACATGAAATAAGTCCCCCCATTTGTTAAGACTATCTGACAGCCTACTTAAACAAAATCAACACTAATTTCAATCACCAACGATTGTGATCTTTACAGTCCTTAAGCTGAGCTGCTGGCAATTGCTTTGTCTAGTGTGCATCTACATCAGGTGCATACATACATACATACATACATGTGTGTCCATGCACGTGCATGTAATCCCTTACCACTACTATTAGAAACTTAGACGAAATCTAACCTGACAGATCAATGTGACGGCATATCAGAGAGTCCGAGAGAGAACTAATAGACACCACATTTATTATGCATGCAAATGGAAAGCATGTATAATTTCTTTCCATGTGTTTTGTGTGCATCTCTCCCTCTGTGTGTATATATATATATATATATATATATGTGTGTGTGTGTGTGTGTGTGTGTGTGTGTGTGTATGTGTGCCATTGATGGTTCAAACGTTATATATTACTTTCCTCCCATGGCTGACAAAGAATCTCCAAGTCTAGAATGTCCACCAAGATAGGATTGGGATTGTGTGAAGTGCTTGAGCAAAGGCAAATCGAAGTGCATGATGTATGCTTTTCTTTTCCCAATTGTGAACCAAGTTCGTCATTTGAGCAACGCTGCAGTAGAGTTCAGTTCAAGTGATATGGCCACAATTGGAAAGGGTTTGAATAGAGCATTGAGGTAAGCAAAGTAAGATCAACCACCTCTAAGCAAGATTCGATCACTCAACATGATAACACCATGTGATGACTGTATCCATCCTAACTACAACTCTTCTACAGTTCTCTTTTTACCAACTGTGAATAGGAAAGTAACTATACTCTTTCATGTAGGAACCCCCAAGAAGCAACCATGCCAAATGTCATCATATAAATCTGTCCCTAATTGTATCTAGACCATCCTTTTACCAGCAATGTTCCACATGACATCCCCATCTCACTTTTGAGCACCATATATCAAGCTCCAACAACACCCCAAACTCAAATTCGGATCACATAAAAACTTAGGAAGTGAACACTACTTCAAACATGACTGTAATTATTTATTACTCAACTAATAAATGATCACAAGCTTTTGTTTTTATGCATACAAGCAGACTCCTTTAAGTACAGCAGCTCTTCACCTGTGCCAATTTACTTGTCTCTCTCAACAGCAAACGAAACTAGTCATTTGACTACCAGTTTGAATTATTTTGGATTCTTAGCTACCAAGGAGAACTCTGCCCATGTAAGGGATCACCCTTGCATGTCCAGTCCCAAGCATGAATAAAGGAGGAGGGTTGTGTTAGAATTATGGCAGCCAGCGTAAAACTTTGTCAGACTTATTTATCATGGATTCTACAAATTATGATAGGGCTACGTGGAAACAAAGAATCCATGTAGCCGACCCCATCTAGTATGTAAAAAGACTTAGTTGTTGTTGTTGTTGTTGGTGGTGGTGGTGTTAATTACCAAGGAGAGTCTTGAACATGTGTTTGAGTTTTATAGTTGATGATAATGATCTATGCAATGGATTGATTGGTTTTAGTTAGCGTTTAGCTTTATTTCTTGAATCCCCACATAACAAAAAGACATAAGCTGAAAAACAAAAAATATGCTCCGAAATTGCCTCATAAGAAAGGAATAACGCTTCCCTAAGTGGACTTCGAAAACAGCTTTCGTCCTGACACTCGAATGATCAGATGTTGAATTCAGATTTTTCGAGTTCCAAGAACGAACATTAATAAAAAAAAGGACAGGACATGAGGAGACGCACCGCAAAAGGCATCCGGTAGCCCATCAATCAACTGGGGTTTCCACTTCTCCATAATTCTTCTGGGTATCGTCATAGGATCTTCAACATGCTCCTCCGACCTGTTTCCTTTCGTATGATCCATGATAGTCACTATGTTCTCCTTTGCAACGATCTCCAGCGTTGGTTGTGCACCAAGGACACTATACCTCCCCTACCACAAATAATAGCATGAACTCCCACACGATTGGAGCAATCCAAAAGACAAAAGCTATAGTAAGGGGAAGGGGAAGAACAAATGGACCGACGGCTTACGACATTCGTCCCTTTAGAGCCTTGCTCGACGGACTCGAAGAGAAAACTAGGAGCCTCCCGGTCATCTTTCTCCACCAAACAACGGTACGCAAGTATCGGATTGAGATGATCAGAGAATATGCATTTGTAGAGAGGCAAAACGTTTCCATTTTTGGAGGCTTCGACGAATCTCAACGCATGGGCCGAATCTGCTAGAACGACAATCACTCCCATCAATAGCCCGAAAAAGAGATCAAACAACGAAACGAAAAACCCCAATTTTCCCAATCATGCAAGAAAGATAGCCAACTTATCCGTGAGAAGCCATACCAGCAGTCACGGGGGAAACAGCTGCGCATTTCACCACAGGGCGAGTACAGAGCTGTACAGGAATCCTCTTGCTGCCATTTCTGAAGGAGAAAAGATCGGCTAGGGGCAGATTGTGGTTGTGACTCCTCGCGGAAACGCTAAGACACAACATTTCTTCAGTTCATCCGGCAGAGAGAACAAGAAGGAAAGAAGAAGCCGAAGGTGTCCTGTGACGACACAACAGGATGATGGGGGGCGAAAGGAAATCCAGCTTTTCAAGGAACGGCGACGGACGCAAGGATCCAGGTGACCCGTAAACTTTATGCGAGATGTCCTCAAATTAGCAATGCATTCCCTAAGAATTCCTTCCCGTTTTAGCACCAATTGAATTGAATGGGGTACTTCTCAAATGCGGCGGAAAGGGGACATGAATCGGGTGGGCCGGACCATAAGGGTTCCTTTTTTCCTTTGTTTACCAAAGATATGACGGCTGTCTTTGGCATGCAAGGAGTTGGAGAATCCTTGATGTTACGTAGGACGTTGCATCTTACCAGGTAAAAGGAAGAAGCATATTGCCGGGAGAGAGCATGCCTCGAACGTGTTCGGTGTATTTGAGTCCTCTGCCACTTTCCAATTCCTAAGTATGGGAAATGATTTTAAGATGGAAGAGAAGGATTTGGTGGTGCCATTGTGGCGTTGGTTGTTGGCTGATTGGCAGGTACAAGTACGTTTAATTGGATCCAAAATTCACTTTCAGACTTGGATTAGACTAGTCCTGTGACCAAAATAAGATCCAAAGGCATTCATACTTGGATCCGGACATTTAGTTTTACGTCTTGCTTTGAATCACAACTAGAATGAGTTGCATAATTGGATCCACTATGTTACATGATGGGTATGATTGGCTATATATATATATATATAGAGAGAGAGAGAGAGAGGGAGGGGCAAGTCGAATCCCACCACCATCAATAATAGGCCCTTCTCTGTGCTTCACCTATTAGGGCGTGCTTGCCTTTCTTGCACTTGTAGAGTTCTTGATGCCTTATTTTCCACTAGAAAACAATTTTGACTTAACCTAGGATGCAGTGTTAATGCTAGAAAATACATGAGGATATATGACAAAAGGTGGAGAGTTTCAAAATAGAAGAGACATGTGGCTCGTGAAGGTTCCAAAATGATTATGACATCGAGCGTGCAAAGATAAACCCCATGCACCTAAGCTAATCGTATGGATCATGAAGTCGGTTGATATATCCAATTGGCATTACAGCGAAAAGAGTGACATATAGAGAGCAGTGAGGAGTTATCATCGGGAATCACATCCAAAAAACTCGGTATATTATTTGTTGTTTATGTGAAAACCTATATAGCCATGTATAATTGAACCAAGAAACGAGGCAATGAACAAAATAATGATATTTTCTTCTACCTTTGCTTTTCCTACAAGAAAGCATAACTTAACGTTTTCATCTTCTTAGCACATCAAATTTTTTATCACCTAATACCTCATACATTCATGTTTCTCTCTTAAGAACAATGTTTAAAGTTCTCTTACACGCTCCTTCATCTTTTAGCATCTTGCAGCTTACTATGTTCAACCATTCGTATTGTGTTATCATTTCATATAGCAACACTATCATTTCCTTTTTTTTCCCTTCCAAAAGCCACCTTTCATTTCACGATGAAGCTGCAAACCCTTTTCTCGAAAGTCATTTGCACTTTTGGCAAGAAACACTCAAAAACATATGTAACAAACCTGAAGCTTTTAGCTTGAATAGCGAATGGACCTTCAGCATTGTGCCGAAAGACCTCAAAAGGTATAGAAAGGGCACCCACTGCAAAATTTTCCAGGGAAGACTTTAATTGTAGGACCTTGACGCAGGATTCAGCAAAAGGCTAGCAACCAGGCAGCTGCGTTGTGCTATTGATAAAAGAAGCAACTAATTTAGTTACTACTTTCGTTTCGAAGGACCTCTATTTTAAGTTTCCCTATGCATATTTGGATTCAGAATTTGGCCCAGGCTATTAAGTCGTGTTAGGATTCTGTGAGGTAGAGAAAAGCAAGAATCTGATTCCTACCTCCAAACCCATATCTGAATCTGAATTCAGTAGCACGTAACGTGATTAGGTAGGACTTGGCAATGCTATGATCCAACCTAAATCCGAGTACGAGCACGACTTCTGAAACATTTTTCAAACGCTTCTAAGTATTACATATGTCTGTGTGTGTGCACGCTGGCGTGCGCATGTGTGTACTAAAACAATGAAGATATATTTGCCAAATGCAAGATGACAACGTTACCTACTAGTTTACAAAAGCTTGTGCCGGTGCTTTAGTCAGTCTTTAGGGTATGATCCAAGGCGAATATGCCATAGCATATGCAAATGTAGGCTTCCCATAAAGGACACTGTCATAATTTTAAATACCATGAGAAAACAGAAATAGAGTCATCTGCGCATACAAAACTTTCTGAGGGAAATGCTCATGAGCCACTGCTCTTAGTATCATGTGTCACTTCTAGCCTGTTAGTTACAGAATCTGCACGCCGGTAGGATGTGAACATTTCCAAGTCGTATTCGAGCAAGATCGCAGAATAGAAAACAGTGGACCAGAGCTGTCTGCTAAGGCTTTACCCTGGAAGTACCAAAAGTTTAACAAGAGAAAAACTGCATATCTCGAAGCTAGTAGACAACACCTCTTACATGCAATTGATTGACCGGCTATTTCATCAAGATCAGATATACTTATGACGTTGTAATCGAGAATAGCAAATGCGCAAATCCAGAGTTTGTAAAACAATTTTAATCATGACAATAAGCTATTGTTGACTTGCGAACAAAAAGATGCACTCACCTAATACAAGGAAGAGGTTGTCACATGTCAGTGGCAGTGTCTTGGTGGTGGATATATTCTACCAGAGAATTTCCAGTCTCCAAGATAGTAATGGCTCAGCTTTCTCTTAGATGATGTCTTGCGGTGCAAAAGAAAATGGATACGGTAGGCATATCAGAAGTCCGAACAAGAGAACGGTAACTCCAAGAGCAACATATTTGTTGTCTGGATCACTTATCTCCTCAGAAAGAGGAGAAATCGGTCCTCTTTGCAGAAAGAATATCAAGGCAACCCAATAAAATGCAACATCGTTAAAAAATGAAGATAGCCCAAGCAGTGCAATGGAAGCTCCTGAAATACGAGCCCAAGCCTGACAAGCAAACAAACAATCTCTGTCATTCTGGCGTGGGTTTTATGGCATAAAGCAAAGAATGCATATCTATAAGCTTACAAGGTAATAAACAAACTCAATTCGTCATGTAGTTGGCTTTTGAGAAAACTCCACAACAACAACTAAGCCTTTTCCCATACTAGATGTACATGGATTCTTTGTTTTCACATGGCCCTATCATGTGCCATGCTAGCAGTTAACTCAATATAAATTAGATCATTCTTTATTGTTTCTTTCCAACACTTTTGTGATCGTTGCTTTTGAGAAAGCTCTGACTATGCAAAATCACAGCACCCTATCGTTTATTTGGACTAGTACCTTCCTTCCCCACAATGCAAATGAAATGCGTCCTCCATCAAGCTCGCCAGCAGGGATGCTATTGATAGCATTTATTAAAAGTGCAGACCATGCCCATAATACCAGAGGATTGATAGATAAGGGAGTTCCTTCTTTAAGAACATCTCCAAGGAGAAGCTTGGCTGCAAAATGAATCAGAGAATGAAGTTCAAACATGCAAACCAATGATCACAAGTTCTGAACAACAGAAAGGAAGTAGAATATCACACTCATGTCCGTTAAAAAATATATGATATGCATTACTATAGAGCAAAATTGATTCTTAGTGAATGTTAAGAAATCAAGTGAAGCCCTTTTGCTGATAACAATTACACAAAGCACACCTACATTAATCATCATCACCAAAAAGCATTCCTGGTGCACTTTAAATTGCTAATTACGTTCCTTTTATGGCCAATTACTATGAACACATTTTACATGAAGCAAGCTTTTTGAAGTCATGTGCATGTATATGCGTTTTTGCACATGCGTCGGTGTATATACTTCACATATATAGAGATAGATAGACAGATAGAGAGAGTGGGGTTACTTTACACCAAAATTGATTTCACATCCTATTCTCCAATCAGATAAGAGTAGATCTACTGCAGGTTCAAAATCATGCATGTATAGCATTAATTTACCAATAAAATCACATCATACATGTTAGAAACTAGAAAGTCAAAAATGCATAAAACAGGCGAAAGCAAGTGAAAGACAAACTGGCTCCGCAAGATCCAACAGAATAGATAATAACTACTACTTGCTTCCAAGTGGTATATTATTAAACCATGCATAGATATGTGGTTTAAGCTAAGACGATGCTTAACTAATTTAACAAGCCTCTGAATTCTTTCTGAAATCTAAAGCCACAAACGCCATGAACTGCACCTAACATGTTTTAGGCTGGCACTTCACTCCAACCAACGCACTTAGATCAATGTTGTAAAAATCGTATCAGGTCCCGTATCGGAAGCGATATACTAATTGTACCGTATCATACGATACAAACCTGTTTTATTTAGTTAAAGAAAAGACTTTAAAATCATTATTTTTTAACTTTTTTTGTTAAAAATTGTTTTATATTAATATATTAAGCTATATTTTCAAAATTCTTACTTTGTTACAGGATGGCGGGCACCTTGCTTGTATAATATAAAGTATAAACAGCCAGTTCATTGCTGGAGTAATGCTACTGTACAATAGGCCTAATGAGCCTACTTGCAGCAACTGTACACTCTGAGTACTGCTGTATGCATAATAGACCTAATGAGCCTAGTTGCAGCAATTGTACACTCAACTGTTCACTCTCCTGAGTACTACTGTAGAATAGGCGTAATGAGCCTAATTGCAGCAACTGTATACAGTTAACCAGCCAGCATACCTAAGATAATGACTTGTACTTACTTATAGGTAGTTGCTTGGTATAACAAACATAGCATAATGTTTATATATTATTCTAATATACGATATGGATATGATGCATAGCGTATTGCAACAATACAGTATGATATGCAAGTGATACGCAAGATATAGAACGATAAATGAACCCCAACAATACAGATACGTGGATGTATCGATCCAACTACTGATATACGATATTATCATATATAACATTAACTTAGATAATGACACACCAGACAGATGCTAAAGGCAAGCATCTAGATCAGTTGTATAATAACTGACAATAAACTTTGGACACATCATCAGCCTTATAGCACCGGATTGCTTTTATAATGAGGCGCAGTTAGAAAGGTCTTGGTATAAAATAAAGGTTAGAATCGTTGTTTAAGATTTTGTCGTGATGTGCTTAAAAGGTCTATAGACAAGAAATTGAAAAATGTTCTCTCCTATATTTTGCCATGATATGCTTAAAGGGAAGGCCTATGGACAAGAAATTGAAAACGTCCTCTCCAATAGGAAGGCATGTTGACAAACATAACGTACTTATTCAACAACGCCAATAGTGATTGTAGTGTAACTTATGCTCACCTAGGCCACCAACAAGAAGTGATTCATGGAAAATAGATGGATCAACCACAATCCCAAGCCCATCGATAGGTGGCAAGATGAAACCCAGCAGCAGGAGAAAGAAACCCAATGAAAACCCAGCAAGTGGACCAGCAGCAGCTAGTTTAAAAAAGTCTTCCCGGTTGCGTATGATACTTAAGATTCTTGTGATAGTACCAAAACAACCAATCTGTAATCAAGTCTTAGCAGTAAACCAATAATGAAAGATTGAACACCCAAAATATCCAAGAAAACAGTAACGATTACAATCCAAATGCATTCTTTAGTTTTGACATTCAGTACGTGAAGCAAGCTGAGAAGAAGACAAACAACAGCCGTTGATTGTAATTCAGCCACATGTCATGCAAGCATGCGTTGGAAATATTGAATCTCCCTGTAGCATAGTAGTGTCACTAGAAAGCAGGTTACCCTTAATAAAAAGATGAATCCTTGATCAAATGATTAAAATACATCTCTACTTGACCTCAAATTCCATGCAAGACAACCGATGGAGACATTTCTGGAAACTCGTGTCCACGGGTGAGACAGGCAGGATTGAAGAAAGTGTCAAAGGCATGCTTTCAGTGAAAAACAGAAAAAGTAAGAGAACATTACCTGCCAACTAGGAACAAAATATGGTAAGCCAAGCTTAGCCCCCATGGATTGAGCACTTAAAATATGACTGACTTCATGCGCAGATAGCACAGCTATTGTTACGAGAGCTCCAGGAACACCATCCTTCAACAAATCAAGATTGTCAAATGTAGATCTGCAATTTACAACATCTGAAGTTTATGCCTGAAACTGAAACTATCCAGTAAGTACCGAAAAGGCCAAAACACCTGTAAAAGGTTAAGCCCTAGAAAATGTAGTATATACTATATAGATCATAAAAGTTAAAGAGGCACTTGAGAATGAAAAGAGTAACGAGAGTTGGCTTCTTCTCAATAATTCATGTACATTTACTAAACAAAGGTTCATCAGCCAAAATTTGTACACTGCTTCAGCGCATTAAACTATTGAGAGATGACAGTGCAATGCAAACATATATCGGGGATTAGTCTTTGTCAGAAGTGAAAATGAATAGAGGAGAACGCTTACAACAAATTTGACTGGAGTGCAGGAACATTTCGAAGGAGCAAAGTGAAAATGGCCACTAATCCAAATGCACCAGCGGCAAACCATTCAGGAACAGCTGCAAAAACCAAACCGCCACATAATGCAAAAACATACAACTTCGTTACATAACAATAACCATTCATGCCATATAATCCTCTAAAAAAATTAATATCCCAAGTTACATGGATATACTCTCAGATGGTCATTATCATGCCAATAGAAACTGTCTGGAAATGTAACACATATAAAGATGCGACATATTAATAAAAAATATTCATATTTAATCATAACTTCTTTTAAGTACCAATGAGATGCACAAAGATGTATACCAGTGGCTTCAGGCTGCAAAGATTGCCTCGGAACTACTACTGCTACAGGTTTCTCATCCTGTGGATTGATGAGCAGGAACAATTTATATTCATCTGCAAATCTATCCTGCAATGTAAGATATGAAACTTTCAAATACAATGCCCAGGTAATTGAGATTTTCAGTGCCCAGACACAAAGAAAATCACCTGCATCCTTCTTGTTAGTTTCTCAAAGCTTTTAGATGCCTGTCCTCTCAAGTTTCCTTTGAACAGTACTCCACCCTGAAATACAATTGCGGAATAGATATTTCCCATCAAGTTACCAAGAAAATTAGAAAGGAAACAAGCATCAATTTGTTTTCCTGCACATATTGCAGAGCTAGTTTCTTCTGCACATGTTGATGGATGCACAGATGCAATAGAAAGAAGGATCGCAACTCACGTATGTAACAGGTAAAATGGAACTCGTGAAATTTTTCCAACAAAGTTCTTACCTCATATGGCTCCTGGCTTGTGACAAAGAATGTATCGAATCCAAACACCTGATCCCTGAGAATATCTATTGATGCCTTTGGAATTCTGATCGGCTCGCCCACTTGCTGGAGTGATGATTTTGAATTGGGAAAGCCAAACCAATGCAATATAAGTACAAGTACAATGTAACGTTTAAAAGAGTCACAAGTTTGCACTGAATTCTTCTTTTCCCAAATTTAAAAAGAGACAGTTATGAAAGGCTTGTAAAAAAATGTACCTTCATCCCTGGCAAGGGGGAGCCACTAGCTAGTTCAACATCTTCATTAGCCTAAAGAATGGCAATTATATAATAGTGTTCTAGTTAGAGGAGAAGAAATCATGTTCCATCTAACAACAAAGATAACGTGCCCAATTTCACTTGTAATATAACAATGAGCAAGCATGTATGCTGACACCTGCTTATGAACATATTGGCACAAACTAGCTAACAAAAATGAAGTACGATCCTTTTCTTCACATTGAATTGCATCTACCAAGAAATTACTTGGGTTCCCAATTGAGCATCGTAATTCCCATTGCTGTTGTCAGGTCTGTCACTCATGCCAAGTGCCGCCTTCTCTTCAGGTTGATTGTCATTCTATGAAAGATACACAACAGTATTAGCCAATTTCAAGGTGCAAGAGAAGATGAAACTTTTCATACACGCTATATAGAAATGATTATAATCTGAATGATACACAAGACTGGTGTTTGACTGGTTCCGACTCGCCTGGTTTGGAATTAGAAGGCTCAATAATCACAAGTGGTTCAAACAATTCGACTTGCATGGAGCTTAGGTTAAAGTCTCCAAAGCTAAGGCTTAGCCTATTCTCATCGTAAACTGTGATACAAGATCATTTTGTACTCGTGAATGTTCTTTATCCCTTGCAACTAATAGGGTGAGGACTGAGGACTGCCTTTTTCTGTGAGCATGACGAACAACTGAAGGCAGAATTGATTACAGAAGCACTTTTTTGACTTATCCCACTGTAGAATATTGGAATACCCAGGAAACATACGTATGTATGTATGCATATGTACATATCTGTGTGTGTCGCATTCTTGGTTTGTTCCCTGTATCATGCCCACTTCTGTAAGTCTCCTAAGGAGTTGAAGAAAAGGCAAAGTATCAATAAAAGTTGTTGCTATGTCCTTTTTAAGATTTGGAATTCATGATGGTATCTTTCTGGTGGAAGAAACTATCATACGTAAAGCTGTTAGCTGACTTATCCAGTCTCGTGTTATTGATTTTTTCTCTTATGCAGAGGCTTCTAGAGTGACGCCAAAATTTTGTTGCAGGTCTTTCCCTTTGCACCAGATCTTTCCCTTTGCAAAAGGATGCAAAGCATTCAAAACCTCAAAGGACTTGATCTTTTTTCACGCTACCTATTATGAAGCCAAAAGCCCTGAGTTTGCCTTTTCATCACACTAATAGCAGAGTGTCTTTTGCACTAAGCTTTTCCATGTAGAAATCATCTAAAGCTAGCCTACCCTTCAGCTCTATTATGACAGATTTGGTATGCAACCTCTTCTTTGAAACGGAGACAGGAATCTAGATCCATCATCCCCTCATGGACAACTTGATACTCAAGTATGTTGGTGGAAGGAATCTGTTACTTTTCTTCTTAACGATGGAACAGAACCAACTCCAACATGTACCCCAAGCACGGACTAAATTTACCACAAAGATTTAAAATTTTGTTCAAACAAATAAAGTATGATTCAAAGGCATGAATGGGAACAACCACGGCAATGATAAGAATTTTCACATGAACCCCACAGGAAAAACGATGTGCATCGAGCTACTCGGACTAAATGGTGGAACCTCAAAAGCGAGAAAGAAGATATATTTAAAAAGAAAGTCCTTCAAGGAGATGTTTGGAATTATGTTGGCACACCCTGTGATATGTGGAACAATATGGCTATACATATTAGGAAAGTGGCGAAAGATGTGTTAGGGGTATCTAAGAGAGGTGTACCGGCACAAAAAGAAGCTTGGTGGTGGAGTGAAGTAGTACAAAATAAAATCAAGGCAAAGAGGGCATGTTACAAATTACATTATGCTAAGAAAACTAGTGAAACTTTAGAAGCTTATAAGAAAGCAAAGAAGGAAGCGAAAAAGGCCGTTAGTGAAGCAAAAGCTAAGATTTGGGAGGACTTATATAAAAAACTCAACTCAAAAGAGGGTAAAAGAGATATTTTTAGGATAGCTAGGGCTAGAGATAAGAAAACTAAAGATCTTAATTATGTTAGATGCATAAAAGATTAAGAAAACTAAAGATCTTAATTATGTTAGATGCATAAAAGATGAGGATGAAAAAATTCTAGTGGCAAATGATGATATAAGAAATAGATGGAAAAACTATTTTTATAATCTTTTTAATGAAAATAAAGATGTTAGTATTAGTTTAGGAGATTTAGCCAAGTCAGAAAAGTATATAAACCATAATTTCTATCGACGTATTCAAAAGAATGAAGTCAAAGAGGCTCTTAAACATATGAAGGGTGGTAAATCGGTAGGACCAGATAATATTCCTATAGAAGTTTGGAAAATACTAGGAGAAATAGGAATCACTTGGCTCACAAGACTATTTAATGAAATATGGAAAAACCAAAAGATGCCCGAGGAATGGAGAGCAAGTACACTTATACCCATATATAAGAACAAGAGAGACGTTCAAAATTGTGCGAATTATCGAGGTATCAAGTTAATGAGTCATACTATGAAATTATGGGAAAGAATTATCGAACGTAGGTTAAGACAAGTATCAAGTACAACGGAGAACCAATTTGGATTCATACCAGGCAGATATAGTATCGAAGTGATTCACCTTTTGAGACGTCTTATGGAACATTTTAGAGCAAAAAAGAAAGACCTTCACATGATATTTATTGATCTAAAAAAAAGCTTATGATAGGGTACCGAGAGAGGTTCTTTGGAGAACTTTGGAAAAAAGAGGTATCCCATTGACATATATTAGCCTTATAAGAGACATGTATGATGGTGCAAAAACATGTGTGAGGACTCACAAAGGAACGACAGACTTCTTTGAAGTTAATATTGGGTTACATCAAGGATCAACTTTAAGTCCATATTTATTTATAATGGTGATGGATGAGTTAACAAAACATATTCAAGATGAAGTACCTTGGTGTATGTTATTTGCAAATGACATTGTATTAGTGGAGGAGTCTAAGGAAAAAGTTAATAGAAAATTGGAACTATGGAGAGAAATATTAGAAAGCAAAGGCCTCCGACTTAGTAGAACAAAGACAGAATATATGGAATTTAAGTTTGATCATTTGGTTACTTCAGAGGACATAGAAATTAAAATTGACACACATTGCATTACCCAAAAGGAAAGTTTTAAATACCTAGGGTAAATTTTTCAGAGTGATGGAAGAATTGATGGAGATGTTACGCATAGAATTATTGCTGGTTGGTTAAAATGGAGAGGAGCATCATGCATTCTTTGTGATAAGAAGATAACATTAAAGTTAAAAGGTAAATATTATAGAGCAGCAATTAGGCCTGCCATGTTTTATGGTTCGAGTGTTGGGCAATTAATCATCAACATGTACAAAAGATGTCCGTGACAGAAATGAAGATGTTAAGATGGATGAGTGGTCATACAAGAAAAGACCGTATACATAATGAGGTTATTAGAAACAAATTAGGAGTGGCACCAATAGAGGATAAAATGAGAGAACATCGTTTAAGATGGTTTGGACATATAGAAAGAAGATCAAAAGAAGAACCAGTAAGAAGGTTAGAAAAACTAAATTTGGAAAGTATTAAAAGAGGTAGAGGACGACCACAAAAGTGGAAAGAAACAATAAAGAATGATCTAGCTTATTTGGCACATGATAGGGATATGTGGAAACAAAGAATCCATGTAGCCGACCCCGTCTAGTATGGGAAAAGGCTTAGTTGTTGTTGTTGTTGTAACAACACAGGAAAAACGATGGAATCAATGAAGCTGCACAAACGAAAAGGAAGAAGGATAAGACATGCCAGAAAAAAGAAAGGACAAGCAAGTTCAACTATATACCTGCTCGTCATTGCTCTCTGGTTCCGTCTCCGTGCCTGGAGAAGTTGCATGAGAAATCAAGTTCCTACTGCCTGAATAAAGTGTCCTGCACTCCCAAAATCAAACAAATCAACATAAACAGACTTTAATAACCGAATCAAGTGGATCTGATGGATTCCCCAGAACGAGAAACCTGACCTGATGGCAAGCCTCTTGTGCGGATAAGGAATCCTAACCCTCAACAGAGACGGTTTCCTTCTTGAGAAGCAAGAGAAGACGGACGAGGGAGCGATGGATGGAAGATGATAGCCGTAGCGGGCGGTGCTGTGAAGGAAGGTCGGGAGCTTCGCTCCTAACGCAGTATGCGGTTTCATCTCCGGCCGCTGGAAGATTAACTAAGCGCACGAGCTGTCCATGGCGTGGCCAGAGAAGAGTGGGTTTGAGGAAGTAATTGGGGGAGGCCCACCGTCTGCGTTCCGTGGGGGAGGATTTGAAGGGGTATGGCGGGAATTAACTGCGGCCCCATCCCATCCAGAATCACCGCGCTACTAGACACGGAAGAGCACACGCTTCAGCCAATCACGCGCGTCTCCCAACAAAGGATGTCATGTCTATCCATCTTTTGGATCTGCACGAGACTGCGGGTGTTCATGGTCCCATTCTGGATTGATCTTGAACGAAACGTGTACAACCAATCGGTCTTCAGTTTTTAGAAAGCAAAACCACGCCAATCCCTTCTGTTGGACAAAATTTTGTTTTCGCAACTTCGGAAGGCTCTTTCGACAGTCATGGTATTCTTGAAGAGAAATAAGGGTTGAGAAGAAAAAAAGGTTACCCATTTGTCCCTCTGGTCCATGTGCTCTCTTGGCAATCACTGGCCGCCCCCTTTCGTTTGAAAAAGGAGACCCGAGGGAGATTATGTCACAGACAAATCCGTAAGCACGCTTGTCGATGCGCTCCCTACATCCGGAAGCTTCACCATGTACTATGTCGACCTTTAAACCCCCTTGTACAGACACTTTGCTTTGCGTGTGTGTCCGTTGTAAAGTTCGGGTGTGTTTATAAACCCGAGCTAAGTTGTGTGAGTCAAGTAGGTCTAGGCTAAGTCGTGAGTTAGTCCTAGACTAGGTTGGGTCTGCATTTCAGTTCTTGTATGGATTGGGTATGAATCCACGTATTGGGTCTTTGGTTTAGTTCAATAGGTAGACTTAGTGTAGGCTGGTTCACGTTTGAACCGTGGGTCACCTGGAGGGAGCGGTTATGAGAGGGAATTGTCCCTTGCATAAACCGCCAGGTGCTGTGAAGGGAGAGTTGTAGTTATCCAAGCTTGCATTTCCTTGAGGACAAGTCATGGGCTGCGGTTACTGCTAGATGCTGGGATGAGAGGCAACAGTTGGAGCGGTTCTCAGCATAGCCTTTAAGGAAGACAACAGGGAGTTGCTGTAGTTCAAGTGTTCCTATGGATTGCGCTGGAGAAACGGTGGCTGGAAATTTGAAGCTGGAGAAGCCGAAGGGAAGTGTGGCGGACAGTTACAACAGACGTTGTTCCTTGATGAAGCTGAAGAGAACCTGCATTCATTGCGGCAGTAGGTTGTTCATTGCGTTAGGTGCAGAAGCTTCATTGTGGCATCCGATTCCCTCTGGCTGTAGGTAGCAGCTGGGTTTTCCCTGGGCAGACTCTGTTCCCTTGTGAGAGGTGCAGTCAACCGAGCGTTCCTTGTAGCAGCCGAGCATCATGGAGCGTTGGGGCTGAAGGAAAGGCTTACGGACAGTTGTAGACCGTTCGTTGTTGCAGTAGTGTTTTTCTCTTGGTGACAATCGAGTACCTCCTGCTATGCATGGCAACCGGGTATCATCTTGCAACAGTGCATCCATTTATCCCTTATAGTGGAACCTTTCCTTGTGGAGCAGATCCTCTTCGTGACACTTAGCTAGGCGAGTGATATCTCTGCTGGGTTAAGAATGAACCTTAACTAGCTAGGGATTAACCGAGTGGGGTGAAGAACTGTGTGTCTTCAGATCAGTCCTTGGTGTGTGTGTGTGTTACACCATTAGTTAGGCGAGAGTTATTCTTTGCTCAGGTTCCATGGGAACCTTAACTGACTAAGTGAACCCGAAGGCTTGTGTGTGATCTGTACAACGTGTATATTCAGTCCAATTTCTGTAAACTGTGTGTGCAGTTGATATGGTATGTGTGCTAAGTACGGTTTGTCACACCAAAAGCATGGAAATCAAAGGAGCTGGTACTCCATTCCTACACTCCCACTGTTAAGGGTTTGTGATTCGAGTGAATCAAATAGCCAAGGAGAGTCTGGAGCGAGCCTTCCGCTGAAGAGGAACGTTTGTAGTCGCACAAACACATTCCGAAATAGAGGTTGAAAGAATCATTCGGTGATTCTTGCCATCACAGGCAAACTGAGTTTTGAAAAATTAATTTCAAAAATTCGGTCCGTGACATTTGGTATCAGAGCCTATATTGCTCGATTCCATGCATTTTTAGCAGAAAAATCGATTCGATTGAATTTGTGATTGAAAAATTTATCATTCGGTGATTGAAACACGCAATCGGAATCAAACCGAACGAAGACAACAAAATTATGCCAGATGATTTCTGTAGAATTTGTGATTCGATTTTGGACTGCATAAGTTGATTGGAACGTGGAGAAAACAATTCCAAAGCATAGTATTTCTATCAAACTTTGATAGAAAGTACTCGGTTCATGAAAAGCACAGAGGTTGTTGTCCGAAACCTTCAGCCGAAGTGGACCAGAAAACCAAATTTTTCAGAAATCTGTGTTTTACAGAAATCCGAGGAATTGAATATGTTTTTGGTGAAAACTGAATCTAACAATTAGTTGTTTAGTGACAGGAGACCTTAGACAGATTCAAGGAAGATTGATCAGCCGAAGTTGGCAGGAAAAATTTGGTGAAATCCGCCGAAAAAGTTGATTTGTCGGCGTTGCAGAAAATCTTATATATAAAACAGAAAGATAGATTTTGGCGATTTTGTGCAGACGATTTGACAGAGTTAACGTAGTCGGATTCTGCCAAAATTTATCAGATAGCTTCTATGTATACCAGTCTACAATAATTTACTCTTGGATTTTTATTTCGGTGTTTGTAAGTGGTTCATTCAGAGTCAAGAAGTCAGCCTAAAAATCAACTGTACAATTTGCAGAAAAATTTCTGCTAAGTCTGTAAGTCTGTCCAAAATTGTTGGTTCGTGTTCTTATTTCGAGTCTAAAGTGTAAATGGAGTCTGTATACTTCATGGGGAGGACCACAAGAGGATTAGGGGATGATGCAGGTCCATCCTATCGACCCGAAACGGATGAGTTGCTGACATAGATTTTGCAAAGGCTTGACTCCTTGCAAACCACTCAAGTAGAGCTTCAACAAAACCAGGATTTGATGAAGCAAAGCCAAGCTCAATTGGTCGTGCATGTGGCGAGGTTGCAGAAGTAACCCATACATTCAGACATCGAAGCTGAGGTTCAACTTCAAACTCCAGTTTCTCTCGTTGACATGTGTGAAACGACACATGATCTTAACCTTTCTTGCTAAAAAATCAAAGTCCCCGAATCAACACCCTTTGGAGGTGTTCGAGATAGGAAATAATTGCAGAATTTTCTATGGGATTTAGAGAGATACCTGAGTGTATCCTAAGTAGCCGATCATAGCAGGGTGCTAGTAGCTACTTTATTTTTGAGAGATGATGCAAAGGTTTGGTGACGCACGCGAAAGGACGCAACCGCCAGTGGTGGTGCCGCTCTTCCCTCGACTTAGGAAGAATTCCGCTTCAAACTCCGGAAGCAGTTCACGCCTACAAATAGTAGTCATCGGACTAGAGAACTTCTCTCGAAACTCAAGTACACGGGTACTCTACATGAGTATGTGCAGCATTTCAGCTTGTTACTTCTAGAAGTTCATGACATGACCGAAGTAGATAAGTTGTTTTACTTCGAGTAGGGATTACAGCCTTGGGCCCAAGTGGAACTTAGGCAAAGATGTCCCTCGACTGTTACTGAAGCTATTTCAGCTGTGGAGACTTTTGTAGACCTTCGATCTACAAAGAGTGAGAATAATCCGAAGAAAAAAGATAAGAAATCAGGATCAGGAAAAAGTAAAACTAAAAGATGGAATAAAAAGAAAAATGGATCAACGGTGAACTCAAAAGAAGGATCGAGAGGAGTCAAAGGCAAAAAGGTGCCACATAAAGAAGACAAAACTCAAGGCACATGTTTTTTATAACAAGGTCCTCATCTGATGAGATTTTACCCCAAGAAGGCAAAAATGGCAGCCTTGATCGCCGATGAAGAAACGACAGGCACTAGCACTAGCACCGACGCCCAAGCCACGTCTTTCCAGCTCTTAGGAGCAGCTTATGTGCATGATTGTAGACACGCAAAAATTTTCACTCTGGGTTCTTAAGCCTGAAGTGAACTTTTTTTTTCGTGTCTAAGTCGCTTTAAAAGGGCGTGCCAGCTAGCTTACTCAAACTAACGAAGTATATTTTAAAATATCTGACTTATGGGGTGATTGTGGACAAGTGGGCTCTTTTCGTCGCAAATATTCTTGAACCGATGCTCAAGGGTCAGTTTATATGCTTTAGAAAATATCGATTTGAATAAGCATGGACTTTTGAAAAAGAGTACGAAAGTATTTGAGCGAATGTATGCCTATGTGAAGATTTTATTTACGTGGGTGTTTGCACGTATCTATGTCTTTGAGTTTTATTTACCTAGGTGTGAGGTGTGTGCATCAAGTGCCTAAGTCTTGGAGTATTTACACGGGTTGTTCGGGGTTTGTTTGATACAAGTATGCGCACTATCTCGAGTATGGCGGATATGCAATGCAACTCACACAGTTGGACCTTAAAACCTGAAATTGAAAGACATAGCTGAAGGAAAATTGCGGAAGGGAAATATAGATATAAGAGCGGAAAGGCTCAATGTGTGTGTGTTGTGTATAAATGTAAAGACAACTCACACGACTTGGAATGTAAAATCCCGCTCGACTTAAATGTAAATTACGGAAGGGAAATACATATATATATATATATATATATATATATATATATATATATATATATATATATATATATATATATATAAAAGCCTGAAGGTCGTCAACGTGTGCATGTGTGTTGTGTATAAATGTAAAGACAACTCACACGACTGAAAATTAACAACTCAAAATTGAAAGACATACACAACTGAACCGGAAAAACTTACGTAACTGAAAATATAGATATGGCTATATCTTAGTGGTTGTCGAGGCCAAAATGTGCGTGAAGGTGCTTGATCAAGAGCTCGGGTGTCTTTGGGTGCGAGTGTAGAATTTTAAATGACAACTCACACGACTTAAAGTAACAACCCAACTGAATGGAAATACATATATGATAAGAGCGAAAGCTTAATACACGCGTGGGTGTAGTGTGTAAATTTAAAGACAACTCACGCAGCTCTTACTAGAGTCTTTGGAGTAAGAGCGAAGGCTCAATTGTGAATGTGGGTGCTTAGTGTATGAGATAAGAGCTAAAGCTCAAGTGCACGTGGGTGTCTCGTGTACGAGATAAGAGTTAAGGCTCAAGTGCACGTATGTGTCAAGCAACAATATTACATCCTGGGAGGAGACAACGCTCCATTCATACAACCCCGTACCCGAATTGAATTAAGTATAAAGCAAGTTAGCGTAAGAGACCAAGTATAGACACTTACAAATAGCTAGTCCGTCTTCACTTGCTTGTACTTGGGCTTGTGTTTCACTTCGGGCAACCAAGGACGTGCTCTCCTTGAAGCTTGAGGCGTGAAGTGGCTGGCCGGAGGTTGAGCTTGGTGGGTTTGAGGCTTAAGAGGTAAGGCTCATGACCAGGTAGGGTGTGGGTCTTAGTGGGTTTAGTGGGATAGGCAAGGGAGGTCACGGGTGTGCTAGGTGGTATGTGGTAGGATAGGATGAGTTGGGGTGCTAGGCAAGAGGTCACAGCAGGGGTGTGATGTGGGGTATGGGAGTGTAAGGCGGTGGATGTGATGAAGGGAGTTGGAGTCGCTGCTAGGTCGGTGGGAGTGGAAGGTGGGGAGTGAGTGTTAGGTTGGGGCAGTAGGTCGGCTAAGGGTGGTGTGGGATGATAGAGGTAAGTCGGCTAGGCTAGGCGACGACAAAGGGTTGACAGGCGTCGAGGAGGCGCGTGGTGTCAGGGAGGTGCATGACGTTAGGAGCGGGTGCGGGGCGCACAGGGTGGCAGTGGAGCGAGTGCGGGGCGCACAGGGGCTCGCGGGTGACGACGGTAGTCGGTGGGAGTGTAGGAGGGGCTATCATTTGGGGGCTAGGTGGTTGTGGGTGAAGTAAAGTGAACTCGGCCAGCCAAGGCAGGGCCGAGTGGTGGCCAGGGTTCGGTGAGGGCAGGCGGTGAAGTGGAGGTGGCTGTGGTTTAGGTGGAGTCGGTTGGGAAAGGTGAGTTAGCTAGGTGGGTTCGGCTAGGTCTAGGTGGAGTTGGTTGGAAAGGTGGGTTCGACTAGGTCTAGGTGGAGTTTGTTGGAAAGGTGGGTTAGCTAGGTGGGTTCGGCTAGGTCTAGGTGGAGTCAGTTTAGGTGGTTTAGAGGGATTCGAGAGAGATGGGCTAGGTGAGTTTGTTAGGCTTACCTTAGGGCGCGATCTTGGGGTGTGCTCAAGCCCCAAATCAGCCCCTCCAAAGCCTTCTTATTCAAGCAAATCCAACCCTTAATTAAGGTGGCGAAACCCACACTAATCCCTCTTTAAGCTCACAATTAACCCACTAAACTAAATTAAGAAAGCACTAAGCACTCACCTTATTACCCTCTCTCTCCTCCAAGTGGATTTCACGTGAACTCTTGGGGACCCCCTCACTCTTAATTATAGGCAAATGAGGTGGGTCTTGAATATGAGTGTTGGGTTTGGATCGTAGAATCCATGTCTGATCCAAACACTATTTGGATCTGGATCTTGAATCTTGAATATTTTGAGATCCATATCCGATCCAAATCCAACATTTTTATGGATATGGATATGGATATTTTGGTTCAGATCCGATCAAATCCAAACACTATTTGGATCAAATCCAAACACTATTTGGATCAAATCCAAATACTATTTGGATCAACCCAAATCCAAACACTATTTAGATATGGATCTGGATATTTATGGTCCAGATCCAATCCAAATTTTCTCTGGATGGTCTTTTATCAGCGCTTCATCTGGTGCTGGGTTTTTCCCAACTTTGTCTCCCGGATTCTATCTCGCCATTCTGGACTCTGTTTTTGTTCATCTTGGCCTTTTCTGATTTAGATCTCCGTCGCTTGGATAGGGATGCTTGATTTGGCTTTTAGGTGCTCTAGGCTTGCTTTTTGCATCGGGCCTAGGCCTTCCTTTCGCCTTTTGACCCTGACTTTTATTAGGCTAGGGTGTTGCTTTTTGGGCTTTTGCCCCCATTCTTGAGGCTGCTTTGAATTTGGCCTTCATGGGCTGGTTTCTGGGCTGCTTCTTGATTAGGTGTCGTCTTCCCTACTTCACCTGCTTATCTTTTGTTTTTTGGGTAAAATGGGACTTAGCTCGAGTTGACGACATTCATACTAGATATGGGGTTCAAAACAGTATTTACAAGCTTTTTGGGAAGCTCTTGGGTTTTTGAAAATGCAAAATGGCCTTTTGGGTTGATTTGCAAACCAAGAATTTGTTTTCTAAAATCGTGAGATTTTGGGGTGTTTACAGTGATGAATCATGCCACAGCCTGATATTCATTGAGGCATGGATAGGTGATCCCATAGTACGAGCACTAGCTGACACCGGTGCCTCCCATTCAATTATCTGCATGACTCTATCCACACAGTGGGGTTTGAGGCTAAAGTAGTCCGAACAACGATTGAGGACGGTGAATACGAATGCTTCTAGAGTTGCTGGTATAGCAAGAGCTTGTCGTATCAAAGTTGGGTGTTGAAATGGTATTTTAGATTTTATAGTCAGCACAATGGATGATTTTGGAGTTGTGCTTGGTTGTGATTTCTTTTGTGTAGCTAGCATGATAGCTGCACCACACCTTGGAGGATTGGTGTGCGTGGATCCCATACAGCCTAGATTCATACCTCAGTGTGATCCAAGTAAGGCTCATAATCTTTTGACATGTAGAGCAATTTACTTGTCTGTGATGCAACTCAAAACCGGTCTCCGTAAGGGACACCCCACATTACTTGCGGTTTTGAGGGAAGATGAGAGGGATAGTGGAGATGAAAGGGTTCCACCAGAGATAGAGCAAGTGTTGCTCACCTTCTAGGATACGATGCCAACCGAACTCTCTAAAAGTTTACCACCTAGGCGGGGTACTGACCATGAGATTGTGTTAGAACCAGGGGTAGGAGCGCCATCTCGAGCCGCTTATAGGATGAGTCCTCAAGAGTTGGAGGAGCTCAGGAAACAATTGGGGGAGCTCTTGGAAGCCGGGATGATACAACCGTCGAAGTCACCTTTTGGTTCGTCGGTACTATTTCAGAAGAAGTCTGATGGTTCTCTATGGATGTGCGTCGATTACCGAGCACTTAACAAGGTAATGGTGAAGGACCGTTACCCAATCCCATTAGTAGCTGACCTTTTTGATCGACTCGAAGGAGCGAGGTGATTCACGAAATTGGACCTTCGATCGGGCTATTGGCAGGTGAGAATAGCACCTGGAGATGAGGCCAAGACGGCCATGGTGACACGGTACGGAGCATATGAGTTTCTGGTGATGCCTTTCAGGCTCACAAATGCTCCAACAACCTTCTGTAGGCTGATGAATAAAGTATTAGCAGGTTATATCGATGAATTTGTGGTTGTATACCTAAATGATATCGTGATCTATAGTCGGAACTTGGAAGAGCACATCCAACATCTCACATTGGTTTTTGAGAGATTTAGATCACACTCTCTCTATGTGAAGAGAGAGAAATGCATATTTGCTAGGAAAACCATCACTTTTCTTGGGCATATTATTAGCGGAGGTGAGATCTTCATGGACCCCAAGAAAGTCCGTGCTATTCAGGGGTGGGAAACTCATAGAGATGTTGGTGAGATACGGAGTTTCCTTGGGCTAGCGAATTATTATCGAAAATTTATTCAAGATTTTTCGAAGATCGCAACACCAATGACTGAACTATTGAAGAAAGGGAGAACTTGGGAGTGGACACCCAAAAGCGTAGAGTCCTTCGAGGCCCTTAAAGCCTTGGTTTGTCAGGAACCAGTACTATGTCTCCCAGATTTCAGTAGATCCTTTGAAGTACATACGGATGCGAGTGACCGAACACTCGGAGGTGTTCTGACCTAGGATGGGCATCCTATATCTTTTGAGAGTAGAAAGCTTAAGGACGCGGAGACTCGATATCCTGCGCATGAGAAGGAATTGCTGGCAGTCGTACATTGCCTTTAGATTTGGAGAGTTTATCTTCTTGAAACCCACTTTTCTGTTCTAACTGATAATGTGGCAAATACGTTATTCAAAACCCAAAAGAAGCTCAACATGCGACAAACGCATTGACTTGAGACTCTAAAGGAGTACGATTTCGACTGGATATATAGGCCAGGCAAGAAAAATGCAGTGGCCGATGCATTAAGTCGAAAGAGGGTTGAAACTTTGTGCGCCATTACTAGAATACATGGGGAGATGATTGATCGAGTAAGGCAAGTAATTGATTAGGATACTTCGTACACGCATATTGTATCTCAAGTAGAATCCAGTGTAACCGATAGATATGAGATCAGAGATGACTTGGTATGGACCAAGAATCACCGGTTATTTATACTTGGAGCTGGAGACTTGAGGAGGATGTTGATGCACGAAGTACATGATGCAGAGTACGTAGGACATCTAGGGATAGAGCTTACCATCGCCCTTTTAGCCCAGGGATATTACTTGCCCCGAATGGCTCGCAACGTAGTTGATTATATTAAGATGTCCTATCTATCAGCAAGACAAAGTGGAGCGACGACGACCAGCTGGGTTACTCCAACCTCTTCCGATACCAAAGAGACTGTGGAAATCCGTTTCCATGAATTTTATCTCAGGATTGTCGAGAGTAGATGACTTTGAGATGATATTGGTGGTAGTAGATCGGTTCTCAAAGTATGGTGTCTTTATGCCCACACTGCGAGAATGCAATGCAAAAGAGATAGCTCGTCTTTTCTTTAAAAATATAGTAAAACATTTTGGCATTCTAAAAGAGATTATCAGTGATCGCGATGCTCGCTTTACGAGCCAATTTTGGATCGAATTGTTCAGATTCATGAGAACACGTCTCCTGTTCTCATCATCACAACATCCACAAATCGATGGTCAAACGGAGAGACTCAACGCGATGCTAGAGGAGTGTCTACGCCACTATGTCTCTGCTAGTCATAATAACTGGGTATTTCTTCTGGAGGTGGCGCAGTACAATTACAACTCCTACAAAAGCTCAGTCACTGAGAAAAGTCCCTTTGAGCTTACATTGGGTTGGTAGCTACTCGGACCCTTAGAGCTTGTACAAGAGAATGAGACAGAGAATTGTCCAGCAGCCTTGCATGAGTTACGCAATAGGCAGACCTTGTACAAAGAAGCGAAGACTTCGCTCGAGAGAGCAAGAGCCCGGATGATAAGGCAGGCGAACAGGCATCGACGTGATGTTGAGTTTGAGGTTGGAGATGAGGTTTGGATTCAGATACCTAAGTATATCCGAAAGCAAGTTTATAAGGGCAGTCACATGGGACTGAAGCCAAAGTACGACAGACCATTCAGAGTGATACAACAGATAGGTAAGGTAGCTTATCGATTGGAGTTACTAGATCATCTGAAGATCCATCCAGTCATCCATATATCCCAGCTGAAGAGGTACTTCAAAGATCCACAGAGGCTTGAACGCAGACCACTACCATTGGTTATATAAGATATTCCAGCAGTCGAAGCATTGATCACTCACAAAGTAGATGGAGCGGGACCACGACGGCAAACCCAATATCTTGTACGGTGGACAGGTGGAAGCGCTAATAATGACTCATGGGTGCCATGCGCACAACTTTGGCAATATGAGTAGATGCTTCGTGATTACCATGCGGCCTCAGGGACGAGTCTGGACTTCGTTGGGAGAGAATTGTCACAGACAAATCCGTAAGCACGCTTGTCGATGCGCTCCCTACATCCGGAAGCTTCACCATGTACTATGTCGACCTTTAAACCCCCTTGTACAGACACTTTGCTTTGCGTGTGTGTCCGTTGTAAAGTTTGGGTGTGTTTATAAACCCGAGCTAAGTTGTGTGAGTCAAGTAGGTCTAGGCTAAGTCGTGAGTTAGTCCTAGACTAGGTTGGGTCTGCATTTCAGTTCTTGTATGGATCGGGTATGAATCCACGTATTGGGTCTTTGGTTTAGTTCAATAGGTAGACTTAGTGTAGGCTGGTTCACGTTTGAACCGTGGGTCACCTGGAGGGAGCGGTTATGAGAGGGAACTGTCCCTTGCATAAACCGCCAGGTGCTGTGAAGGGAGAGTTGTAGTTATCCAAGCTTGCATTTCCTTGAGGACAAGTCATGGGCTGCGGTTACTGCTAGATGCTGGGATGAGAGGCAACAGTTGGAGCGGTTCTCAGCATAGCCTTTAAGGAAGACAACAGGGAGTTGCTGTAGTTCAAGTGTTCCTATGGATTGCGCTGGAGAAACGGTGGCTGGAAATTTGAAGCTGGAGAAGCCGAAGGGAAGTGTGGCGGACAGTTACAACAGACGTTGTTCCTTGATGAAGCTGAAGAGAACCTGCATTCATTGCGGCAGTAGGTTGTTCATTGCGTTAGGTGCAGAAGCTTCATTGTGGCATCCGATTCCCTCTGGCTGTAGGTAGCAACTGGGTTTTCCCTGGGCAGACTCTGTTCCCTTGTGAGAGGTGCAGTCAACCGAGCGTTCCTTGTAGCAGCCGAGCATCATGGAGCGTTGGGGCTGAAGGAAAGGCTTACGGACAGTTGTAGACCGTTCGTTGTTGCAGTAGTGTTTTTCTCTTGGTGACAACCGAGTACCTCCTGTTGTGCGTGGCAGCCGGGTATCATCTTGCAGCAGTGCAACCGTTTATCCCTTGTAGTGGAACCTTCCCTTGTGGAGCAGATCCTCTTCCTACACTCCCACTGTTAAGGGCTTGTGATTCGAGTGAATCAAATAGCCAAGGAGAGTTTGGAGCGAGCCTTCCGCTGAAGAGGAACGTTTGCAGTCACGCAAATACGTTCCGAAACAGAGGCTGAAAGAATCATTCGGTGATTCTTACCATCACGGGCAAACTGAGTTTTGAAAATTTAATTTGAAAAATTTGGTCCGTGACAGATTACATGGCCCCATGTTTCCTCACGGTCCTTAACCTAGGAGGCTGCTGGACGAGCTTTTGCATCGCGCTGGATGAACTTTGGGCCGAGCACACACATAACGGCGATGCGCTTGGAGTTTTGTTGTCTTGTCATTGTATTCGATTGTGTCAGTTTTAGTTACATAATTGATATTCATTCATATTCTCTCTCTTCTCTTTCTTATCCCTCATTTCTCTCTTTTTCAGGGATGGCTTCTCCTTTCTTCTAAATCTTTCTTTTTTCTACAATCTCTTTTAATATTATTGTCTCCATCAATCATTTTGTTTATCTCTAAATCTTACCGTATTAGATTCTTTTTTTACTTTTATGAATGATTTTTTTATGTCTTTAGTATTCTCTCTCGATTTCTTTTAGGCTTTTTTTATTTTATTCTCAATCTCAATCTAAACATAAATCTCACAAAAAATCGATAAAAATCAAACTTTAAATCATCGGTCACAATGAATATTTTTTACAAAAATAGAAATCAACAACAGATGACAAGACATGCTTAAAGCATGTTTTACTTAAGGGATGAATGTACCTACAATGTATTACTATTTGAGGAGCAACGCGCCCTGAGTGTATTCTTATCTTAAATATGACACGACTGAACCGCATTCCTCTTATGTAACGATGAAATGGGTTTAAGGTGCATTGAATTAAAATGATAGATGGGTCTCACATGTCCCTGTTTGAAGGGTGGCACATGTTGAATGCATCTCTTTTTTTAGAAATAGTGTTTGAAACGAGAGAATGTAAGGGAGAAAATTCAAAAGGATAGTTTAAAAGAAACGACAAAAAGAACGCATCTTTAGTAAAAAAGGGTATACTTTAGTGTCATGATTAGTACCCATGTAAGCAAGGTCTTATATAAATTAGCTTTTAATACCCCAATTAGGTTTTGCATGAGAGGGAGTTTATGTTAGAGTTGTGTGGCCCTATTGGAGCTATTGTGTGAGAGAGAATAGAGGTGTGTATCTCAAGCAACATCCTTCTACTTCTTCCTTCTCTCGCGTGTGGGTAAGGCGGTGACAAAGGAGCAAATTGAGTAGTCTGTCTACTCCTTGGTTATTTACCTTGAGGGAGGCACCCACAGTTGCACCGGAATTATTGATTGTTTTCTGATATTTATAAATATAAATATATATATATCATGTTTCGCTTACAAATATGTTTGAATTTATGTGCGCGTGCAAGTAATAAAGAGGGCAAAGGCTGGTTGTTTTGGGGGATAATACACGGTTACTGTTAAGAGTGTATCAGATGATAATATGGTGTTAGAGCATATCAAATGATAATATGGTGTTAAAGCATATTCACACCAAAAAGGTTGTTAGGAAATCAAGGTCACATGTTTGGATTGTATTTTTTAAATATCTTCACAACCTTTCAAATTATAATTATGCTTTTGAAAAATAATAGTCAACACAAGTGAATGGTTTTTTGTAATATATATATGAATATAGGTATATAGGTCAATCGTAGATCACGACAAATATAGATCAGGCATTTTATTTTCCATTTTGATCAGATCGGGTTGATTGGATTGGGTCCATATTGTCATCTCTAAACTTCACCTTGGTATACCAGGCTGGAAGCAGAATCTTGCTGCACACACACTAGCATGGAGGGCAGCACATGGTTGGGAATGTCATAGCTGACTTTTTCATATTGACAACTATAGTGTATGTGACAAATTTTTTAAAGTATCTTGTATTCATCCCTGCCCAATGAGAGTGCACCATAAAGAAGACCACACTTGTTTTTACATTCGGTGTTTTCGAAGATGTTAGTGACGAGGATTTTTATCTTACTAACAAGTTTTGGACTGAGCTCTTGAGTATAATAAGGACTCACTTGAGATTTTCTTTACATCACCTTCAAATGAAACATTTAAATGCCCTATTCGAGGAATACCTTTGTACTAGTCAAAAGAACTGAATGTTGTTAGAAGTTGTTCATTTTTGTTAGAATGCAAATAAGACCTCTTTTACTTAGATGAGTCATTTCGAGCTAACGTTGGAACAACAACTCTTAATCCCCTTGGATTTGTTTTAGCAAGAACCAGGGGTAGCTGCCTGACTGCTACAAGAGAGGTGATAAAATAGGCCACGTACGAGGACGTTAGTGCAACTCCTAAATGATGAATTGTATTTTGGGCTTCCGGGTCTCTAGGCTAAAAAAAACCTTTCACAGAAAAGCCCCGTATTACCCATTTAGCATGCAGGATCCGTGCACTCCTTTCTAATGTCAATAAAAGTCTTTGCCTTATGACTTGAATTTTATGCATCTTTAGTTGTCTTACTCTTAAGTGTTTGTTAGGTTGCATGGTGTGAGTTAAGAGGTCATCTAAATAAGTCTTCCATTGCTTTATATGAAAATTTGCTAAGGTTGATCCGGTGCTAAGACCATATGCCGATCATGTTACTAACCCCGTTGGCTCGTCTAACAGTTAGGACATAACAAAATTGGTATCAAAGCTTCTTCGGTCTTATTGATCGAATGTGAGTCGATTGAAGAACTCAAGGGGATGATTTCATTCTTGAATCAGTGTTGCCCACGGACTGACATTGTGGAACACTAAGGGAATCAAGGTTGTTATCACTTTTGCATTAGCTAGAGGAAATACTACAACTAAGTAGAAGGTTGGATGACCTAAAGCGCACAAAATGATCCCATTGATGGGCTATCGATAGCGGAAGATGCATTACCCCTACCGAGATGATAGTATCTAGAAGTCTAGTATTACTCGTACATAATACTTGAAAGACATCCCCTATCATGTTGTTCATTAATGGATGCAATATGGTCATGAAGATTAGAAAGGAGGATTAAAGGATCGATACATGTCGTGTTGTTCCTTAGGATAACCTCTATAACTTGGGTCGACCCCTAACAGGGCAAGTGGTCAAATAGGTGGATATGGTCATGTAACATGGGCATACCATACCCTACTACATATTGGATATTGCCACAAAGTGTAAGACGTGGGAAACCTCCGATTGCACCACAATGATCAAGGAGAGCTCGATCACCAACGTTGCCTACACGAATGGTAATGCATATCAATGGAATGTTTGTCAAACCCTCTGAGTCGGTCTTTGTCAAAGACCGCACCGCACTCCTCATAAGTGCACACCAGAGTGCCCAGTCCGCTAGTCGACTACAAGGACTATGTTGCTCACTGGCACAATCAGAGTGCTTGATTTGCTAGTTGATCACAAGGACTATGCCACTCATTGGCACAATTAAAGTGTCCATTCGCCAGTCGATGCAAAGACTTTGCCACTCTCAATGGTGCCCCATGAGGTAGGGCTCATGTGGGTCACCCGTCCCAATGGTTGCTTCACTCATGCGGAGTGCCACCCATTTTGATCTAGTTGTGCCAATCGACATAAAAGATTGCACACACAAGTATTGAACAAGACCCATTTTAACATTCACCATCATGAATGTTTCACATACCTGTGATTTCAGTGAACAATACTAGTGTTAGCTTCCTCATGACAAATGAGGAACCCTCATGCTATTGTCAGAATCCCGATACCCTTGAGCAGGTGAGGTGCCATCATGTATATTTCAATCATACCAAAGTATGATTTAGCAACACGATCATAGAAACATAAGGCGTTGACACGTAGTGGCCAACATTGTCTCACCATGAAAGATAGTGTCCCATGAGTTGAAAGGTTCGTCCATAGGCTCATAGAGATGGGATGCCGATAACAGGAATGTAGGTTGCCTCGGTAAGCTGAAGCAATAACCGAATGCCTGTGAAGTACCTTGGAGATACCCAAACCCTTTCTAGAACATCACATCTAGCAATAGGTACCCAAGGAAGCAAGAACGGGGACAAGTTGATGAATTGACCCCAAGCGGGGGCCAAGATAGGGACGTTGTCGAGGACGACAATAATTTGGGTGTAGAAGAATATAAAACCTAAATAGTGAACTGTATTTTGGGCATCGAACCCTCTAAGCTAAAAACTTTCTTTGAGGAAAGAATCTCATATTACCCATGTAACATGGGGGTCATGCACTCGTTTTTACTATCAATAAATGATTTGCCTTATAACATGGATTTTATGCGTCTTTGGTTGTCTTACTCTTAAGTGTTTGTTAGATTTCGTGGTGTGAGTTAAAATTGATTTCGAATCCCACTTTGGGCCTTAGCATTTGGGAGAGGAGACCCAACTTGCATTCTCTATTGGAGGTCATCTAAACAAGCCTTTTGTTACTTTACTTGAAAATCCATTAAGGTTGATCCGGTCTTGATATTGGATGTTGGTCACCTTGCTAGTCCTGTCAACTCACCCGACAATTAGGGCATTATACCAGAGAGGTTCTTTGAGGTGGGTGATAGAGTATGATTGTGTATTTAAAAGTATATTTGAAAATAGGTGCGTCAAGCACATAGCCTATCAATATGAGCAATCAGATAGAGTAAAGTTGCAACTAAGGTTTTAGGTGTTGCAACTAAAGTGTTATTGCATGTTGTTTGCATATATGGGTGGTTCTATTTAAGATTTCTTTAGATTCTAGGTGTCTTGTGTAAGATACAAATGTACCTAGGTTAGTGGTTGCCCTACTCTATGTACAAATGAGATGCAAGTTGTATGTTATAAAGCCCATTCTCTCGTGTATAATTGGGTTTATTATCGAGCGACTCTCAGTAACACGTGGTGGTGTCTAACATTGCCCAACCACTCCTTGATCCCGTGCTCAAGGCACTCAACACTTGGCAGAATTTCAAAATTAGAAGCACGATCACGATGGATGTTTACTACTAACCTGGTTCAACTAGCCACAAGGCCATCGGTAGGAGACCGCGCGACTGCACAAGGGACCCTCCCGAAGATCTTCTCCCCTTGCAACCTAGCTCCATCACTGGTGGACTTGATGGTTTAGATCAACCCAAGAAAACTTGCCCCATGCAAATCCTTGCCCTCTCTTCAAGATACTCACCTGGCCTCTCTTCCACACCCTAGAACTGAACCCCTCTCATAGGCCTACCAACTCTCTTTTATAGACTAAGGGGTTGGGGTTAGTTACTCGACCTTTCTAACTCATCATCACTAGCCTCACTTGAGTGTGACACAACTCAAGCCTTATTCTCACCCACGCTACAGTCTCACTCACCCACACAACATCCCAGTCACTAAGTGTCACTAGGAGCACTTAGATGTAGAACCTCCGTAGGGGCACGACTGGGAGGCCTCTCCATGCTCCACAGAGGGGTGCTGCTCTTGGGCTTGTAGTAGGGTTTGCAATGGTGAGTATCATTTGCTCTCTCCTTGGTGTATCTTCTCATCCATGAATAGAGAATCCCTTTTTTTCATCTTTGTTTCTTCTACACTCTCCTTTTTCCATCTAGCCATGAGACTGACTACCTGAGAGCTATTGTTGTTACTATTAGTGTAGGTGGTTGTGCTCCGGTTCATTGCCAAAAGTTGCCTGAGTTGCACCGGAATGTGGGTCGGGCCAAGGAACACCTTGTGAGAGATCGGGCAAAAGAAGAATATGGAGTTGTATACAGTTTCCTAGAGGCAGTTTTCTTAGGAAAGATGTTTTTCTATTCTCATTGTGTAAATAAATCATCGTTTTCTATATTTTATATATAATATTTATAAACGACTTCATTTTCATGGTTTTTACGTCTGGCTTTTCGTTACAAGTCATTTTTCTGATTTAATTTTTGTAACATTATACATTTATTTATATATACGTTTTCTTTCGTATAATGTTTTATAGCGGTCATTTTTATGTTATATCTCCCACTTTGCCATTCGAGCTAATTAATCTGATATATTGTTTTTGCCTACCACTTTGTAGGGTTTTCCAAGTTATGTCATGTATGATTGCTATTGCAATTATTACCCGTTGTATGGTTTCTTACCTATACAACAATCAAACATATCTCAAACCCATATTTGTAATATGCTTTGATAAAAGATCCTTTGTTATGCCTTTAGTCAAGGGGTCTATCAACATGTCATCAGTCGGCATATATATGATTGATATTTCCTTTCTCATAACCATATCATGAACATAATGGTATTTAACCATTATATGCTTGTTTTTGGAGTTATCAACCTCACTCTTAATCAGAGTAATTGCTGTATTATTGTCACAACAAATGATAATTGACTCATTGGCTATATCCCTCTTTAAATCACGTATGAAACGACTTATCCAAATGACACTAATTGCAATCATACAACAAGCTACATATTCAGCCTCCTGTGTATGCAATGTTACACATCCCTGTTTCTTGTAAACCCAAGAAATCTCTCCACCTCTAAATAAAAACATTTATCTTGAGATATTGTAGGATTTTTTTCACAATTATTCAATATTGTAAATCAGGATTACTTTGATATTTAATCACAAGATCAACAACAAAGTTATATAAGGTCTTATGCATAACATAGCATACATCAAACTACCAATAGCTTGTGCATAAAGAACATTAGACTTATCGTCTCCCTCATCGGGATAATCAACCTTACTTAATTTGACCCCTTTTGCAATGAGTGTAGATGCAGACTTGCATTCACCCATCTTCAATTTTTTGAGGATATATTTGATATCTCTCTCCTTACTTAGGGATAAGAGTTTACATAATCGGTCTCGAGAAATTTTTATACTCAGGATATAGGATGCTTCTCCCATATCCTTCATTTCAAACCTTGAATTTAACTATAACTTTGTTTTGACAATCATCTCATTGTCATTCCCAATCAATAATATGCCATCTACATATAAAGATAAATGACAAAGTGACTTCTAGTGTTTGAGATATATACAAAGTGGTTAAGTTTATTAACCACAAACCCAAGTTCAAGAATGACATTTTGAAAAGTCAAATATCATTGGCGAGGTGGTTGTTTAAGACCATATAGGGATTTTTTCAACCTATATACTTTATTTTCTTAGCTTTTAATTATGTATCATTCGGGTTGTTGCATATATATGATTTTATCTAATTCTTCATTTAGAAAAATATTTTTTACATCTATCTGATATAAATCTAAATCATAATATGCTGACATTGTCAAGATTATCCTTATGAATGCAAATTTTGTAATAGGAGAATATGTCTTAACATAATCTAGGAATTCAACATGCCTACTCTCTATGATTTTATAGTCATTGTGATAAAATCAATATCCCTTAGATCTTTTAGGATATCCAATAAATACACATCTTGTGGACCTATTATCTAGAGACTGATCAATGATTTTCACATGAGCGATAGATCTCCAGCTCTTGAGATGACATAAGTTGGATTTTCTTCCAAACCACATCTTATATGATATAGAGAATATAACTTTACATGATACTCTGTTTAGAATATATACAATTGTTTTTATTGCTTCTCTCTAAAATACCCTTGGTAGCGATGCATCTATTAATATAGATTTTATCATATTCAATAAGGTTTTGTTATACCTTTCTGCTACATCATTCTATTAAGGTGTCCTATGCATTATATTTTGCTTTACAATACTAAAGTCTTTGGAGTATTCTAAAATTTCTGCAGAAGTATACTCACCACCTCTATCTGATCTAAGAACTTTAATTATATGCCACAATTAGTTCTCAACTTCATACTTATATCCTTTAAATACTTCAAGTGCCTGAGATTTATGTGCTAAGATATATATATATATATAAAGTAATCATCGATAAATGTTATAAAATATATATTCTCACGATGAGATTTTACCTTAAAAGGTCTACATAAATTAGTATAAATGTAACCTTGTTATTTCTTTGAAAAATATTTTTCGTGTCATTTTTCACTTCACATTTACCAAAAGTGTTTTCTTAAAATTTTAGCAATAAGTTAAAGTCGGATAATTTCCTCAACTTTTCAGACTTATATGTCATATGCTTATGTCATACATTCATATCAGCATTAAAGACAGTTGATATAAGCATAAGATCCTTTTCTTTCATTTATTTTTAACTTAAACAATCTTTGTTCATCATCGAATAATCCTGAAAATGTTATTATTCCATGTTTCCCTATGGTTACCTTGTTAGGGACAAACCTCACTTTAAACCCCTTCTTAACCAAGGTAGAGACTGAAACCAAATTGTGCATTATAGTTTACACAATTAATATATCAGTTAGAACAACTGATATACCTTCTACATGAATTATAAAGGACCCCACTCTAAGGACATTTAAAAAGGTGTTATTTTTCATATACACCATATGTTTTCCTGATTTATATTTTTTTAGGTTCATAACCTTTCTTTGCTCTTCAAGATATATCTTGTTGCTTAAGAGTCAATCGACCAACCAGATATTGTGCGGTCTATATAGATACATTCAGAAATCATATAGATTATGTTCAGTTTTTTCGATTAACCGCATTTTTGGGTGTTTCTACCACCAATTTTCTTATTGTGGCAATCCATCTTATAGTACCCAATCTTTGCATAGTTGAAGTACTTGACTCGAGAAGTAGTTTCTTGTAATTTCTTAAAAGTTTTACTATCGTTTTTATTAATTTTGTTAAACTTTTTGTTTGGGTTATTCCTTTTATGGTTTTGTTTAGAGTTTGTTCCAATCTCTTCTTGAGCTACTAGCAACTTATCCTTCTTATTTATATTAATGTATTCTTCTTCAATTGCTAGTTGGAGGGGTAATTCAAAAAGGTTTTTTCATCTCCTAATCTTAAGATCGTGTCAACCATATTTCATGAAGGGGAAGGGTGTTCAGGATGATATTTGCATAGTCTCGGGGATGTCTAACTTTACAACAGTTAAGTCTCTTGCCATTACCAATATTTGGTTTACATGTTCTATTATATTATCTCCTTTTTTCATTTTGTAGAAGTTGTAGTTTTGTAGTAATAACTGAACATATAGCTTAGCTATAGTATTATATTTAATTATTTAATCAAACAGTTCTTTTACAGTATCGTATTCTTCAAATACCTTAATAAGGTCATCCTCCATATAGGTTAGCATTATAGTTCTGGCTATGGTATCATCTCTAAGGAACATTTTATACTTTTCTTTTTTCTGTTTAATTGCAGTTGGAGTTGGTGGTAGAAATGTATCATTTAAGTGTAAGTGTTAACGTGATATATCTTTTTCACACATGGAAATTTAAACTATTCAGTTTTTCTATTTTTAACAACTCCGATACGCAAATCCTTGAGTTCATTTTAGTCTGTTTAGCAAAAATAATAATAGGACGGTCTAAAAAAAGAGGAAGCAAACAACCACGTATGTTAGATGATATATAGTAGTCTGCTATAAAAACAATTTGTAAAAAATATTTAGGTACTTATCTATAATTTTTTCCAAGTACCTAGTAGTAATTTCAATTGATACTTATCTACCAATTTTGAAAAAACTCTTACTTGATTATGTTATTTCATAACAAGCTTAGGAATAAAACACTATTTTTCTCTTTATTTCATGTCACTGTAATTTCTCAAAAAGCTTGAGGGTAAGCTAAGAATTTTACCCTTATGTCTGGTTTTGTAATATTTCAAAAGACCCAAGGCAAAATAGTAAAATGCCACTTATTTTTTTGTAAAATTCGGGTTTGATCGAGAGTAGAACCATAATTGTACCCCTTAGTCCGTATTTATAATTTTCTTAAAAAGACAGGGGCAATACTATCTTTTTTATATTGTGGCAAAATTGTGAAATTTCGATCGTCTAGGAGCAACTTTATACTTTCACAGTCCAATATTTTGTAACTTTCAAACTTGCTCGAGGGCAGTTTTTCCTTTTCATTCGTTAAGGGCAAAACTATCTTTTACTTAAAAATATCTAGGTACTTTCGTAATTTTGTTCATTGAAAGTTTTATAAAATAAAAAACATTTGGTTTTCAGTGCCCACAGTTTTATAAATCATGGGCAGTTTCGAATGTTCGAGAAGAGAGAAGAAGAGGGCGACAAGAGAGAGAGAGAGAGGGAGAGATACAACGAGGGGAGAGGGAAAAGAAGAAGGAATTCTGCCTCACCTCTTCTGCCGCTCTCGCTCTGCATGGGCTTCATTGCTTCGCCTTCTATTTTGGCTTTGTTGCTCTGCTTCGCTGCTATGTTTCTTGTTGAACCTCACTTCTCTGCCTTCTTGCTGAGCCTTGTCGCTTTGCCTTCTAGCTAAGCCTTGCCACTTTGCCTTTTGGTTGAGCCTCGTTGCTTTGCCTTTAGGTTAACCCTTGTCACTCCACCTCTCACTCCGCCTTCTAGTTGAGCCTTGCCACTCTATCTAGTTGCTTTGTATTATTATATCGATCTCTCTTTCTTGCTCTTTGTTCTTATATTAGCCTCTTTTTGCTTTCTTTCGGAAAAAATGTCCGGCAACATCTCCTTTATATGTTCTTTTCTCTTTTTTATTTAAACTATTTTACTTATTTGTGCACATCCTCAACAAGTAAGGCAATGATACCCATGTCGGTGCAGGCGACTATGCTCTGGTTTGTCGTCGGAAGTTGCCTGAATTGGAGCAGAACGTGAGCCAGGCTAGGAGACCCCTTTTGAAAGATAGGAAGACGACGAAGTTGTATACGGTTTCCCATAGACGGCTTTATCAAGGGAAATGTTTTTCTGTTCTCTCTCTACATGAATCATCATTTTGTGTATTCTATATACAATATTTATCCGGTTTCATCTTTCTTATTTTCACGTATGAGCTTTTCATTATAAGCCATTTTTCTCGTAACGTTATACGCTTTCTTTCTTTCGTTTAACATTTTACAATCTCAAAATGATCATTTTTGCGTTGAGCTCCACTCTTTTCTGTCATGCAAGGGCAATGCGAGTAGGAGCTCCTCTCGTAAGGGACGACTGGACGAACGCAGGAACTCGGTAAAAAGAGGTGATGCTCTTCTCTCGTGAGCGTTTTGGAAATGTGTAGTTCACTGCCATCACTAATCACTGGTCATGATCCGCTTTAATTTCGGATTGATCGATTTCAGATCAATCTTGGCACCAAAGCACGCTTTATCTCAACAAGCTTACTATTCCAAGTCAAGAAAGGTCTTGTGAAGAACTCTATCAACGACGTCCTCACAATCAAATGAGTTAAACCCAAAGCCTCGTGGCCTTTGAGTGCTCTCGTCATACTAATCTACGACATCTTTCATGTTGCCATACTGCTCAAAATAGTGACGGGACCCTTCCTCGCTCAAGTTGGAGGAAGGCCACCAACAAAAACGTAGATCATTGTTTTCTACAGAGAAGTTGGCGTGGGAGATGCGAACCAAGTTGCTCGTGATTTGGTTCATGCACACTGTTTTCTTTTTTCAGTATATGAGAGAACTGAATTGACAGGTGTGGTAATTCCTCCAGCCATGTCATGCACGGGCAGAAACCTTAGAACCTCTGGGTAGCTTTGCCATACTCATATGTTTGGCTGAACGATGCTAACCAATCTGCGCATTTATTTCCTTCACGTTATGAGTGAGTTAATTAATCTCAACTTGCCATCTCCTGTTGAAGTTCGTCTCGAGGAGTCTGTTCAACTTGTGGCGCATGTTTGGTTGTTTTGAGTTATATTTTCAGACCATGTATGTTTTAGAAATTCAACTGTTTTCTTCAGCGTGTTATCAACAATATGAATGTGTTCTCTGATTATTACAAACTCGTCACGTGCATTTTCAAAGGACTTCGACTTGGTAATGGAAGTAGCCACGCATAAGGCCTATCATGCATTCACCATGCGGTGTGGGATGGCGGGCTAATTGGCTTTCTATATTACCTCACCCTAGTTGCGAAAATGCTCTTACAGCTTGTCTCGTCGTCTCCAAACTCCCTTCATGAACAGCTTCCCTTGATCGGGATCCATCGCTCTTCTTCTTCTCTGCAAAAATACAAGACCACTCGTATTTTGCTCTTTTCTCCGCTTCCCTTGAGAAAGGGGGGCAAATTTGGAGGCTTGGGGAGAGAGAGAAGAACGGCACGTCTCGGCCGAGTTCCTGCGTCCGTCCAGCAACTTTCACTCGCGTTCCTCTGTTATTCTCAAAAGACATTTGGAGGCGATCCCCTTTCTTGGAAGGAAGATGTGGCGCCGTTGCATTTCTGGTGGTCTCCGTGTCGCCTCTTCGCATCAGCGGCTTTCAGTCGATGGAATTTTCCGTTCGAATTTCTGCAGATCTCTCTCATCCGCTGTAAGAGTTTTTTCCCTTTCACCTCCATACCCAATCCCCGAACCTCTTCCCATGTGTCTATCGATGATCTAAAAGTTTCTTAATAATTCTAAAAGTTCCTTAATTGTTTCTGTTTCTTCTTCTTCTTCTTCTGCCCCTTTTTCGTGCCTATGTGGGGTCGGTGGGTAGATGTGAAGACCGATTCTCATGATTTCCTTTTCTTTTGCAGGGCGGGGATAAGTCATCGTACACAATCGTGGATCACGCATATGACGCGGTGGTCGTCGGAGCAGGCGGTGCGGGCCTTAGGGCAGCTATTGGACTTTCCGAGCACGGATTTAACACCGCTTGCATAACAAAGCTCTTCCCCACCCGATCACATACCGTCGCTGCTCAAGTAAACCCTTCCTTCTTCCTCAATGAGTCTCATTGGCGACTAAGAGTCCATGTAGCCGACCCACTTACTTGGGAAAAGGCTTGAATTTACTTTTGGTTTTCGTATGTGACATTGGTCAGAAGCTTTTCCTTTTGTCAATTTTGTGCAATTTGAATACTGCCTTTCTCCCGCTTACGCGTGTCTTCCACAACCGTACGTGGACGTATGTACTGATAAATAAGATGAATGATTTTCAATCGCCGTATCTTTCTTCAGGGTTTGTTTTTCTAAGTCAATGCAGATTTTCTAATGCCACAACTTTCTGCTTTGTAAGTAGTTTAGACGATGATATGAGTTTTTCCATGCAATGAATACACCACCAACGTTTTGAATTGGTCTATGAACCCTCACAATCACGAAGTATCAATTGTTAATTCCTTAGACAGCAAAGACATAAGCAACAACCATTTCCGAGTGCCTATTTCCATCTTTATGGAAATCGGACCTGTTTTCTGGTGAAATTTGAGAAGGGGACGATTTGTTGATGGGGACATAAAGAAGAAGCACTCCAAGTATTTACGTCCATCTCATATGGAAATCAGAGGCAAGGTAACATTCCATTTAGTCGCACGGTATGACAGTTTAACCCATGAAAGTTGAAGAAGAAGCTGCAGAATGAGCCAATTTTTAGTGGGAACCAATTGAAGCATTCTAAAATGAAAAGAAAGGAAATTGAGGAAAGAGTGCTCCTTGTCACAAGGGAGAAGGATGGAATTTAAGAATTACTTTTGCTCACAACATGTCATATCTTATTTATAGGCTCTTCAAGTGCTAGTGAATGTTTTGGATAGTGTCTCCCAATTATATGAAGTACTTGTTAAGTATTAGAGATTTTTTTGGCCAAATTTATTTTATCAACATGATAAATATTTTCAAGCAAGTGTCTTATTCTATCATCTGAGTCCTTCTATTTTGAGAAAATATTTGTTAGTTTAGAAATTTTGTTTCACAACTCCGCACATGTAAGGGATCACTCTTACATGGCCGGTCCCAAGCCAAGATCAAGGGGGAGGGTTGCATTAGGCTTCCGACAGCCAGCGTAAAACTTTGTTGGACTTAACATGAATTCTACAAAAAAAATAAAGAATCCATGTAGCCGACCCCATCTAGTATGGGAAAAGGCTTAGTTGTAGTTGTAGTAGAAATTTTGTTTCACAAGGTCTATTCTATAGAAACTTTGCCCATGTAAGGGATCACTCTTGCATTGCCGGTCCCAAGCCCGGATAAAGGAGGAGGGTTGTGTTAGGCTTCTGACAGCCAGCGTAAAACTTCGTCGGATTTTTATAACATGGATTACAAAAATTATGAGCATTGCTTTGGGGCATCCCCACCTAGCGACGTGCTGCAGAGCCCGAATGCAATAATAAGTAAGCAAGCGCCACTATATTTTCGCCCGAATGTAGTGAATCAATTGTAGAGAGGGTTCCCACATCATGGACGAGTGTGGGTAAAGAAGTTAGTCCCGCTACATTGCTGCCTGAATGTAGTGAATAATTTTCAGAGAGGGTCTCTGCATTTTGATTATGGACGGATGTGGGGGGTAAGGAAGCTAGTCCTAGATAATAAGATTCGTATTGGTTCTTGGAATATCGAAGCATTATCTGGTAAGCTAATGGAGGTGATAGATACTATGATTCGGAGAAAGATTCATATTCTATGTTTACAAGAGACAAAATGGGTTGGAGAAAAAGCAAAGGAGATAAAGGATATAGGTTTTAAATTATGGTACTCAGGTAAAGAAAAGGTTCGAAATGGAGTTGGTATTATCATAAATAAAGATTTAAAGGATAGTGTAGTAGACATACAACGATACGGTGACCGAATCATGACGTTGAAATTAGTATTAAGAGCAGAGGTTTTGAATATAGTTTATGCTTACGCACCCCAAGTAGGACTAGAAGATAATATAAAGACAACTTTTTGGGAAGAATCAGATAAGGTGATTTAAAAGATTCCACAAAGGGAGATGATTTGTTTAGGAGGAGACTTAAATGGACATGTCGGTAAAGAGGCATTTGGATATCAAGGGATTCATGAAAACTTTGGTTTTGGGGATATAAATGATGAAGGTAGTGAGATTTTAAATTTTGGTATGGCATTTGATCTCTTTATAGTCAATACAATCTTCAAAAAATGAGATGAACATTTAATTACTTATAAGAGTGGCTTATCACAAACACAAATTGATTACTTTATTTGTAGAAAAAAAAGATAGAGCGTGTTGTAAAGATTGCAAGGTAATTCTAGGAGAAAGCTTAACCACCCAACGTTGACTTTTAGTTATGGATTTACAAATAAAAAAGTGGACAAAGAAGAAAAGAGTGCATCAAACTATTCAGACTAAATGGTGGAACCTCAAAAGCGAGAAAGAAGATATATTTAAACATAAAGTCCTTCAAGGAGATGTTTGGAATTATGTTGGTACACCCTGTGATATGTGGAACAATATGACTATACATATTAGGAAAGTGGCGAAAGATGTGTTAGGTGTATCTAAAGGAGGTGTACCGGCACAAAAAGAAGCTTGGTGGTGGAGTGAAGTAGTGCAAAATAAAATCAAGGCAAAGAGGGCATGCTACAAATTACATTATGCTAAGAAAACTAGTGAAACTTTAGAGGCTTATAAGAAAGCAAAGAAGGAAGCGAAAAAGGCCGTGAGTGAAGCAAAAGCTAAAATTTGGGAGGATTTATATAAAAAACTCAACTCAAAAGAGGGTGAAAGAGATATTTTTAGGATAGCTAGGGCTAGAGATAAGAAAACTAAAGATCTTAATTATGTTAGATGCATCAAAAACGAGGATGAAAAAATTCTAGTGGCAAATGATGATATAAGAAATAGATTGAAAAACTATTTTTATAAGTTTTTTAATGAAAATAAAGATGTTAGTCTTAGCTTAGGAGAGTTAGCCAAATCAGAAAAGTATATAAACCACAATTTCTATCGACGTATTCAAAAGAATGAAGTCAAAGAGGCCCTTAAACATATGAAGGGTGGTAAATCGGTAGAACTAGATAATATTCCTATAGAAGTTTAGAAAATACTAGGAGAAATAGGAATCACTTGGCTCACAAGACTATTTAATGAAATATGGAAAAACCAAAAGATGCCCGAGAAATGGAGAGCAAGTACACTTATACCCATATATAAGAACAAGGGAGACATTCAAAATTGTGCGAATTATCGAGGTATCAAGTTAATGAGCCATACGATGAAATTATGGGAAAGAATTATCGAACGTAGGTTAAGACAAGTATCAAGTACAACATAGAACCAATGTGGATTCATGCCAGGCAGATCTACTATTGAAGCGATTCACCTTTTGAGACGTCTTATGGAACATTTTAGAGCAAAAAAGAAAGACCTTCACATGATATTTATTGATATAAAAAAAGCTTATGATAGGGTAGCGAGGGAGGTTCTTTGGAGAACTTTGGAAAAAAGAGGTATCCTATCGACATACATTAACCTTATAAGAGACATGTATGATGGTGCAAAAACATGTGTGAGGACTCATGAAGGAATGACATACTTCTTTGAAGTTAATATTGGGTTACATCAAGGATCAACTTTAAGTTCATACTTATTTATAATGGTGATGGATGAGTTAACAAAACATATTCAAGATGAAGTACCTTGGTGTATGTTATTTGGAGATGACATTGTATTAGTGGAGGAGTCTAAGGAAAAAGTTAATAGAAAATTGGAACTATGGAGAGAAACATTAGAAAGCAAAGGCCTCCGACTTAGTAGAACAAAGACAAAATATATGGAATGTGTTGGAAAGAAACAATAAAGAATGATCTAGCTTATTGTGAGTTAACTGCTAACATGGCACACGATAGGGTACTGTGGAAACAAAGAATCCATGCAGCCGACCCCGTCTAGTATGGCAAAAGGCTTAGTTGTTGTTGTAGTTGTTGTTGAAAGTCTATTCTATAGAGTTACTAGGAATTCCTTTTATCCTAATATCTTGTCTATCTGATCTCGATGAATTCACAGTAATAAGATCAACTTTTATTCCTATCCATAAGATAAGTTGAGTTAAACATAAGAAGTTATGCCTAATCAGTGGCTCTCATCACGAACTAAAGAGGCATCAATGAATTCTTGGTCTTGCTAGTTCAGTCCCATTTCTTTCTGCAGAAGCTATAGCCCCATGTTGCTTATGCAAGTCTGTCAATGATGTTTCTCTGATCAAAACATTACTCAATTCTAGCCAAACTTATATCTTGAGGTGCTGATTGATATTCATATCTTGAACTCTAACTGCACAACAACAACTAAGCCTTTTCCCATACTAGATGGGGTTGGCTACATGGATTCTTTGTTTTCATAGAGCCCTATCATAATTTGTAGAATCCATAGGTGGCACATGTATGACACTGTCAAGGGAAGTGATTGGCTAGGTACAAACTCAATCAATCTCAGAAATTTTACTTCGCATTATGTCCTATGAATGATTTAATGATTGTAAGTTGAGTAGTTTGCCATTATGAATATCATGGCACATAGAGATTCTTTTATTATTTTTTTCCCCTTTGTTTCTTTTGTGGATCTGAAAATGCAAGCTCTGTGTTTTACAGGAGACCAGGATGCCATCCAATATATGTGTAGGGAGGCACCAAAAGCGGTCATTGAGCTTGAGAATTATGGATTGCCATTTTCACGAACCGAAGATGGAAGAATATACCAGCGTGCATTTGGCGGTCAGAGCTTGAACTTTGGAAAAGGTAAAAGCAGATTTTGGAGTAAGGATGTTACCTTTTTCTTCTGAGAAAAGTTCTGATATTGGCTTCCTTATGTTGCTATGCTATAGGTGGGCAGGCATATCGTTGTGCATGTGCTGCTGATAGGACAGGCCATGCGTTGCTTCACGCATTATATGGCCAAGCTATGAAGCACAATACACAATTTTTTGTGGAGTATTTTGCATTAGATCTTTTAATGAATAGTGATGGTAAGTTGCTGCAGAAAATGGTTTGTTTCGATATAAACAATTTGCAATCAATTAATTGAACAAGGTGTCAGCATTCATAGGGAAGGATTTAATAAGCTTATCATGACTAGAAAATTGCCTGCACAATGCTGCAGGAAAAATATATCCTTAAATAAGATGTTCATGCATCCTCATTTGTAATTTTGAGCCCAATTTTTTTTCAATTGTTCAGATTCTCATGTATATAGTTCATAAAAGGAAATTGAATCCCCCCACATTTTATTTTGTAGATAGTAATGGTTCAATTAACAAAACTAACATCAACAGAGAAATGATACCACAGTTTTGCCTAAGCTATAATACAAAGGTAGCAGACTAACTGTAGATGCAATTTTTTAAATAGTTTTTCCTGCATAACAATTGTTGTTTTAATAAACAACGCATAAGGAAAAGTAAGTTTGTAGCAATAAAAGCCTCACTATGTCGGTATGTCCAAAATGGTGTGAAAGCAATTTCAAAAGTCAAGATTATATCCAGGGAATGTATGACATATGGTTTTCCTGCCACTCTGGAAAATAGATTTAACTAATACAATGTTATAGTAGAAAATTAAAACTGAAGCTATTTCATTTTTATGCAAATCTTGGCAATCTAAAAACTTAGGATTTCCTTCTCACCTATTCTGCTAGCTCCTTTGGTGATATTATGACCAAAAACCAAGCAACAACATAGGTGAGAGAAAAACAAAATGTAATGAGTACAATTGTTCAAAATTCAATGTCAGATTTCATTATTACAGGCCTTCTTTATGAATAGTCAAAACCCTAACTTGTGTTCCATTTTATATACATTTAAGATGTAAGATTCAATTGGTTATGTTTATATATCACTTATTTTTCCCACATCTATCACATTACTTGTTCTCTACACATTGTAAATATGTTGTCGCTTGTTTGTGATGCTAATTCTTTCTCAAACGTATACAGTGGTGAAAAAGAAAGGATGATATTGTTTGTGTTGGAGCTGATGGTAAAGTTAACTAATTTTCCATATTGGATATGCAGGCAGCTGCCAAGGAGTAATTGCCTTGAATATGGAGGATGGAACATTACATCGTTTCCAAGCTGCTTCAACAATTTTGGCCACAGGGGTACATGATTTTCTTTTGGATGTTTGACATTGAAGTTTTTAATTATACTTATTATGGACATATGAGTACCAATCTTCTGTTTTACATCAGGGTTATGGTAGAGCATACTTTTCTGCAACCTCAGCACATACATGCACTGGAGATGGCAATGCCATGGTTGCACGTGCTGGGCTCCCACTTGAGGTTTCTTTTGTGCTTTGCAAATTTCAATATTAAGCTGATATCCTATGTAGTGTCTCTTTTATCATTCACGTTCTCTTGTCATAAATTCTGTAGGATTTAGAGTTTGTGCAATTTCACCCAACAGGTATATATGGAGCTGGTTGCCTTATCACTGAAGGTTGGTAATTTTCAGTTCATATTTACATGCTGGGCTTGCCTTTGGTTGCATCCTGTAATGTTCTTTGTCCAATTAAGTTGAAATATGTTGTGTTTCTCATTTTCTTTATTGGATCTTGTAGGTTCTCGTGGTGAAGGTGGTATCCTGCGGAACAGTGAGGGTGAGAGATTTATGGAAAGGTACGCCCCAACTGCTAAAGATCTTGCATCAAGAGATGTTGTTTCAAGGTCAATGACGATGGAGATTCGTGAAGGTCGTGGTGTAGGTAGCTGCTTTCTAGATGATTATACTTTCATTTAACATTTCTTCATGCTTATACTACGAGAAGATTCAGAATGCCACCTGTATTTATGATCTATCTATACATGTACTTTAATAAACTTCTGCAATTCTTTTTCCAAAATCACGTTGGCTTTTGTAAATTTGATTGAATGTTTGGTGTAGGGCCTTTGAAGGACCACATATATCTCCACTTGAACCATCTTCCTCCAGATGTATTAAAGGAAAGACTTCCTGGTATTTCTGAAACTGCTGCAATTTTTGCGGGAGTTGATGTCACAAAGGAACCAATCCCTGTTATACCAACTGTGCACTATAATATGGGGGGAATACCAACCAACTACCACGGTGAGGTATGAACTATTCAACTTGATGTTACCTTCCATTCTTCACGAGCTTTTCAACTGTTATTTATGCGCTCGACCGTTTTCCTCTGGTTACTTGCACTTCTAGGTCGTTCACATTAAAGGAGACAATCCTGATGCAGTTGTTCCTGGACTTATGGCTGCTGGTGAAGCTGCTTGTGCATCAGTGCATGGAGCAAATAGGCTTGGGGCGAATTCTCTTTTGGATATTGTCGTTTTCGGTCGTGCGTGTGCCAACCGGATTGCAGAAATTTGTAAGCCTGGTAAACCCTGTTGCGAAATTCTGATTTAGCCATGGAATTTTGTCAGGATGATGAATGAAAGTCGGAATTATTTTCTACCGTTTAGGAGATAAGCAGAAACCATTACCAAAAGATGCGGGGGAAAAAACCATTGAATGGTTGGATAAGCTGCGGAACTCAAATGGTTTGTTGCCTACCTCAACGATACGTCTAAATATGCAGCGGGTGATGCAAAGCAATGCTGCAGTCTTCCGCACACAGGAAACCTTGGGGGAAGGTAGCTTATTGTGAATGTACTTGTCATATTTTGTTTAATTTATTGTCGAAATTGAATGCTCAACAATGACATCACTTTTGGTTCCTGCTAATATTTAATTTGATGAACAATAACTATTTCTAGGTTGTAAATTGATCGACAATACATGGGAGAGTTTCCATGATGTTAAGATACGTGACAGGTCCCTGATATGGTATGTTTGAGGACTGCCATTAGCAAAAATTTTAGTTAAACCATGTTAGGAGGTGTCTCACTTCAGCGGCATTGTCTCAGGAATTCGGATTTGATTGAGACGATAGAACTTGAAAACCTTTTGATAAATGCATCTATCACGATGCACTCTGCGGAAGCCAGAAAGGAGAGTAGAGGAGCACATGCTCGTGAAGATTTTACTGTAAGCAACTTATCTATCGGCTGTTTTTTCACAAGTTCAATGCTTCCTTTCTTGACTGGCATTATCTTTGTTTTTCAGGCAAGGGATGACAAGAACTGGTTGAAACATACATTGGGGTCTCTCTTTCTCTCTCTCTCTTTGATACACACACACATGGACGTGCACATGCACACAGTCATATATACATGAAAAGAATACATGAACTAATAGTGCTCTGATAACATTTATTACACAATTCTCTTTTTTTTATAAAACCATACTTTGCAAAAAGTATCTGCCTCTCTATTATTGTTTCACAGGCAATGTAGCATCAAGTATTTCGTTTCCTTTTCTGGACGGAGAATGCTTGGTTTTTCTTTACCAGTTGCATTTTAACCATTCATTTAAGCATTTTAATCAGTGCTGTAGATATGCGTGTGGTATTCCTAAAATCCCTCTAGATTTTATTCGATATAGTTAGCCAATTGTCAGTCTCTCACTTAGTTTAATGAGTTGAGGGACTTAATTTTGGCAGAATTGTAAAGTTGCAAATGTGGTAGATATACCTTTGAAAATAAAAGTAACTACGAGATGGGATCATGGAATGAGGGCTACTGTGAGTAGCCTGCTTTGCATCCTTCTGTCACACTTAAAACATGTTTATCACTTCCTATTAAGCATGTCAGCTGCCTCTTTGTTTGATGAATCCTGTCCTAAATGTATTTGAAACCTAATTATCTGATTCTGATCCATTTTAAAATGAACTAACGTTCTATCATAGTAACAAACATCAGCTACAAATTGTATTTGTTGCTAAAAATGTGAAGATAGTTGCCGCCCAAAAATTTACGTTGTTACTGTGTCATGTTTTTATTATATATTTGCTGGAAAAAGAAAACAAATTAACTAGAAGAGTACTTCTGAGATCTCCTTTTACACATACAACAACAACAACAACTAAGCCTTTTCCCATACTAGACAGGGTCGGCTACATGGATTCTTTGTTTCCACAGATCCCTATCGTGTGCCATGTTAGCAGTTAACTCACAATAAGCTAAGATCATTCTTTATTGTTTCTTTCCAACACTTTTGTGGATTCTTTTACACATGGAATGCATAAATAAAGTGAACAGAGATTGAGACTCAGGTTTCATCTTCATTCAACATATGTTCTGTAAAGTATTTCCGTTGATATCACTGACTTACAATTTGTCAGCCAACATGTTTGGAAGCTGCACCCTTTTTACTTTGCCAGCTTACTTTCTTTTCTGCCCCAATTTATCTCTTCTTTTTCCACTGGCATTTGAATGCCAATATATATATATATATATATATATATATATATATATATATATATATATATATATAATGTTAAGGCCATAGCCCATAGGTCCATCAATGTTGGCAAGTAGAAAGATCATTTCTCAGAAGTAGATTTAAAATGACTTTCTTGTTTGATAGTTTTCAACTTCTTTCATTTTGGTGAAATTTTGCCTAGACTGTTTCAAGTTCTCTTTTGTGAAAAGCTTAGTGAGATTTAGCGTTGCAACAAATTTCTCAAGATCTAACTCACTTGGCCTAGGGTGGTTAATAATTTGCACAGGTTGGATTTTTTTCCCTGGTTGAAAATGACTGATTCAATATGGATCGCAGGTATTGGGAAAAGGAAAAGGTTCGTTTGGCACACAGGCCCGTTCACATGAATACATTAGACGATGAGGTTGAAACATTTCCCCCAAAGGCACGTGTCTATTGATCTTCTTGAACAGACGCCGAAAGGACAATGACTCATAAATAAGGACGGTTCAATGAAGTAATTGGTGATTCTGGTGGATGCCTATCGCACTACTTTACTCCCTGGTTGATAATGTATGTACTGTCCTGTACTTTGTTTTGCTAATTATTGCTTCCGGTATCCTGTACTTGATGCTGTTTGTAACCAATCCGCAGTACTAGACCTTCAATTGGCAAAGCTGACAATTTGATGAAATTGTCTTCTGAAGAATAAAAACAATTTTTTTGAAAATCAGAAGTATGTCTTTGCATCAGTTGAAATTTAACCAAGAGAGCTTCGGCTTTTTGATGGTTATAAAAGGGAACTATTTAAATAGGCGCTTCACATACGGTTGAAGTTCTGCTCTTTTATGGTTATAAAACGAAACGCTTAAATGGAAGCTTCCTAGAAGTTTTATGCAGGTGCATCAAATTCAGTGCTCTTTTTTATGTGCGCATCTATATTCTTTTATCTGCTTATTTCAGGTCAAGTGGTAAAGCAAAAATGTAGCACTATGTTGAAGAAAGTTGAGAACCCTAGAAATATAGTCGTTCAATGGTATCCACTGAAAGTCCATTAAGAACGTGCTTTTCCACTTCCCTCAATTCCAAATTGTCGCAGTGGAATAACTTTCAGTCTTTCGATGGGAAATGTGAGTTGGTGCCCTCCCTCTGGTGAGAGTGGTTCTGGCATCCAAATAATTCACAAGGCACAGCAGAACAAACACGGGGATAATAAAGGAGGCAAGGGTGGACGGTGGAGGCAGGCGGAAGGAATGGATTTCAAGCTCTCTTCATGTCAGAAGTGTCAGACAGCAGGGTAGGGAAGGAAGGAGATCGTGCGAGTGATTGGTGTGGTTGTGTACCGCATTTCTCTTCATTTTATTCATCCTCCTCGCTATCAAATGGATCGGACCAACCGTTTGGATCTGATAGCTATAAGCCACATCGAGGTAGCACAGTTATATCATCCTATCTTGGTAGTTAATGTCCTCCCATCCCTTTGAGAGTGAGAGACTTCTGACTCATGGGGAGGTGGTGTGCAGCCCTCTAGAGTGACTGGTACGATAACAGATGGCAAGCGTTCCACCTTTCTATCCTACTATTCATGTGGGTGATATTAGCCACTAGGCTCTATCCTCGGCCTCTTACGTGCAACAGGAGTTCCTCGTTGATACACTATAGTTTACAACCGACACTCACTCGGTGGCATTGCAAAACATGTGCATCGTTCAACCACCTGCCTGTTTCGGGTTGGCTTGGTCTCGAGAGATGTTTTTAAGAACGACGATCTTCTAATCCTCTTTTTGATCTTCGTATCGAAAATGTGGTACTCGCGATTGATAGTCAAGGTCACATATCTGATGGCTGTGTAGTTCCTTTTGTGGCTAACCCTGCATGACCTTATCTAATTTTTGCTTGTTTCTCTTCTTGGTTATACCGGGTCCTTGAGTAGCGTTGTGCTTCTCCAAATTCCTCAAGTCCATTCTCAATTAGCCGACTATGATGCAACAGAGCTTAACACAATTTGATACCATTTTTTTCAATGTCTTATTTGTCCGATTATCAAACAAGAACAACGAGGGTAACCTACACCTATCCATGTGGCCAAACTTAACCTTAACGGATTTCACAAAGTGTTGGAGCAAAAGATTGTTCAAACATTCCATAGGAAATGTAAGTTGGTCCCTTCCACTCAATACTAGGGTCTATATTAGTCCTTGGCATCCAAATAACACAGTACGACACAACAAACACAAGAGGGTAAATGCCATGAGCAAGCAAAATACTAAGGTAAAATACTTTTGATAGTAGAAAGGAGTGCATGGCCCGAACTCACTACAAGTCTCATTTTGCGACTTTTCTCGAAGAATGTTTTGCATGGGGTGGCCCATGGGTTTATTATAAGTTTGCGAACGAAGTGTTGCATATATATATTTGTTCGGGTGACATTCTTTCCTTATAGCCCTTCCTCCTTTCATTTAGAGGGATCTTTTCTGTTATCTTATAACAACAGTTAGCTTTGTAAAGAGTCCATAAGATGACAGATGGATAAAGCGAAGACATCTGGAGATTCTTCAATTGATGTTATGATGTATTGAAATTGTAATATTATAGTTTGAAGAATCTTCACAAAGATCTATTGGTCTTCAATAGTCTTACCATTGACTTTTATTTATTTTACAAGAGCCAACTTCCATTAATAAAAAATCAACTCGAAGTTTTTCATTTGAAGATGCTCAAACTATCCAAGAGGAGTCTGAAGGTAGAACCTTTTAGACTCTCTCAACTCCTTTATTTTATAAGCATGATAAGAGTATTTCATGCCTCTTTTACCACCCTTATATTTGTCACATTCTCAAAGATAGATGAATCTAATGCTTGAAAGATGTGAAAAAGAGCTCTATGATCTTTCTTTCAATTTTTCTTTGAATGCTTATACTCTTTCAATGTCAAATTAAATGTAGTTGCTGGTTCTGCCAATCATTTCTTTATGATTTTTGACAACTCTTGAAATCTAAATAACACCTAAATTTGGATTATCCAATGTTTAAAGTTCTTCTTATCAAACTTTAGAATTTGAGGTTAGGACCATTCCAATACTATTTAGAGAAACCATTTTAGAATTTTGAAAGGATTCTAGCTCTGATAGCAAATATTGGAAGCACAACAAAAAATAGTGGAAATACATAAAGATGATGAAAACTCAAGAGAAATCAAAGAAAGAAGGAATAACTGCACTCAAACTTGAGAAATTGAAAGTACACCATATTTATAAACTAAATCAAGGTATTAGATTTGAATGTTAGAACACTATCCTAAATTACAATTATTTAAGACTATTAAAACTAACCTTGAAAAACCCAATAAGGCTTTCCATTTGTCTAGGTGAGTATTTTCTAGATAACCCAAATAAACTTGATTCATACACAAACAAAAAGGACTTTCATTTGGAAAACTAAAATGGTTGACATCATTCTAGATGAACTTGTTTTTATCAAGAAACCTCTTATTTTTCGAACATTGTTTTCTGTGTTCATTATATATATCTAAGTTGGGGCGTTAGATTGCACATTGGTTATCTTCGACATATAATGTCCAGATATTTTTTTTATATGGGAAAGTCATACGAGCAGTATAATAATATGTTAAACCCTGTGCAGCTTCTGTTGTGTTGATTTTGGTAGTTATCATCGTCATGCTCTTTTATTGCTAGATATCCATTTACGTGCACTGTTTTTCTTATTACCACTTTTGAGGTATGAATAGGATTGAAAGGGAGATCGAATAATGGCAGTAAGGATGAAATCCACCCCTTTGAATGCTCAAAGGTACAAGTTTATCTAACTTTGTCATTGCCAGGGGACTTCTACGAGATGCTGACAGTTACTTGCTTTAGGGGGGTGACCTTGAGTATCGGATGCTATAACACCAATAGACACATTGTCCCAATTCTGAACAATCAATTGGACGCACTTATGTTTAGATCCATGCATGATAAGCTCGGTTAGGTTCTTCAGTCTTTATCTTCTTTGTAGTTTCCTAGAATTTGCGATGTTTATTCCCCAGAAATTCGTCTTCCCTGCTCCCACTACTGTTGTATATGCCCTTAAGAAGCACACTTATGCGCCAATCCGCTTGCTGAAATGTCTTCCAACGTACAAAACCTGCTTATAACCTTCATGCAGGATCTCTATGCGACACTGAATTCAAGGATGCTCCAGGCAGGCTGCTTATACTTTCTTTGAATTGCTCAGATTCTTGTTGCGTTCAGAGTATTAAAATCAAAAGCTTCGTAGTTAGCTCCTACTTGGATGGCGTTGAGTTACTTCATAGTATCCGTGTCTCGATCTTGAACACTGCAGGCTGGTGCAGGTTCAGGTGTTTTTGGTCAGGGAGCTGCTTGTGACAAACATTTGTCCAATTCAAGGTTCTACATGATGAGATGAAGGATCTTTCTAGGATATCTCTCTTGGTATGAAGTGATGTGAGCAACAAACCCTTTTACTACTAATTCAAAAGAAGGAAAGAACCTTCTAGTGTGCATCGTGCTAGAATGCCCTTCTGGGTTTGCAGTTAGTGTTTAATCACTTAGTTATTTCATGCAATTATTTGTACCAATTTATTGGTCCTACAATTTGCAGATTGATATTTGCTGCTAAGTTGTCATTCTCTAGTATTTTTTGTGCCACACAGGCTATGTTCATCGTCGAACATCCTGGACCTTGGTGTGTTGGGTGTTAAAAAGGGAGATTGCTCGATCAATATGAGGTTTCAAACCTAATTACTTATTGCCTAATGTTTGTTACAGAAGAACGCTGTATAACTAATCTTCCTCTTAATAGAACATCTCGTCCGTTTCTTAACTTTTTCCTTGGTTGGGTGTTTGGAAGGTTCATTTGGTGGTTTACTTTAAATTGGTAGTAGAGCAGATCTAGTCAGCAAAATAGTAGCAGAGTTCGGAAGGTCGAAGACGCAGCAGACGGATCCTCAATCAGTCTAAAAGCCTTATGGTGTCTTCTAAAAATCAACATAATTGAAGGACGTGCTCCAATTCTTGGGCAAGGAATCTAAGTTAGCTACGGTGGTGGTGGTGTCTCTAGGGAAATTGAAAACCACCTCCATGCATAGTTACCAGTTCAAGGAATGACAATTTGTTGGATTTAATGTTAATTAAGGTTGGGTTAATTAAACTCATGTGCATTAATAATATTTAATTCATATTTATTATCCCTTAATATTCAATTGATACATGTGAAAGTTCTAAGGTATAAAAAGTCACATGTGAGGGACTTCATGTGAAGACTAAGAGAAGGCAAAATTTATTCTCATACTAAAGGATAAGACAAACCCACATGTCCTTTTATATCGTTGGTAGCTCATGAACCTTAGTTCAAAGAGCTTAGAGAGGACATGTTAGACCACACATGTTCATGTGGGGTTGGGCCGGGCTTGGGTTTGGGAATTGTCTTCGATTTTTAGTCTATCTTTTTGCATAAAAAACTTTTGATATAACTGTCAAATGTGTTTACGTAAAAATAATTATGAGACAGAGAAGTGCGTTGGTTGGATCGGATACGTGATCCATCATATAACCTATAAATAAGGAATTAGGGTTCCTTAATCCAAACTTTTTTATTAAGCACTCTTTTTCCTCCATCTCCCTCTGCCCATGATAATTGTCACCGTTCCTCTCCAACCAAGGTGACTAAGGCATAGTCGAGGATGACTCGAAGCAAGGTACATGACTTTGGTTTGTGTGTGCATTTTATCCTAGGAGAAAAGCGTAGGTACCCGTATGTACTCTATAGCGAGATGTTGATTTATCTAAGTCAAGTTCGCATGATGACTCATACAGATAATACAAGGTATTTCTTTCGTAAGGGATATTTGTGTTATATAGATAATCTGTTTAAAATTCATGTATAACCAATTGTTGATTCTTGTATAAATTTTAATGTTAATAAAGTCTACATTTGCTTTTAATTCTTCTTTTGTATATAATATTGAATCAATGACATGCTAGATTGGGTTATATAAACTTTGACTCAATGAAAATAATCATGAACTTAAACCTTATCCTTAAAACTGTTATAGATAGAATAACATAAATTTGATATATGTGTGCAAGCAAAGCAACATAGAAACTTTTTATTCGATTAATAGAAAATCTAAAATTTTGGATTTAATACATACTCATGTTTGTGAATTCAATGAAATGACTACTAGATATAACAAAAGATATTTTATCATGTTTATTGATGATTACAATAGATACAATTATATTTACTTGTTTAAAGTAAAGATGAATCTTTATAAAAGTTTAAAATATTTAGAAATATGTTAGAAAACCAATTCGACAAGGTATTTAAACGCTTAAGATCTAATAGGGAAGGAGAGTATACCTCAAATATTTTCAAGAATATTGTTAAAATGACGGTATTGTTCATAAGATTATTATTCCTTATTTTCCTTTGTCCACTGAGATAGCTGAATAGAAGAATTAAATCCTATATGATATGATTAATGTTTTACTTTAAAGTTGTAGGTTATCTACTTATATGTGGGAGAAAACTTTGAATATAGCTTGTTATGTTTTGAATAGAGTTCCTTGTTAGTATAAGGAAATTAGTTCTTTTGAGCTTTGAAAGTATTGAAAGATCAGTGTTAAATATCTAAAAGTGTGAAATGCCTTGTAAAAGTATTCATTCTTGAATATAAGAGAAAAATTGGGACGTAAAAAATGAATGCTATATTTTTGGGTTACTTAGAGACGAATTATGCGTATAAATATTTGGTTACTAGATTTCATGTTTGTTGCATAGATGTCAACACAATAGTTGACCTCCTTAATGCTATATTCTTTGAGACTGTATTTTTCATCAGAACTGGAGTTATCCAAAGTATATTTTCTAGATATATTGACCCTATTACTGTTTTCATTCTCGATCACGTAGAAATGATAACAAATGTGGGGTGACCATGATTGTGTTGCTTATATATTAGATGACTTTGAGGAAATAACCAAATCACGATATCAAAGGACTTTGAGAGTGGCTTTGTTACTTTTAATATCGAGGATGATCCTATCTCCTTCTAGCATGCTATGACCTCACCTGAGGTTAAGTTTTGGAAGAAAATAATTAACGATGAAATTTAGTCAATTCTCTCTAATGGTACTTGGGAAATCCTAGTTTTTCTTCTGTGTATTGTAAATAGATTTTTAAGAAGAAAATATGTAGAAGTAAAAGGTTAAGTTAGTTGACAATGGATGCATACAAAAAGAAGAAATAGATTACTTCGATACCTATCCTCTAATTTCTCAAATTACCTAGTGCGTTATGGTGAACGTCCTCATGTTATTGAAGGATTTAATGATGCTAGTTGGATAACAAAGAACTGAGAGTCACTAGAGATGTGTTTCTTCTAGGTGGTGACACTATCACCTAAAAATCAAATAAACAAATTATTTTGGCTCATTCTACTTTTAATTCAGAACTATGTGCCTTGGATTAGACTGAATTGAAAGCTAAATGACATAAGCAACTTATGTCTAGTTTACCAATGATAAAGAAGTAACTTTCTTCAATTTTAGTACACTATGATAGCATGACTATCATTGTTAAGATCAATAGTTGAAAGTACAATCAAAAGTAACAAAGAAACTCATGATTTATTTACAGGCAGTGATAATTTAACCTAAGTGAGTGGAGATTCGTCGAAGTAGTTTCTATAAGGGTAATATTAGATAAATCAGTTAACGGTTCAAACTAAAAGATACCATTAATGAAAGCATAATATGATTATTGGTTTATGGGATACTTTATATTTTAAGACTTTATGGGGATTGTTGGATTTAATATTAATTAAGTTAGGTTAAATAAACTCATGTGCATTAATAACATTTAATTCATGTTTAGTATCCCTTAATATTCAATCTATACATCATTTATATATGTGAAAGCCTAAGGTGTAAAAAGTCACATGTGAGACTAAGAGAAGACAAATTTTAGTCCCATATCGAAGGATGAGACAAACTCATATGTCATTTTATATAGTTGGTACCTCATGAACCTTAGTTCAAAGAGCTTGGTGAGTACACATTAGACCATACACGCATGTGCTGGGACAAACTTGGGTTTGAGAATCGTCTTTGATTTTCGGACTACCTTTTTGCACGATTTTTTTTTAATCTAACTGTTAAATGTAGTTACATGAAAATGGTTACGGGACGGAGATGGATTGGATACGTGATCCATCATGCAACCTATAAATAAGGTATTAGAGCTCCTTAATCCAAACTTTTTTATTAAGGATTCTATCTCCTTTGTCTCTGCATCTCCCTCTGCTCGTAGTGATTGTCACCCTTTCTCTTCAACAAAGGTAAGTGAGACGTGATCAAGGATGACTCGAAACAAGGTACGTGGTTTTCAGTTGTGTGTGTGTTTTATCCTAAAAAGAAAACGCATGTACCAATATGCATTCTATAGCATAGCATTGATTTTTCTAAGACAAGTTCGCAAGGGCGACTCAAACAAATAAATTTCTTTATATGATTACTATTTGCATGTGTTATATGTACAATTTGTTTATGAGTTACTTTAGATCTACGGCTATTATGATTGGGCCATGTTTATAATTGTTTTATATTGGTTTTTTATACATATAATTCTACGGATTATTCCTAGTATGTTTCCGTTCTTACTACAGTGAAATACACTCATGTTCCCTTTTAGCACCATCTTGCCTTTTGAAAACGGAGACGATTCCAAATTTTGCTTAATAAAAAAGGACTACAAATGCTACTCTAGTGCTGGTCGTCTGCTTAATCAAAATTTAGTTCTGGATCGGCCTGAATGGTTGTAATAACGCTGAACCAATGCTAATAATGACGACGATGATGATAATAATAATGATAGTATTAGGAATATATTGAATAATAAAATGAAGATGAATATTTGGCGATTGCCAACTACCATATTATGACGACCGACCTGATTACTTTTGGATGTATTCTATTCAGGTGCCGATAGAGCGTCAAGTGAACATTTGGATCATATGGTTTCAAATGATCCCATCTGACATAGGTGTAAGTATTTTTATATGTTATAGACGGTTAAGTCAGGTGGTGCCTATGATATCTGATATGGCATGGTGCCACAATCCAAAAGATGATGGCGTTCTTCACCCAAAAAAAAAACATGATAGATTTGCCAATGTGTTTGTACGTAGGTCTGCCAAGCAAAACTTGGCAGAAATTATTTTGTTGAAGGGGAATCAATTAACAACCGTTGCTGAGGATTAATGCAGGATGCAAACAGACAATACGAGATTGGAACGTGATTATTATTGTGTCTAATCGATCTCAGGTCACACAACCTGTGCGTTCCTAATCCGCATCTAACATTGGAAGCGATTATATCTAATGAATGAATAGCTACGAAGACAGTGGAGGCGATTATAAAAGGCATCTGCTTAATTAGACTGGACACAAAGAGAAGATGACATGGAGGTGCCATCATAAAACTTGGAAAGTTCAAGGGCAGAAGCATTCGAATCGTGCTTTTTCAAACTGACAGTTCAAAATTAACATATCTGATTGCCACACCCATACGCTTCTGCGTTTCATCTATTATATGCAGGGAAGAAAGGGAAAACGCAAAATAAATGTACGAAAACAAGCTCAGCTAGTCGATTATTTATAATATATCCATAAAGATTTAATACAACACGCAGATTCTCATTTTATAAGTTATGTTTATAAGAAAAATGGTCCTGATTGATTGGTTAAACGAGTCAATTTAGCCTACTTACATAAAAGGAGAAGTGACTGAGATGTGGTTTATAACAAGAAGAAATATATGATATTTTTACCACTCAGGCGTCTATTTTAGTGGAAAAGGCAGTCCTTGAACAGTTGATTCATCAAGTGGATCTTCTGAAGTATCCAAGAATCAAAACAGTCTCTGCCTCCGTGTCTGCGAGTGTGCACATGCACATATTGCGTTGCTTGGTGCTGTCATCCCGTGTTCCCCTCCCAAGGCAGTTTAACATTAAACAACCACGCATTTACAGACTTTCCTCCACTCCAAACTGACCAAAATCAGTCAGTGTAACGTCCATAGTCTGAAACCCAAAGACAGTGGAACCTTTTGTTTTCTCAATATGCTGATCGGTTTCTTAAGTTTATATGCTTGTTGTAAGCAGGAATCTATGCATTAATTATACATTGACTTTGACCTGCTGAATCTGTTTCCCAAGGACTGGACTAGTTGAACCATCGTCGCTACAGCTACTGACTACCCTGGCGGGTTGGCCCAAGCCCACTTGGTCCTGCAGCTGCCAGCTACTTAGCCCATCCCAACAAATTCCAAAAGTTCTCAAACTCAGAATCGAGTTTCTTCATTTTCTTTAATGTTTCAGGAAAATTAAACAGTTAAAGAGATGAAATTCGGATAACACGCAGGCAATCTGTTCCCGCAAAAACTGCAAGTGTGGCTCTTCATTAGTAGAGTTTTTTCGTTTTATAAAGCTTTAGTTTGTGGATAAACTTCACCAAGTAGGAAGGACAAACGCTGTTAATTAGTTCACACCAAATCCATGGGTTTTGTAACAAGCGGATGATAGTTTCAATAATGGTATAGTAAGGGGAGCTGAGAAAAGTGCAGCAGGAGCCTCCTCTGCATGGTTGGCTTCACACTGTCAGCAGGCGCAGTAAATGGTCTGCTAAGTCACTACTGGCTGAGAATCTGAGGTGAATTTTGAGTTAAATAATCTACCCAGCCCACTTGTTGGTTCAGGTGCGTCCACACTTTGCACTAACAACTCATCATATAATGAATATGTCAAATGGAAGGAATGGGTCTGTTAATGAAATATTTCCTGGATCAATTAACAAGACATGAAGAGAGGAAGCAACAACTCCAAGGAAGGAAGAATGGCATCTTTGACATTGTTGGGAGGAGGGTTGTGTTGGGGAGCTTTTGTTTTAATTATCCATTGAAGGTGAAGTCGTAGTCGGCACGGTTCTAGAGATGGGCCCTGCGTCGAATATGTACACGCCCCCTGGGCCAGATCGAGCTAAGCTAACTCGACAAAGTCTCAGCGAAGAAAAAAGCGAACACGAGGAAAGAGAATGCAAAGGAAAAGAATATATGTTGGTTGGCATGAAGAGTTTGGCCGACCAATAATTCCCCTTTGTAGCTATGACTCTCACTAAAAGTAAAACAAAAGGCAGCAGGTGCATGGAAAGAGAATGAACACATATTTACACATACAGCACAACTAGAAAGCTAAACAATTACCCAACTCGGATCTCCTAAGATATCATAAAAGGGAATTCAAGATCCTCCACCAGAGAGCCAAGTGTTTGTATGTGAGGTATCTATTGGCCTGGGCCGAGGGCACACACGTGATGTGCCCCGAGGCCCCACGGCTCATATATCGAATGTCTGTCCTGGACTTAGCTTAGCACTTACCTAACGGTGAGCCCACACAGACAAACACAAAAAGGGTATGTTGAGCAAGCCAAGACTATGAGCAAAAGCAGGTCAAATTAATTTTAGCATCCAGACGCAGGCCCCGTTAATCAATGTGGAGAAAAGCCCACCTAGATTTGTTACTGGGATCTAATTGATCAAAAATGAAATAAGGGAATGCTTTCAGGAAAGAGGGTCCGGAAACAACGACTTGAGGGCTAACACACTTGGGCCAAAGGGGATTCAGAGATTGAAAGCCAGCCCAGACCAGCATTAAAAACACGGTCCGGGAGACCATCTCCGTGCATTTCCCCCATCTCACACACTCTCTCTCTCTTCATAAGGTAAAGTGAAGGGTCCCCTTGTGTTGGGAGCAGTGGCACCAGAGTAAGCATGGAAGCCGCTGCCTGGTCCATTATGCCACTAATGGACTCTTTATGTTTGACCACACAAAACCCTTTTGTACATCCTCCTGCACACTGCCAGCTGAAATCTAGACACTCTCATCCACACAATTCTCTCTCTTTCTCTCTCTCTCTCACACACACAACCCCTTTAACTAACAATGGGACCTCGGCCTGTTTTGTATGACTAGACCTCTTCTTCACTGCCAACCCGCACTATAGGGGGAAAGCCTTGGTGCTAAAGGCTTTTCCTACTGGTGAATGACAACGAGATATGGGTGATAAAGCTGGAAAATGGTGCCCATTCACTCTGGTGTAGCGGACTCGTGGAAGACAAATCATGCCTTGTAAAAACAAACTCAAGGAAGGGCTGTTGTGTGAGCGTGTTGTGGGACAGAGAGAAGGTGAAGCTGTTTATTAGGAGCTACTGAGTTGTGTGGTTAAGGAGTGGCTTTCAACGTTAGTGCCATGTAGGGACGACACTTATAAGGACAACGAATGAATGGAAAGCTTTAATGACGCTTTTTGACTAAATCATATCCACCTACAGATAAACAAGTCTATTGACCACCACCACCACCACCATCATCATCATCCAAGGAAGCATGCATATCGTCTTCCCTTTATTAACATGCAACTTATACTTTAATCGCTACTGTGTTAGGTAGAGACCAGAGTGAAAAAATGTGATATAGCTAATCAGTTCGTGACTAAGTAATCGCCTAACTATTCATCCATCTCTCTCTCTTATATATATATGAGAGAGATAGAGCCCTTGTTTCATACGATGTAAAATCACATTTGATGACTAACATATTCTCATATATATGCAGATAAATACAAAGAGCTATTGCGTCTCATCTGTCTTTTTACAGTCAGGCAAGGAGCATACAGGAAAATGTGTAAATTTGTTGGCCTACATAGATAATGGTGACTAAATAGATATGCAGTGATGTATTGTTCTAGTTGCAGCTCTTTCATAAAGGCAATTAATGGTCAAAATATATGCAATCTTTTGGGACGTATGCCACTAGGCTATAAATTATTGTTGTTGGATTCTATCACTGCCATGAAAACATTGAATGACCATGTAATTTTTCCACCACCCAAGTTTTGTGTTCGGTTCTCACCGAGGCCTTGGAGTACGGATCATCAACCATCTTCTTCCTGTAAATAATCCAACCACGTTCAAACTTAACCACGGTGCTTAATTACAGAACCTGTCTCGAATCACCACATGGAGCATCTAGCACATGCCTTTCATGTGATTGAACACATGCTTGTACAAATTAGCTCGAAAAGGACTACCACAAGCCTTTCTTTAACCCTAAGCAACATGTTTGTAAGAGCAATCACATAATATATTTATATAACTAATTAAGATGATCGGTTTTCATGACGCCTTGTATATATATATATATATAAGGTCACTTTGGCTTTACGACTGCCCAAAGATAACAACCGACTATGGTGTATGTACACCTCAAACCAGAAAAAAGAAAAGAAAGAAAATATGGTTGCAGGACTTGAGACTTGACGATGCATGGTTTTTGGCAGATAGTGTCCCTATGCGTATTATGGGAGGATGAGGAAGAGTCACTAAAGGTAGAGGTTATTTATGATGATTCATGTGGGTGAGGCGCGGGCCCGGTACTGCCTTACGTGGCCACCCCATGTATACATACAGACACTATTCAATATGACACGGTTTAATCATAACGATCGAGTCCCAACAACTGATGTATTACATGTCCTCGTTTGTGGTTGTGTTGTTAGTCCTGATTGAGTCGATGCATATATAATAATTAAAAGGAGGACCATTGCATGTATTGTATGCTTGTTGGTGATATTGTATTGTATAAAGTAGGTAGCAACATCTGTTTACAAGCTGGAGGAGGCATGTCATCTCTCTCTCTCTCTATATATATATATATATATATATATATATATATATATATATATATATATATATATATATATAGAGAGAGAGAGAGAGAGAGAGAGAGAGAGAGAGAGAGAGGACCACAAATATCGTAGGCAAGCGGCGAAAGTGAGAAGGACCTAGCCTAATAGGGAATAAACCTATGTCTCATACAAACATAAGAAGTCTGGTGATTGCCGGAATTTGAAGCTCCGTGCTTGATCCTTGTCTCTACCATGCTCAAAATGGACAAAAAAGATTACTATCACCGTCCTCACATGCCATGTATTCATAAAGCCAAGCATCTGACAGCACCGATATCATGTATTTTACTCATGGTTGCACGTCCACATGCACTCCCCCTCTCCTTATTTTGGATGAAAAAGGAGGTTTTGCAGATGTTTTGCAGCAAATCAATTGTTAGAAACTTTTTCGATGAAAAGCAGATCGATCGATCTCATGAACTAGCTAATCGAGCCCTTACTATTCTTATTCATTTTTGCTGACAAAGTTCACACTTCCATTCTAGCTCATAGCCACATGATTCAGAAAAGAATCGAACCAAACACCAAATATTCCGCCGCAGTTTTTAGATTCCGGTTGGGGCTTATTTTATTGTTCCTCACGCCATGCATCATGTTCCTCTCTCTCTCTCTCTTTCATGGGGTGGTTTTTTCAAGTAAGGGAAGGAGCATGTGCGATACTGAGTGAATGACCATCCTAGGTGATTTTAATGAATCTGACTAGAGGAATTGTGTGCGAGTAAAATCTCAAAATCCCATCATAATTGATAGCCGTTGAAAGGGAGAGGATGAGCTGCAGGGACGAGCCGCTCGGGAGAAGAGATGTATCGATATCAGGAGCAACGGCTCAGATCCCAGCTCTGTGAAATGTAAAAAGAAGGGAAACTTGAGAAGTCGGCTTACACCATGCGCAGAATCCTGTGTTTGTGTTTTAAGATAGTTAAAACTCGTATAACAAAAAAGCCTCTCTCTCTCTCCGTCTCAAGCCTATCTATGCCATTTAATTGCCAGGGGAAAGGCATTTTTGAGTAAAGTAATTAGCCGTTTTCTTCAAGAAAGGAAGACACGGAAAAGGCCATTAGCTGTCACCTGGACAGTTTGGTCTGCCTGCTGTATTAGGTAGATGCTGACCGGGCAGGATTTATACGTAGGCATGATTCCGACATTAATTTCAAAGACGTTTTTTTTCTTATTTTAAATATCTTCTTGTTTTTATATACACGATAAACGGAAACTGCTGCGAGTGAACTATTCGCAGAAATATTTCTTTAGATTTTCTATTCTTTTTTATGGATTCGTCTGCTATCCTAAATTTAGGACAACTCCCAAAGGTTGTCAAGACTGTACATCCATATCTCCAATTAAAAAGATATGTGTATATGTATAATTCATATAATGGGAATCATGCATATCATTTTAGTTTTAAAGTATGAATATTCTCATGTATGTGCGCTCAAATCGATTATGACATTTACGAAATCTGTATCTACGAAAATGGATTTGCATTGATTAAAGAAAATCAGCATCGATTGTTTGTAACGTGAGTAGAAGTGCAGTGTAAAAAATCAAGCATCTTTTGAGTGCAAATGGGTGAACAAGGCATGAAACCTTGATGGGAAATTGTCATGATTAGCCCAAGACTTGCTCATACTCTTTACTTAGTTTTTGAGCCTTAAAGCTTCTCATCTGAAATGATATATATATATATATATATATATCTTGAATAAATAGCCTATCCTTGTGATGATGTGATGGATACATGGTGGCAGAATGACGGTGCATGCCTCCTTCTACGTACCACCCTTTGTAGCTCTACAATCAAACTGGCATGCTACTGAAGATAGACTGGTTCATGTATTTTTATACGTCGAGATGGTCAGCTGTGACTGACGGACCACCAGAGCAGAGACTGAAGGGAGGCCCCAAATGCCGCGCGGCTCGCACGGGCGTTCATGCTCGCTTGCATGGAAAATTCCATGGAAAGGCGCACGGCTAAGGTTAATTTAGCAAAAAGAATAGTGGCCGGCCGAAGTTTTTCCTTTTTATTTTTTCCGTTGATGCCCTCGTTTCGGTTCCGGTTCCCTCTGTCAGCTAGGCTGAAGAAAATAGCAATAAACCGATATATGTGTGTGACACCCTTAGAACATGAACATGTCATCAGCTTATGGCAACTTTGTAAAAACCCTCAAAGTGTTCTCCTACATATATCATGTAGTATATATGTGTTTGAGAACATAAACTTTCCTTGTTACAGTCCTCTACTCTATACACTTTCTTACTTTGCTCGTTTTGTATTTGCTGTGTTGACGTCTAAGTTGTTTCAGTGCTAAGGACCACTCTAAGTCTTATTATTTGAAAGAGAAACACTTATTGTGCCAGTTCACTAGCTACGCACTATAATAAATCTACTAAGGTTGGGCCTTCACCTTTCCTATTCTGTCTATTAGTTGGATGGATAGGGCATCACAACTTTGGTATAAGAAAAACTATAAAGTTTACGTTTGATATTGTTAGCCTCAAGCATACTTCGCCCCATCTTAATGGCGCCGTGGTCTATTCTCCCCCCTCTCCAAGATTTTCTAGATCTGCTATTGAATCATCCTATGGTCTTAGTATATGATACCTTCAGAAAGATACGCTTGTTTAAACCCTTGCGAACAATGTGTCTACTTTGAGGATGATCTTTCTCTTGATGGCAAACCTGCATGAGATGAGTTGACGGTTGTTCCTCTCTTACATAAGACTGATATGATTGAAGGCATTCTGGTATCGATGTCCTAAGCTCAACATTACCCTCGAAGTTACTGGTCATTAGTGATGACTTCAACTCGGAGAAGTCCATTTGAAGAGGCTCTAACTATGGATCGAGAGTTTGAAGATGAACCTTGTGGACTCTCTCAACTCCCTTATAAGACTTGATGAGAATGTCTTATGCCTCTTTGCCATTTTTGCATTTGTCACTTTCTCAAAAAAAGAAGAATCTAATGCTTAAAAATGTAAAAAAGAGTTTTCAATCTTTCTTACTTACTATTTTCCTTTAGATGCTTCTGCTCTTATGGCATCAAATTATTTATAGTTGTCGGTTTTACCAATCCTTCCTTGATGTTTTATGTTAGTTCTTAAAACCCAAATAACATCTCTATTTGAATTCTCTATTTTTTAAAATTCTTCCCATCAAACTTTGGGATTTGAGGTTAGACCATCTCGGTACTATTCACGGAAACCATTTCAGAATTCTCGAGGAAATTATGTCCTTATAACAAATGTTGGAAGAGAAAAAAAATAATGGAGACAGCTAAAGCAAAGATCTCAAGAGAAAAAATTCACTAATGATTTAGAAGGTGAAATTACACGGTCTAAAAAACACGTTTTTATAAAACTACTACATTATTTTAAGACACCTTGAAAACCCAACAAAGCTTTTTTCTATTGTCCAGGTCAATAACCCAAAATAGGTTTGTTTGATAGATAAAACAAAAGACAAAAAATGGTGCCATGGGTTGGGTTTATCGAAATTTTTTCATTTTTCAACATTCCTCGATCGTGAACTTGTCATAAGCCTCTCGGGGCCACCCTTTGTAAAGCCTTTGTGGAGAGAAGTGTTCCGAAGGATATCTTGCAGTGTGTTGGGGTCGTGTAGCTCCCTTTTCTACTATCAATTAAAGTTCTCGACATCAAAGTTCTTTGACACTTTCTTTGCTCTCTCACGTTGATTATGTTGGGTGTATAAATCATATGGGTACAAAAGAGCACTCTAGAGTATAGCATTTGGGAGAGGGACACCAATCACGCTTCATATTCTCGTTTGTTGACGACTGATATAGTGCGACACACACATATGTTGTGTGTGTGTTCTCCAACAATCCATGGGTCCAGAGCGACCCATAAGCAAACTGCAAAATGGAGCTCTTAAATCGATCATCTTTCTTAGAAGAGGGAAGAATTGCATGGGACCCTCTAAATATGGAGATAGAAATAAAGATAATAAAAGAAATGATAGATGCTATCACGCCGAACCCCATTAAGGTATTCGTTTTCAATAATCCGGCGATTAATGATTAGCAGCCCACTGAGCACAGTAAGGAAAGAAGAGAAAGTGAAGAAAAAGAAGGCAAAATAAATAAAAATTTGTGGAAAAGAAAATGAAAAGGGTTGGAGGCAGAGTGCGTGGGTGGGCGCACCCACCCGACACATCCCGTTGCGACGGGCAAACGTTTGTATAGGACGAAAATGACACACAGACCAGTCTCAATACTCCCTTTTCTCCTGCCCGTTGTTGGATAAGCTAATCCTTTCCAACTGATTAAACTTGGTCTTGATAATGAAAACGTACTTTAACTAACTAGCATTTACGGTTCTCTCTGTTTGTCCTTTTCCTGTATTTTTCTCTGTCCGCCCTTCACCATTGTGGGTGCTCCATGGCCGGGTGGGGTGGCTTTTGTTGCCCGGATTTAAGGATCCCGCTTTCCTTTTAGTTTGAGGTATCGTTTTTAAGCGGCCAATCATGAGAAGATTAGCTCCTTAATGGAAGATTATTAACTTTCAAAAGCTGACACGCGCACGAAAAGATTCGCCTTTTCTGGTTAATTATCGCGTATCAGGTAATATTTAGTTGGCCACCATTGAGGGCGTGGTGGTGGGGGCCAGGAAGGAGGTGGTGGCCGTCGGTCTTTTGAATCGAGGGGGCCCGGCAAGGAAGAGGGCCGAAACCCAGAGGAAAAGGAAAACGAGGCGGATGCTCGAAAATGAGAAATACACGGAAATTCATGAGAGAGGAAGAAAAAGTAGGGGGACTGGAGTGAATGAACAAAACTTAAAAATAAAAAAGGCGAAATGGAGGAAAAGCAAAGCGGAATTAAGTGAAGTGAACGGGTAAAAAAAGGATCCGAAAGCGGTCTTTCCCATTTATTTATAAAAAGCATACGGGGAGAGTGAGGGAGAGGACATCAATCGAATCGATCAGAGGGAGAAGAGGGAGAAGAGAGAGAGAGAGAGACACAGGAGAGACAGCCGTTCACTGGCAGCAATACCGTTATATTTCCTTTGATCGGCTTCCGTGAGCTGAGCCGGCCCCCCCTTTCCTCCTCTGCCGCTTCTTCGCTCGCGCTACTCCTTCCTCAATCCTCTTTTACAAAGAAAAGAAAGAAGGAAGGGAAATCTAGTAATTTAAAATCTGCTGCTGCTAGCTGTTCCCTTGGAGACAGCATCAGATCTGGAGTGCAGCGCGTTCAGACCGACTTTTACACCCAGCCGCAGGCCGTGTACGTGCCGGGTAGAGAGTGTTGAAGGAAGCTATCGGAGAGGTGATTGAGTGAGTGAACCCACCAAGCCGGCGGTTGGGCGGCCTCGAGGAGGGATTGGCTTCTCTTTTTCTTTTTCCGGGGCTTGTGCAATAAGGCTGTGCATTAAAGAGGAGAGAGAGGAGTCGTAAGGAAGCAGAATCAAGTTCTTCCGCAACTCCTGCTGATTCCTACATACAGATACGTTACGGGTATCTCTCTGACCCTCGGGGAGAAAGAGAAAGAGAATAAAAGAGAGACGGTGTGGTGTGGGACTCGTCAGTGGAGACGGAAAACGTTAGGAGAGAGCGAGACGGAGGAAGTCGGATCTCATTCGTTTTCATTCTTCGTCCTTGTCTAGAAACAGTGAGTTTGGTTAGGAGATTTCGCTTTCCTTCTCTCTCTCTCTCTCTGAAATTCATGGCTTGTCTTTTGTCTCACTAGCAAGCTCTTTTGTTTTGACCATTTTCTTCTTTTCTTCTTTGGTTTTCAGTTCTCGACGGAAGAGTACTGAGAGACGGAGACATGGTGCCGCAGAAGCAGGCGGAGGAGGCGATCGTCGCAAACTACAACGAGACGGATGACAATGGGAATGAGGAACGAGAGAGGGAGGAGAGCTCCGGCTTTAGCGTCAAGAGCTTCCTTTGGCACGGTGGCTCCGTTTATGACGCTTGGTTCAGTTGCGCTTCCAACCAGGTTAATACGGAATTAGCACCCCACATCCACCTCTCTTTCAGGCCTTTCTCTGGTTTGAATAAGGCCGGCCTGTGGATCTTCCGTTAATTAATTGCAGTCTCCTTTTTCCGTGTTTTTAATTTCGGTGGAGCACAGGTAGCACAAGTGTTGCTGACGCTTCCATATTCCTTCTCCCAATTGGGGATGCTTTCCGGGATTCTCTTGCAGATCTTTTACGGCATAATGGGTAGCTGGACCGCCTACCTCATCAGTGTACTCTATGTTGAGTATCGAACCCGCAAAGAGAAAGAAAACGTTAGCTTCAAGAACCATGTGATCCAGGTAATCCTCTCTCTTTTCCATTGGATTTCATAGAGGATTGCTTTCTGGATGAATGTCTGTTTCGTTCCTGATGAATTAAAATGTTGGGAATGTCCAGTGGTTCGAGGTTCTCGATGGATTGCTCGGACGCAAGTGGAAGGCAATCGGACTTGCTTTCAACTGCACCTTTCTTCTGTTCGGATCGGTCATTCAACTCATTGCATGTGCGAGGTATACCAAAGCCATCGCTGCTCTCTCTCTCTCTCTCTCTCTCCGTGGAATAATGCAATCGATCAATCATACAGTTTGTTCACTACCTTTATCACTGATGATGATGCAGTAATATTTACTATATCAATGACCACTTGGACAAGAGAACCTGGACGTACATTTTCGGCGCATGTTGTGCTACGACTGTCTTCATCCCTTCGTTTCACAATTACCGTATCTGGTCATTCTTGGGGCTCGGGATGACTACCTACACTGCCTGGTATATGACCATCGCTTCCCTCGTCCACGGCCAGGTAAAAGTTGGCTGGAACATTAAATTTGCCCCGTCATCGTTTATATGCTCTCTCTCTCTTAGTTATGAGGTTCCTGGTTAATCGCAGGCTGATGGCGTTGTCCATACTGGCCCCAATAAACTGGTACTGTATTTCACCGGTGCCACCAATATACTGTATACTTTCGGCGGTCACGCCGTCACTGTGTGAGTCTCTCTTTGCTTCTTGTCGGTTTGGTTTGGCGTCGTTTTATTGACTTTACTTTCCATATTGCTCTTCTGGCTTTTGGTGATCTGCCACTGCTTTTCTTTACTTTCGTAGCTTGTTTGGTCACTCAGTGAGTCAGTGTTGGTTGGACACACTGATTGCAATAATTGTTGCTTTAAATGGTAATAAAGTTTATTTATTTATTTTTTGTAAACATGTCAGAACACAAACTCGGATAATAGACTTTTGCGTGAAATGAAATTAAAGAATTCCTTAATATAACTTAAAAACTTTCTTTTCCCCTTCAAGTAGACTAATAAAAATGTAATTTAATGTGTAAAAATATATAACTTGATCACTAAAATATGTAATTTGAAAAAAAAAAATTATAGTTTCTCATGAATGGATATTCTGCACCGAAAGTCAAACCTTTTCATTTTGATGTGTTTTCATTGCTTATAATGGAAAGATGACTTTTTGTGAGTAATGTTAGACATACAGTACATTAAAAACCTTTTTTTACTGGACATTCAAAATATTTTTATTTTTTGTATTATATGATTTATTTTAAATGAGATCATGCACGCCATGTGGAAGCCTCATTAAAGTTCAAGTACATATACTTGCTGGATAAACTTTGTACGTGTTCACACTAACGATTCCTTCCGCCGTCGCCGTTGACTTGGCTTTTGGTGATGAGCTGCTTAGCCATTCCAACGCCTTCTCTCTCCAGCAAAAAACTAGTCAAAGAAATCGTAAAACTCAATTGCTGCAACAGAAGCACAGCAAATAAATGCCTTGGTTCACCTTGAATGATAATTTTTAAGAAAAATTTGTTGGTTATGGACAAATAGAAGATTCTTACAACAAATAATGAATAAATGGGTGCAGTTCATCACATTCGGGTTTGCGTGTACTCCATTGTACTGTGTGGGAGAAGGTAATTGGGATGCATGACACAAGCATTTGTCTGAGGGCACTAGCAAGGTTGCCGGTGGTATTATATGGTTCTTGGCTATAATCTTCCCTTCTTTGGGCCCATAAACTCTGCAGTTGGAGCTCTCCTGGATTGGCTTCACCGTCTACATCATCCCCTCCTTGGCCCACATTTTGACCTTCAGGAAGGCTGCTGCACGACAGGTATCCGTCCATTTCCGTCCCCTTCATCACCACTGCCTCCTTCAGAACACTACCTTACTTTGACACAACCACCATCCTCTCTCTCTTTTTTCTTCCTACTTTTGTAATTTTATATATATATATATATATATATATATATATATATTACATAATAACATTATGGTCTATACCAAATTATATGGGGCCAGTGATGGAGACATGGACTAGACGCATGGATTGGTCACCAGCATGCAATAAGTCTCTTGGAAAATCTTCGCCACTTCTTTTACAACCTTTTGACTGGTCTCATTAAAAATAACTTGTTGCTGCTAAAGTAATAATGCTTCGTAGTTGGCGTTGATTTCTGTGTTGCAATTTCGTGTGCGGATATCATTTTGGTACAGCTTTTGTTTCTACTTCAGTTTAGTAGCGAAAGGATGAATTTCTCATTCCGCAAATGAAATCCGCTCCAATCCGCTCCCTTTTATGCTTTTCTTTCTTTAATAGTTGCAATCTCAACTCACCATATATAGTTTCGTTGGATCCTGTTTCCGTTTGGTGGGTCCTTTGCTTACCCTTTTTTCCTCTTCTTCTCAGAATGCTGCAGAGAAACCACCTTTCTTCCTGCCGAGCTGGACGGGGATGTACATAATCAACATGTTCGTGGTGGTCTGGGTCCTGATTGTGGGGTTTGGGTTCGGTGGGTGGGCTAGCATGAGGAACTTTATCAATCAGGTCGACACATTCGGCCTGTTCGCCAAGTGCTACCAGTGCCCGCCCAAAGTCCACTCTTCTGCCATGGCTCCCTCTGCCTCCGCTCATCACTAGCCTTTCCACAAGTTCCAGACCCCTCACCTAGCTCCTCTGATCGGTGTAAAAACGGAGAAGCTAAATCATCTCGCTGGGCCGTAGCTCGCTACTATAACAGTTGAACTGGTGGTTCTCCTTCTATCTTGTTTTGTTGTCAATGGCCAATATATATAATCTCTAATCTATCCTGCAGTCATTGGTGGTGTTGTGAAAGCCTTCGAACATTACTAGATACATGGTTTTGCTCTTCTCTTACTTCTCATCTTGGTCCTCCTTTTTAGTATCTCATGCCTTCATAAGCAAGGTCGGAATGCTTGTCATGATGTGGGAAAGATTTAAGAGAGTTAGTTAGAAGGTATCCTGCGGATTATCTTTCTTTTCATTACTCCTTTTACTTGATCTCTAAGGCTGATTATTATCCCAAAATAAGGTTTCTCCTTTCGAAATTTTATTTATAAATGGTGGTTTTACTCGGTAACGGATGGATGCACATGCTAATGGATGTTGGCAGCACTTGGTGTCATGTGCATGCCCTTTATGCTGCTTGCAATTTTTTGGAGTTCCCGTTTAGATTAGGGGTCGTGATGAGACTTCTCACTTCTTTTTTTATTACTATAGCAGATTCTCTCTCCTCCCTCCCCTCCCTCTCTCTCTCTCTCTCTCTCTCTATATATATATATATATATATATATATATATATATATATATATATATACACACATTGTATTCGTTCAGCAAGTTGGTAGAGGCTTCTTGTGTATATTTATTTTTCTCTAAAGATGTAGCAGCAAGTGGCATGGCGAACTTTTCAACCAAAGAGCAGACACAATATGCCTTTGTTTTATTGTCCATCATGGGAAAACCCTAGAAAGGTTAATAGAAGAATATATCCACTTCTGTTTTAGGTATTGTGCGAAATCACCAAGAGAGGACGCATTAGTGATCCTTGAACCCTCAATTTATGGGATTTGGTCTTTGATTTCTGCAGCACTATCTTGGCTATTTGTAACCATAATCTGCTTCTTTCGTGATCAGTTCCTAAAATAAAAGTATAAGCCCATTTCAAAAATGTCTGTCATATGACCATGATTTTGAAATGTAGCGGCCGATAAATTTGCATCTAATTACACGACAAGTCCTTGGTGTTATCCTAATTAAAAGGGCTGATTGCTGTTTGACCGTAAGATCTAAAAAGAGGCTATAATACTATATTGGAGTGCTCAAGCCAATAATTGAGAGAGTCGGATAAAATAGTTCGCATTGTGGCGCTATTCTGGGTCAAGGAACCAAACAACGATTCTATATAGGTCTTTATTTTGGACTTTTAGTTTTGTTGGTGCTGGCCCTTGAGAAGCTAATGACATTTTAGTCAATCTTCACGATGTCCCTATCCTCTCCCTTTGATGATTAATTTTCAATTTCTTTCTACAACTAGACTACACTGTTTCCAACTCTTTTCTTGTAGACCAAAGGCCGTGGTACGCCCCCAGGAATCAATCTCATCACCTTCAACTTGTGATTCAACCCCCTAGCCACTATAGTTTTTTTTGTGTGTTCGATGTTATCTATCGATTCAACCTCAAATCCAAATCCGAATTGGATTGCAGAAGGCATCACTGATACAATAACAAGCAAGATTGCTGTGGATTATGAATGCCTTGACACGCATGCGTGCACACACACCTCACTCGAGAGGCCAGAAGTCTGCTCAGTTTGAAGTGCAGCAAAACTTTCGAGTTGGAAACTGATAAGAGCTAACAAAATTCCAACGGGTGAACTATTTTCTGATGTGCAGATAAGAATAAGGAGGACCACACACTACATAAATAGGCGGTTCCACCTCCAAGCTGTTGGCCGCAAAATCACCTCCGGAAAGCAAAAAGAAAAGCAAAAGACGGAACCATCGCATCAAATTGTTAGTTACTAAAGGATGAGAGTTTGGAAACTTAAAAGGGATTAGCCGGGTAAAATTGTGTCCATCGATTTATGATCCGTCGTTATTGTTTATCATAATGAAAGGAGCTGCTACTTATTATTGCGAAGGCTACTTTGAGCGTGGTCCATGCCCCCCTCCCTTTACTTATTATTGGACCAACCGCTTGAAGAAAGGCTTTCAAACCGGGAATGATTATGGATGGCATCTATGTGTTTATGCATGCACGCACACGCATGTGTGTAATTGGTCCACCACCAACTCTTGGATGGAGAGAATTGTGCGTTCACTAAAAGCGGGCACATGCACCCATTTCCCGTTATAAACATCAGCATCATACCATGAACCGTATTTAAACCTTCCCCTTTCCTTTTTCTTTTGGGTTGGGTTAGGTCGGAAAGGGGGAGCTTGATACTGGGGTAGGACCGGACTACTACTATCACTAAAGCTTATCGGCGTGTTTATGGTGACAAAGACGGACCTAAACGACCAACATTATTGGCATATTTATTCATCGCGTTTGAATCTAGCACTCGCAGTTTTACACATTCAAAGCTCTCTCTCTCTCTCTCACACACACACACACACCATATAGAAAGAGTGTGATATGCTAGACATTACTTGATCATTATTATTGTTCGTGAGATCAATTAGACGATGGTGATCAAGGTAACCACCCTACGTCATCGATCTTCATATTAAGATTGACGAGTGGCTCAATATGCATCATTTATGTGATTGCATGAACAACACAAATCATCTAGTATAATCTGATAAGAGAAGGTGTCTAGCAACTCTCAGTTTTCATATATATATATATATATATATATATATATATATATATATATATATATATATATATATATATATATGAATCATTCGTTTGGGTCTGACGCTACCTAAATGCTTGATGGAGAGCATATATCCACATAAAATCCTACACCTCTCACAGCTTGACCAACAAGCTCTCTTATGGGTGTAATGGAGCCAAATCGAGCTTGAGTACAAGCAAGCTTGACTTGACTCGTCAAGAAAGGCCCAGCTCCAGGGCTAGTTCGAGTGTGAGTTAGCGCGACTCAACTCATGAAGAAAATGCTCAGCTCAAGCTTGAACTCGAACGAGTTTTGAATTTTGGTGAGCTTGGATTATGTCCAACAACTGAATTTGGGATTGCTATACTCGTTTGAGCTCGACGCAACCAAGATTGACTCAATTGGCCCAAATGAGCGTACCGGCTGGCAAAAGGTGTTGCTAGACTCATAAAAGTTCAGGAGTTCAATACTCGGGTGCACATCTAGTAGGGGTTTCCTTACCGCATATTGCTCATAAAAACGAAAGAGAGAAAAAGATTGTCTGGATTAAGCTCGACTCCGGGATAAAGTTCAGTGACCTTGAATACGGAAAAGTTCGACTGAGCTCATGAAATAACTAGAACTTGGAAAGCTTCAACATTAAAGTTTAATGTGAGTCGACCCAAATACATAATACTTCGAAACTGAAAAAAAGTTTTGTTGCTATGCAGCTCTGTTCACTTGCGTTCCTACTCTCTCTCTCTCTAGGGAAGTGAGCAAAACTGCATATTTATAAAACTTATTTATATTTTAATAGTTTTATGTACTTGAGTTGACTACATCAGACTTTAATGTTAGAATTTCTCAAGTTATCTTTTCCTTTTTTTTACAATGCACGTTTCACTCTTTATTTTTGTAATCTATACCATCAAATGAGATGATTGAGATCGGCACCAACGAGGGTCTCGCAACTCCCTTTCTCTCTCTCTCTCTCTCTCCATATATATATTAATAATTTTCTTAACTTTTTTCCTTGTTTCAAGGGACTCCCAGTTCATATTTTTCTACTTATCCATATGTCAAATCAAACTTTTTCCTAGCAAACCATTTGCCTTTGTTTTTATAGACACTTCGGATCGCCTTATCTAATTAATCGGGAAGATCTACTTTTCTTCAATTTCTCTTTAAGTTTTTAAAGCATGATTAGCATTAAGAATATCTTATATCCTATCACTAGGCCGTCATAATTAGATCATATATAAAGTTTAACACATCTCTCGTCATTTTGTCTCTAATTACATGAATAAAATATAGATATCATATCTTTCTTACCTCCGTTAGCTTGCCGCTGAATCTCCAGACGTTCTAAGTGAATCTTATTTTTCTAGACTGGGCTCCTTTCCCATACTTTCACCCGCTACCCATTTGGGCCACGTTAGGACGGTGACAAAACATGACCACAGCTTCTTTTCTCACATTCATTCCTGGTGTAATTCCCTCTTTGAATGTATTAGCGGCGACATATGGGCTCTTGCTTACCTTCACCGAGTTTGAGTCATATTGTGTATCATGAATAGAGGACGCCTCAAAACGATATTCTCTAACTATATGAATGTATATTACTGTTTTTACACACACACACACACACACACACACACACACACATATATATATATATATATATATAGAGAGAGAGAGAGAGAGAGAGAGAAGTAAGCTTGGCTATTACTTTTAAGGGTATGTTTGGGTGCATTCTAATGTTTGGCTATCGAATGGACAACACATGAGACTAAGTATATGCAGCTTTTCTAATGGATAACATCGTCTTATATTGTTTGGTGTAGTTTTAAAATTAGTTATTGAGGATAACATCTCTCTCCACTTGGTATTTGCCAGTGGGGCTACTCTGCTCGTTTGTTAGCCGACAATGCACTGACTTTTCTTATCCCGTTCAATTTGGAGTATCGTGTTCTAATAATCAAAGTGTTGAAAGGATAAACTTATTCATTGTCATATTTGCTGATGCAGATGCTTGTTTTTTCTTTATGGTGTTTGGTTTATTGGTAAATTTATTTTAAGCAATTTGTGGTTCTAGTTAATTTTCGATTAAATGCAACAGGTAGAATGAATCTGTTTGTTATTTTGATGGCATTTTAGTGCTCCTGAAGAGTAATTGACACATGACAATAAGGTTGGTTGCATTTTCATTACAAGAAAAGTTAAACAATAGCCATAGTCTAGTGAGGGACGACAATTGCATTGCTATTGCTAAAAACGTCTGTAGTGATTACTGTGCTCTCTATTCATAAGAACATAACCATGCTCATGGTGCTTTTACTCGATACGCCAAATTTGATCATGCCGTTTCCAAAGCTCAAAGAGTAGATATGTTCTCTGTAGACATGTTACGGATGGTGGGGTTTAAGAGTGTGGAGTCTGTGTGTGTGTTTTATCTTTTAGTAGACTAATTGCTCTCCAAATGCTCATTGTTTCATTCACAAGACATCAACTTGACATCTTGCTTAAGGGGAACAAATGCCAAACTACTGGAAGCAACCAAGCGTTGTAGTTTCTATTTACACGCATATGTATGCCCATGTTAAGTTAATATAATTTCTTTTAATTTAAGTAATGGGATCCTCCCCACAGAAACCAAAATAACAAATGCTTGCGGACTCTCATGGTTTTGGAAGACATTCACCCCCTTCATACTTTTGACGTATGACTTTATATAGTGGTGCGAAGCGCCACCATTACATACCATGCATTTTGCAATGCAAAAACCATTCCCTTGCACTAATTCTGTGATTTCCTAAACACACAGACGTAGGCACATACACATAGATATAAACAGAAACACGCGCACACACGAGATTGTGTTTGTGAGTATTGTTGCTTGCCCAGCTTGAAGAACTCCTATCATCAAATCGCAACCGAGTTACCCAGACTGGACTCTTTTGATTCAGAAGTTAGGCAGGCCCTTACATCCCATATTTATCTTTTAATAGACCAAATCACTCACAAAGTAATGGTGGACCCTCATCCCTTTTGAGAAGACGTTCAAGAGCATGAATAAGGGAAACACACACATACATATGTGTGTTTGTGTGGATCCAAGAGCTAGAATTTCATTAATTAGTAAGTTGATGAGTAGAGTGACAATATGAAAGGCTGAAAGCAAGCAAGCAAACATGCGTTGGTTGAGCGATCGTTCACCTGCACACAAGGAGGAAGCATGATATTAATGAATTCGCGCTTGGAAAGAAGCAACACTTGTTTTTGCTAGCTGTCCTGCATGTACCAGGACGACGCGCATACATTGAATATTCATCAAGAACACGGGCCTGCCACCTTATGGACTACGTTACATCAATCTTTTTTCTTGTATTGTGCTGCAGTTATGTATGTCCAGTACACACGGTTGGAAGAAGCAGAGCCGATCTTTACAGGTTCTTGCCGAAAACTATCAGATTGCATATAGTATTCTTATCGACAAATATGTACTTACAATGACAAAAATATTTTGTAAAACAAAATTAAACATTACTGACCACATTAATTTCCACCAATAAAGTGACAAGAATTTGTAGATGAATGCTTGTTTTTAGTGACGAGCTGTCATTTTTGTATATACTTTAGTAACACGTTCCTGTGACTGAACACTTAACAATGACCGATTTTGTCACTAGGGAGCAACTTGTAGTGACAAGTGACGAACTTTGTGACGACATTTTAGTGACAAGCACTTGTTTTTACACTAACCAATAACAAGATTTTGTGACTATAGAATCAACTTTCAATGACATGAGGCTGAATTTTGTGACAATAACTGTTGTTGCTAATGGTATACCATTTTTTGATAATATACACCTCACCATTAAATTTAGTTTGGTGATATTTGTTGTCGCTGAGGAGATTTAGTGATGACATTTGTTGTCAATTTTTTGAATGCAAGCGGTTCTTAGCGAATTTATTTTAAAATACCATCAAAATCACTTATCTAGTTTTGCACAAACACAACAAGCCCTAAACATCAATGATGTTAATATAGTAATAATTCTCTACTATTCTGTTTGTAAATAAAAGAATAATACTGATGAACTTAAGACTTATGAACTTGACTGGTATACTTCATTACATGAACTCATTTCGTACACACTCTTGTCCCATAAAAAAAATATTGAGGGTACCCATCTATTTATAGATAGTCAAGAAGCTTAACCCACTTTTTTGATATGTATGTACTTTGTTATATTTGTACCTTAATATTTGTATCATCTTGAAGAGTTATAAGTCTTGGATAAATGATGAAAAATTTCATTATTTTATAAATTATTTAACAATGATTGATTTATCTCATTTATCGAGGTGTGGATGACGTCGTATTTTAGATGTAATTTATTTGTTATCATGTCAGTCAAGTTCGGATGGCTTTGTTTGTGCATGTGGAAGTTTGTGTAGTTGCAGTTTTAGTGGTTGTCAATCTTATTTGGAGATTATACAAGTCAGGCTTACTGTCACTGGTTGGTTCTTTTCTTTTCTCCTGGAATTTTCAGTGTCAACTGAAGTTCAAGAATCACGACAAAGGCACAAATCTTAAAGAGGAGCCGTACTCTTCATGTTGATTGACATGAAAACTAGTGCCTATGCGTCTGTGTTGCTCAAGATACATGAAAGGAACACATAGAAAGGTGTCTTATTATGCAGAGCTTTGGTGCCCAGGAAAATAAGTTTATACGTGGGTTTTTGAACTGGTCTGCACTCGATCCAAATTTAGCTTTTTGTTTTGGTAGAGTGGCGATTCTACAGTTATGCCGAAAAGTGTTGGATTTGAATCCATGCTGCTTGTTGAACCCTACGGGACCAGATCATGTCTACCATCATGCTTGGACGGTGCACTTTTTTTGTGTGGGTATTAGACATGGGAGGCCAAAGCCTTTACATACGCACGCATCGCCTGATAGTCGAACTCACCACCTGCGTCGTGGGTATCAGAGGGCCCTACGAGATCAGCTTGGTTGCATACAAGGCTTGTGCCCTCTTCCTGAGGGTGTATGTGTGTTGGGTTTCGGCCTCCTCTCCCCTCCCCGTCCTCCCGCCAAAAAAAAAAGAAAAGAAAGCTAAGGAGGCGTTGCCCCAAAACCGACCGAGCCCAATTAAAGCAGGCGGTTCAGTAGGGTTCCTCCTTTTCTCGCTCTAATTGAGGCACAGCTGATGGTATCACTACGCTCAGTTCATGGGTAATTGCCACGTAATAACAAGGGCGTTATGGTCGACATCTTTCTATTCGCATCTAGGTTTTTGCCATGGTGCTGTTATTTTAACTCTTCCAAAACGAACGCAGCCGAACTCGAGCATTCGCAGCCCTTTTCGTTCTAGGGTTTTAGAGAGAGAGAGAGATAGATAGATAGAGTGTTTGGGGTTAAAGAGACGGCGGTTAGCCTGTCCACCTTGACGAATATCCTCTATTCGTCTTGGTCCTCTCCGTTTTTGGTCCTTTTGTCCCCGTTGAAGGTTCCTCTTCGGCTTCGGTTTTCGTTATCCTTGGATAGAAGGACGAGATGGCGGTGAAGTACTCCAAGGCCGAGAAGAAGGTGATCTACGACAAGAAGCTCTGCCAGTTGCTGGACCAGTACAGCCAGGTCCTTATTGCGGCAGCGGACAATGTTGGATCGAACCAACTTCAGAGCATCCGAAAAGGTCTCAGGGGAGATTCCGTGGTTCTCATGGGAAAAAACACCATGATGAAGCGAACGATTCGTCTCCACTCTGAGAAGATCGGGAACAAGGCCTTTCTCAACCTGATTCCTTTGCTCGTCGTGAGTTTCCCTTTGTTTCGTTATCTTCCCATTGCATCGCTCGGGTTTTATATATTTTGAATGATGGTGAGTATGACTATCTTATTGGATTGGTTCATTTGCTCTTTTAGGGCAACGTGGGGCTCATCTTCACGAAAGGTGATCTGAAGGAGGTTAGTGAGGAGGTCGCGAAGTACAAGGTGAGATGCAGCGTTTAAACATTCTTCTGTGGTTCTTCCTCTACTCATTGTTAGTGCTGATTTTTAGATGTGTATTTCTAAGTGCATATTCATATGGTGTCAACTGACAGTTTGAATCCTATCTGATATAAATCAGACGCCAAGTTTGATCTTTAAAATGTAATCCGGTTGCTGTTAGTGCGCTTATCTAGCAATTGTTGTGAAGATTTTGTAGTTGTGGTCTGGTATGTCGAAACACAGAAGGTGCCTATATCCCAATAAATGTAGTTGAATTGTTGTCGCTGTTAAGGGCCTTTAACAGCATAATTGGCTTCATTTAAAGATACTGATTACACGTTTCTTTTTTCAGTAATGGTGTTATGTAATCTTTTTGCAACTTTTGTTAGAATGCTGTTGTTTCATTTGATACTCTGATTGCATGGCTTCTCACTGATGAAATTCACGATTCACATATACACACTTCACACGTATATGCCACAGAAATTTCTGTTTAGTGCATAATCTGGGGGATAGTCTTAGTCAGCAGAATCGCAGATAATGAAGAATAGGACCTTACATTGAAACAGAATTGGGCTATAAAGGAATGGCACTCCCAAGACTTGAAACAGAAATGGGCTATAAAGGAATGGCACTCCCAAGACCAGAGTCTCTTGGGAGTGTTGAGGAAGCACTTAGTGGATGTGATTCTCCCATTTTGTCAAATCTTGTTGAAAGGCATTTTGAACTTGTCCACTATGCTAGAGAAAGAAATTTTGTAGTTCAGGATTCTCAACCTTGCATTGGGGTCTTTTGTAGAAGCTCAAAATAGGCTGCAAGGTCGTTGGCCGTGACAGTGGAAGGGAATGAATTTGATGCATATTGTATCGTGTATCGTTTGGGTCCATCATACATATCGTAACGTATCGTATCGTCCCGTATCATAATTTAATACTAAAAATTGGTAAAAATCTTTAAAAAATTAAAAAAACATGAAAAATATGATATTGCAAAGAATTTATATAATACAAAAATTTAGTACATATTCACCGTTCAATAATTGAAAAAGGAATTACATATTTTAAAACTGTACATGACATCCTTATAAAAAAAATACAACTTTCATAATTGAAAAAAATACATTTACACATTGTAATAAGGATCATCAAGTAAATAATCTTCATTTTCTCCTTGTTGAAGATCCTCACCACCTTCTACCTCAAAATCAAAATCATCATCCCCTTGATGATATTGTTGCTGCTCTCCATCCCAATTAATACATGCAATGTCTTCTTGAGTTAGGTGTGTATTTGCTTCATTATCTTCCATAATTCACTCCTCTAATATATCAAAATTATCCAAACTTATTGGATCAAATTAGTTTTCTTTCCTATTATCCTCCGTAAATGAAGCTTGAACAATTTTTGATGATATGCTATTGGTGAATGCTGCAATGTAAAAACTGAAACATTGTGATTATATTTCCTTATCCTTTCCTTTTCAAGTTTCATCCTTTCTGCTTTCCATTGTTTCATCGTCCCCCCTGCCTATTCTTTTTTTTTGCTTGTTCACAGTGTAGTCTAGTCTAGTGCGGTATGTTTTTTTGATTAAATTTAATCAAAATGAACATATTAGTGTGTGTGTGTGTGTGTGTTTAAAGCCATTTATGTGTAGCATCTCTGTATGCAGTGTGTTGTTAAACTAAATCTGAAAGACCTGACCTTCCTCTCACTTGCTAAGATGTTTAAGTGCCAAGGCTTCCTAGCATGTGGACGTGAAATCTGCGGTTTCATATACTACAAAGTTGAAAGTATGGAGTTGTCCAGTTGCTTTTGTAAGTAAGCTTGTTATGCAGGAGAAAACAGGGCGTTTTGCTTGAGCTCTTCTAATAGGTGACGAGCACGTGGACACCAACATTGGTGCTTCCCGTTTTACTCATGCATCAATTGTTTTTTATTTCCTTTTTGAGCAGCCATATTAAGCAATGTTTCTTCTTATGTATATTTGATGTTGGCTACACTTTTAAACTATTGTTTTTAAAGACACTAATGTTTAAATATCATGTTGGAACCTGTATAGAGAATCCTCCAATATCCATTTGTCATGTGCTGTGTATGATAACTTTTAATTTTATGAATTTGAAAATGACGTCAAATTAGATTCTGGAATCAGCAAAGTTGTCAAAATTTATTAGAATTCATTATAAAGTTATATGACTTGTGAGCATCGAGGTTAGGCCATAGCACCTACCTTGTCAATAGCATCTAAAAACGTATATGTTGTCGGGCCCCTTTGCAGCTATGTGCTGCATATGCAGACTTAGTGGTGCACTAAAACATAAAAAAATAAGAGAAATCTCTATCAATTAATTTTGCCAAAAGTATTGGAAGAGGAAGACCACAAAAGTGGTTATAAGGAAACAATAAATACTGATCTAGCTTCTTTTGAGTTAACTGTTAGCATGAAACATGATTGAACTTGATGGAAACAAAGAATCCGTGTCGTGACACCATCTATTATGGGAAAAGGCTTAGTTGTTACATCTAACAAATAATTTAAAAATGTTAAATGAATGTTACTTTGAAAATAAACCAACTTCATATCTTGGTACAATTTTTAATAAAAGCATGTCAAATAAATTCAGTAGGTTTATAGACATGCAAAACGACGTTTCAAAATTCCTATTTGGCCACAAAACGTGCCCTTCCAAATCTTTAGAATTTTATTTTTAAACTATTTTTAATGAACTAAAATAGGTGTATTTGCTTATTTATAAATATCATAAGTAAATTGAGAATAAACCAAATAAATAAAATGAGGACGATTACTTAAATGCTACTGTGTATAAATAAGCAATACAAAAGTACCTATGTTTATGAAGAAAAGAAGGAAAGGATCAGGGGAAGGAGACACCTCTTTCTCCGCTTAACTGGTGCCCTAAGTGCTCTGATTCCCGCTATACTGAGTACACTATGTCATGAGAATATTGTTGTGTATCATGATTTTACACAATGTAAAACAGATTAAGTGATTAAACCTCAATTAGACTAGAACTTCACATTTCCTTGATAATATGTATCAATACACAAGGTAGTAACAGTTGACATTAACCAAAGAGACGTCTAACTTGGAAAAATCAAGATCTTAGAAATCCAAGTTCTAAAATTTCAAGTTCGATCTCACTGCCTAAGTTCTCTCTTGATATAGCAAGGTACATTAGGTCTGGTTTTGCCTACCAACAGATATATTGATTTGCAATTCCATTATTTGTGAAGTCATTTCCAAGAAATTGTATACAATGCACCCGTATAATCATCACTCATTTGTTATTTGTATCTTTTTTCGTATGCCTATGTGACTGTTGGGGACTTTTTTATATCATTCTGGAATATGGATGGTCAATCTAAGGTGGCGTAACTAGATCATAGTGGTGATGGGTTCTGTCATGAATGTCTTCTTGTTGCCTTTTTGGTTTGATATCTGGCATTGAATGTTGAGGTCTGCATTGTTTCATAAAAGTTGGTTGTGCATTCACTTGTCCACAGATTGCAGGTATAGGCGACATAGGTGTGTTGTGCAATTTCTTGGGTGATGTAATCAATTGTCCCTTGACTTCTTTAGCATTTTTCTCCTTTAAATTGCACCTGCCTGATGTGTCCCTCCTACATGGTTAGTTGAATTTTTATACATCGTTACTTGGTAAAAATCTTTTCTATCTGTTTGTGTTGCTGTCTTGTTTTGTGTAGGGCTATTTGTGTGAGATTGCTGCTATTGGTAGTTGCTGTTCCCATTCTACTAAAGAATGTTGCACGCATCCCTATCTGTTCATCTCTTTTTCTGATGCAGTTCACCTTGTCACCGGTACTCCAGTGATGTTCTAGACTGCGATTTCTTTTGTAGAAATTTAACTGTTTCAACATGTTTAGGTTGGTGCACCAGCACGTGTTGGGCTTGTTGCTCCAATTGATGTGAACATTCCCACCAAGATTAACAAGGGTACAGTCGAAATTATTACACCTGTGGAACTCATTAGGAAGGGAGACAAGGAATCGGGCTCTTCTGAAGCTGCATTGCTTGCCAAGTTTGGCATAAGGCCCTTCTCATATGGGCTTGTGGTCCTTTCTGTTTATGATAATGGTTCTGTGTTCTTCGCCCCGAGGTTCTTGATCTTACTGAGGATGACCTCATTGAGAAGTTTGCTATTGGTGTCTCAATGGTTACTCTCTTTCATTGGCCATCTCATACTCCTACCCTTGCAGTTGCACCGCATATGTTTGTCAATGCCTATAAGAATGTTCTGGCTGTTGCAGTTGAGACAGAATATTCTTTCCCCCAGGCAGAGAAGGTTAAGGAGTACCTGAAGGTATTGTTCTCCCAACTCCAATAGTTGATGATCTGACACTAAAATATTGAACCATTATTTCCATCTATCTTACTTCACGAATTGTTATATTAAATCGCAGGATCCAAGTAAATATGCTGTAGCTGCTGTTGCTGCACCTGCTACTGATTCTGGTGCTGCCCCAGCTGCTGCTGCCAAGTTGGATTGGTATTATTTATCCAGTAATTCCTGATGTTGAGTGCTAGTGACCCCGATTCACTATTCCAACTTGCCAACTGGTTGGGAAACATACCTCCTAATTTGATTCTTTTGATCGTTTGCGCATGGAATTTTTCCTCGGTTTTATTATTGAACAACCTGTTCTGCCTGTTTTTCTTTCGGTGAAAAGTGCCTTCGTTATCACACTTTTAAAGTGCGTCTCGATTCTAACAACACGGTTTGTTGCCTTGCGTTATTTGGTACATTCTTTCCTCTGCGCATTGCATCGTCTCATGTCTTGTTGTTGACAAGGACGAACGTAGGTTCAATCTAATTATGTAATTGTTCAGAGACTCCAGTATGTCCCGGTAAATCTTCTCTTGGAGAGATTGCGCAACAGGCGCTTCAGTTAGCTAACGATCTTTTTCCGTGAGAAATGCTATTTACGGCTGATAGAATTTGCTGCCAAAGGAAGACACTCTATGATGATAATAACATTTAAAAGTTAATTGCGAAAGATATTGTTGAATTCACACTCGGGTTGCCTTGGCTCCGTTATTTGTTGTGAGGGCTATAAAATGGTGAAACGCTCAACATAAATTAAGGTCGATATATATATATATATTGTTTTTGGTTAGGAAGGGAGCGCACGCACATATGGAACCAACCCCTGGGAGCCGAACTCCTCACCAGCAGAAAGAGCAACAGAGCGTGTGGGTGCTCGGATATGTAATGTTTGATGGAGGAATATTAGAGAGAAAGCAGTAACAGCGAACCTGATGGCTTCATGGCGGTTCTTCAATGGGCCCAGGTAGGCTCTTTGTGCAGTGGTTTAGTGGGGTTATTTCGAACGAACGAAATAGAATACATGGCTATGCATGATTGTGCATCGACGAGTACAGATTCAATGGTACGAAAATCTTGCACCTTTTCTAGAGAATTCTTGAATGCCACACTGAAATGACCGTCACTTTCGTTCTTTGCTAAAAATTTCTTCACATAGACGACTGACTCGATAACCACCAAGGCTTTGCTCACATGGGTGACTCTCATTCACCACCGTTCCTCTGCGAAATGTTGGGATCATAAGGTATCACCATGCTGCCATATAACTATCCGTTCGTCGTTGCTGAACGATTTCTTAGAGTGCCATATGCTTCGTTAATTTGGTTCCTGCATCAGTGAGCAAACCCGACCCGACTCGAGTTGTCATGACGCGTTTTTTAGACCTTGTTCGACTCGACTGGGCGTGGCTCCAGTGGTAGACTTCTGCTTTTAATTAGCGTGTGTTCCTGATTGACTACATAGGGACGATGTTCGTTCAAGTCAAAAGAGAAACCTACTTCATATTTTCTTCCTTCCTTTACAGAGAAGATGCAAACACTCTATTCTACTGGGGTGGGTCAGCCCAGAGAGACAACTTATCCGCTTCATCATGCAAGGACGCTAGTACCCCTCGATTGCCCCTAAGATGATGACGGGTCGGACTCCCCAAAGTTCTAACCTAGCGGACCACACATTGGGCTGGTTGTGAAGCTGAGAGAGATCATTTAGCTTAGCCTGGATGGGTGCTAATTCCTGTGGTGCATTCAACTGTGACATGGGCTTTGTTTAGAACGTTCACCTGAGCAACATGGGTCGGGTTATTTAGTACCCGAGTCAGATGGATCAAAGTGTAACTTTGTCTGAGACTCATAAAATTCGGATGCGGCTTGGCGGACAGCTTTGATAGTTGCCTGCCTGGTACCGACATTCAACTGGCTTACTGAAATTAGCGACGGCCAGACCCAAGAAACGTGGTGGTGTCAGAAGAGGAGATAGCAAAAGATTCATTTGACTTGCTGTATTTAGACATCATAAGAAAAGGAAGGGAAGCATTCATTGCATTGCTTCTCATAGATAATGGAAACCCAGCGTGATAAAAGAAATGGTTTCCGCTTCATGGAAAAAAAGAGCCACCAGGATGTGCCAGAAACAATTGGTGAGACCGCCTTTCTTTTACCTTTCTGCTTTGCCTGTCCAACCCAAGAAATGGCGGTGGGTATGAACGAATCCCCATTTAGAAGCTAAGCTTTTCGGGATTTGAATTGCATCATCCCGAAGCTTAATTACCAATTCGCCGCCTTCAAACTGAAATGACCCAAACATGATTAGAATTGCTGGTAGACGAACGAGCGCGGAACCCGGTTGTTTTGGTGTTGGATAGTGGGACGGCATGGAGGAGGAAGACCGGACCGGGGTCGTCCTCCTTGTGCGTAGTAGACTTTCTTTCCCTCTTAATTTATTGTTCCTGCTCGTCGAAAGTTAAAAAAATATTGCGACCGACCATCATCGAGAGAGAGAAAGAGTTGGTAAACGGATAAGCTCGATCTTAGAATACCAGATGCAAATTACGAGAACCTCCACAAGATCATATATGGATTTCCTTTCCTTTTGACTTGCACCGACGACGACGTGAGGAAAAAGTTTGGTAAATTCCGTCGGCCGAAAAGGATAGTGATAGCCTATCCTTGGGGTGCAAGAAAAATACAGACCCACCCATAAGTCTGCAACACATCTGCAAAGGACGGATCGGATCCAACAACACGCTCTACATTGGTGCCTGCTTTTTGGCATTTTCTAAGTGTTACCTGATGATGTGCAGAAAGATCAGATCAGCCAAAGTCTCCTCCACTGGTGGATTAGTTATCCTTATGAAACCCAAATAGGGTGTTTCTTCAATTGAGGGGAAAGGGAAAAGATTCGAAGAAAAGCATGTGATCAGCAAAGGCTGTATGTAACGATCTTGGCTGATTGATTATAACACGATAGTATGGATAGCCCGGACCCGGCCCATTTACAGCTATGCAATGGCTGGAAATCACAACCTCTTCAATTAAAATGATCAGCAGTCAGTCAAGAGAAAGAGCTCAGTCAAAATGAGAGGGGGCATAACGGTAACACTCAGACCAGACGTATATTACTCGCAAGGAAGCTTCTGAGCTTCCAAAGTTTGAAAAGGAAACGAAATCCTTTCCTTCCCTCCCTCACCTCACCTCATCCCCTCGTTACAACCCCAACTCTCTCTCTGCCTTCAATTCCAACTATTGGAGTCGGACGAACCCGGCAACAATCTCTCTCTCTCTCTGTCTGTGTGGTCGTCAAAAGCAGACTTTTCTCTGCTTCTGAAACTCGTTCCATACCATCCATCATCTGCGGCAGGAAATTAAAGGAAAGGATCAAGATGGTGGATCTGGATTGGAAGACCAACGTCGTCGTATCCCGCATCACCAACATGCCGGTAAACTTTGCCGGAAATTCGAGCAGCTGCACCGGTATCAGCCAGATTTCCGGAGAGCCTTCTCCATCGGACGCAGCCTCTTATGAGCACTACCTCCGCCTTCCGGAGCTCTCGAAGCTCTGGGCTACCAACGATTGTCCGGAGTGGAAGAACGAGGCGGTCCTCAAACCTTCCCTCCAGGCCCTTGATATCACATTCCGTCTCGTCTCCATCGTTCTCTCCGACTTGCGGCCATACACGAACAGTTTCGAGTGGCGTCGCCGATTGGAGGAGCTCATTGACCGCGAGGTCGAATTGATCGCGGCGCTCTGCGAGGAAGATGGAAGCGCACCGACACTCAATCTCTGCCAAGACCCCAGCGGTGTTCTGCAGAGGGACGGAAGCTCTCCGGAGGTGTGGAAGGTTCCGGGGTCTCCGGCTCCCATTCTGGTGAGCAGAGTGAGCGAGCAGAGCCTCCTTCCTCGCCTCCGGACTTGGAAGAAGGCCGAGGAAATGGCGACGAAGATCGGTCTCTCGATCGAGTGCCATATGCACAGATCATCCTTCACTCTCGGGCTCGGCGAGCCAAACCTCTCCCGCAAACCGATCCTCCAGTACGATCTCGTCTGTCGACCATCCGATCTCCACGCCCTGAAGAAGAACCCATTCGATCGCCGGATAGACAACGCCGAGAACCAGACGCTTTACACCGTGCACCAGATCCTCGAGGCGTGGACATTCGCCGGAAGGCAACTCATCCGTCGGATCGAGGAAAGGATCAACGATCAGTATTGGGAGGGAGCTGCGAGGGATTGCTTCATCCTGGAGCGAGTATGGAAGGTCCTGGGAGAGGTGGAGGAGCTACACCTCCTGATGGACCCGGACGACTTCCTCCGCCTGAAGAACCAGCTATCGATCGGGAGGTCTCCGGAATCTGGTGGGTTCGGCCTCCGGTCGCGCTCGCTCCACGCCGCAACGAAGGCGTGCAGGGAGCTCAAACACCGCGTCCCGGCGATCCTCGGTGTGGAGGTGGATCCCAAGGGCGGACCCAGGGTCCAGGAGGCGGCGATGAGACTCTTCCATCACCACGGAGGTGGTCGCGGGACGGGTCGGATTCACTTGCTCCAGGGGTTCCAGGCGGTGGAGGCGGCGGTGAAGCGGTTCTACTTCGGCTACCACCAGGTGGTGACGGTGGTCATGGGCAGCTTGGAAGCTAAAGGCAACCACTCTTCCGCTGCCTCCAGTCTCGACGTTCTCTCGCAGAATTTCCTGGAACCTCCTTATTTTCCCAGTTTGGATGCTGCGAAAACTTTTCTCGGGGATTTCTGGCGATTCGAGCCCATCAGCAGCACGGACCATAGGCTCCAATGACGGATTTCAGATGTGAACCATAACTAGTTGCAGGCTTACAGTGCTCGATTTCTTTTTTCTCCTTCTTTCCTTATTATATGTATGTGTGCGCGTGCGGTCCGGCAGTGAAAAATCTCATGTTGTTGATAATACGAACAATGATTTATTTTTCTCCTTCATTTGTGTGTATTGCTTATCCAACCAAAAGTATGGCCTTTTATACGGCTCGCCTGTTTTCCATTAACAGGGGAGATGATTCATGAAGCTCAACCCGCTAATTAATTAATTATTCGTAGGTGGGAAATTGTCTTGTATGCTATTTGAGTTTGAGTACATGCTATCCTTGTGAATCAATCATGATAAGAGTTTTAAGTAATTGCTTGTCCGTCCGGATGTAAGGTGGATGTGGAGAAGGCCTGTTCGATAAACAGATGTAGATGATGATGGTAGGGAACGGTGAACAGCCAGCCTTTGTATACAAGACGACTGAGACTACCTCCCCCTGATGCATGCCTGCAATTCTGATTGACTTGTAAAGTTTTCTACTTGATAAGGCGCTTGAGTCGTTTTCTGCGTAGAATGTTCTTTGCCTGCAATTCTGATTGACTAGTAAAGTTTTCTACTTGATAAGGCGCTTGAGTCGTTTTCTGCGTAGAATGTTCTTTCTTCCAAGCTTACAGTATGGGGGAAGGAAAACGCCTGATGAAGCCGTCTCAAATACGGAAGACCATGAAAATGACCGAGAAGGCTTACAACACCTTTTCCAAATGGACTAAGGGCTCGAGCTATTTGAAGAAGTAAAAGGATTTGTATTGTTAAAACCCGAAATCAGGTTGGGCAGAAAAACGTGTTATTGGGTTTAATCCAGCCCTTGAGCTGGTTTCAGGTTTCTTTTGGTGGCTCTTTCAATAAGCCAGATTTTGACTAACTACGAGACTAACCTGAAACCTGGTTGGGTTGTAAGAGTTCTGAGACAACCGAGTTTTCAGCAAACCAGGTTTTTGGAAATCCTCATTAACGGGAAGATACATTAGGCCAATCATCACACACGCAAACACATTTGTGGGTGCTCGGGGACTGATACCACGAGAAAAATCTTATTCGAAAAAATTAAAACCAAAGTCCGACCATGCCCAAAAAAGATGTACGTTGAAATAAACTTTTTTCCTTTTCATGATAAACTTTATCATTTAGACAGATTCGCAAGGAAAGATGGCGATCGGGTAAACCAAACTCCATTCCCTACTTCTTTGCCAAGCATATCTGCTGCTTGATTGCCGGTTCTGCCTATCTATCACCCCTGAAGAGAAGAGGAGTGGAAGCTTACAGACGCAAGATAAAATATCTCTAGGTAGTGTAAGCAGGGGTGGATCTACATCGAAATGAGTTGGGGCTGACGTCCCACCTGAAATTCGAAAGCCAATGAGAAAGTCACAAGACACGATGGAATCCATGGCTATTATACATAGTTTGCCCTATCCTAAATGGTCGAACAGGTAGTTTGCCCTACCCCCACATAAAATTCTAGGTCCGCTGCTGTGTGTAAGATATGTCATCCTCTCTTGCAAGTAGGAGCATCTCCTTCAACACAGAGTGTATGGCTAGCTAGCACAGAATCTGTTCGACTCATTAAAGCAGGGGTGCAGACGAATTAAGACTTAGGGAAGTAAGCTGGCAGGGAAAGAGGAAGAAAGAAGGTTAGGCGACCGACTCATGTGCAAACATATCGAGAAGCCATTTTGTTTTGTGATGGAGCTTTTCTGGTGAAAGAAACTGTGGATGTTCTTATGACCTGTTGTTGTAATCCATGCAATATTTAGTTGAGGGCGGAGGGGGTTCACTCTTTTTCATATTCAGCCAATTAAGACCACTACCTATCTCCACATGGCAAACTTTATCAGCTCATATTTATCAAATGGTCGACACCAAAACTAGTGTCAACAGGCTACCGGACCTTTTGCAGACACTTCACCATTATTTCCACTTGGTTTTTGGAAACCAATGATTGGCAATACATGTAGCAATTATTGTTGCTATTCTTTTTTAGTTCAATCTTGAACATCAACAGTTGAGAACTAAGTAAAAAATAACTTATATAGAGTGCATTTATTATACCTATTATAAAAGTACTAATATATATTTTTTATTTTTGAGATTTGAATTTCAATCATAATCTAGTTGATAGAATGGTTTAAACATGAATTGATGCATCTCTCTCTATAAGAGTGAGAGTCTAGATTTAAAGAACCATAAAAATAGAAAATTACAATGAATCCATCATCTCCACCATTTGATTGATTGACATAATCAACAATTAAAAATGTAGTTGAACTTTTATATTTTTTATTTTATCACCTCAATTGTTCATCATAAAGATTAAAACATCATGATGATTTGTTTTGGATCTCTATTTTTATGGGTTCTTAAATGCATACACTCATATGTATATATAAATAACTGCATCAGTAGTCGGCACTAGAGGCAAACTGTATTCATTTGGGCTTTCTTGGTCACGCCTTCATCCTGCAAACTTTGTCCATTATACCAGCTACAAAGCTTGCACAGTAGTGTGAAGATCGGTTAGCGTGGTGAACTTGATAGAGTTTAACCTTTTAATTGATCAGAATAGAGGTAAGATATTCTTCAAGAAAAAATAATAGCGGTAAGATACGAACAATCAAGCAGAGGCATGTTCCGGATGTTCAACTCGGGACCTTCAATTTGATATGATTCATTTGAGTCGACGACGATTGATTTTTACAGAGTAGGTCGATAAGACAGTGACAACGAAAAATTGAGGGTTGCACACTACCAATGCAAACCCGCAGATTTTCAAAAGCCATCCTTTTTTTTAATGTTAAAGTCTTAAAGATGCTGTATCTCTTTCTTCTATGATCTTTTACTATTAAGACTAGGGGTGTTTGGATCAAAAGAAATTGACTCGAACCTGACCAATACCAACGCCATTAAGGTCAGGGTTTGGTTTTTAAACAAACAAAAATAGATCCATTTGATTGTTCTGGTCATCCTTGAAAGTCTATCTAACATATCGATACGAGTATGTTAAATGAAAATTTATACCATACCTGGATTCAACTTTAAGTGTCCTCCTCGGATAGGTCATAATGCCTTAAACAGGTTTTGGGTCTTGACTGAATGAAAGGTGAGCCGAAATGAGGGTGTTTTCTTTCTTTTTTTTCGTAAGCAAGCCGGTGGATAAACAAACTCAAGGGAGCACAACTTTTAGCAGATCGGCTTGCCAAAGTCGGAACGTTTAGTGTTGCAGATTGCCGACAAATTGGCAATCGGACTCGCCTCCTGTACAGACAGTGTCTAATGGTGGGACAGATTTGACAACGAATTTTAAATTTCAGTTTCCTTAAAATGTCAAAGGATCAAATGAGAAAGTAAAAGTATGGAACTTCGAATCCGAAACGCAGCCCACAAACTTCAAAACCAGATCCAGGTCCATTATCAGACGAAGCCTAATTAGCTGAAGGAATTTACCCCTGGATCTGATCAAGAAATCGGTTATGGGTCATCGGACCTGGATCGATTTGATGAGAGTTCTCTGTCAACGTGTACAGAAGAAGAATCTTAATGAATAAACTTCAGAGCGAAGACTCTTGAGAGAGAGTGAGCGACTTGCGGGTGGGTTGCTTCTCCATTCTGCTGCAACGACTATGGACAACAGCCGATCCCCTTCTCTTATGGTAAGTACCTCTTCTGCAACCGCCCCGCTCTCTCTCTCTCTCTCTCTCTCTCTCTTTCCATCTTCTCTTTGGCTTTCAGAGATCTTGTACTTAGCTTGCAATTTTCTCTTTTACGTATCCGTTGCTTTTAGCCTTTTCGATTCATATGATGGTTACCCTCGACTTGTAGGGATAACCAATTTTTCCTTAACGTGCGCTTCGACGTTAACGTCGTCTTCAAGTTTTTTCTTGGATAGTTGCAATGGTGTTCCGAAAAGCAACGTGGATCAATGTAGAATTTCCATTTCTGACGTTGTCCGTCGGTCGGGGCTCCACTTATCCAACTTAGAGTTCCGTGCTGTTTCAATTACCAAGGCTTTGTTTCTGAAATCTTCATCTCTTCGTTACTTCACTCTTTCCGGAAGCTGGTTATATTTAATTTACCCAAACTCATTCTTGGATCTTTTTGTGTAAGCCGTGTTTCCAGGGATGTCTAAGACGAAGTTGCATCCTTGTTGACCCAGACACTGCCAACTGGTTGCCGCTCATGAATGCATTGATTTATATCTTTCTAACGACTAATCATCCTTTTCATAATTTGATTTTAGCTGTGTTTCCGAACTCAAATATAATGCTATTATGGTCGTTTCAGCGTTAGTAAAAGCACCTGATCTTGGATTTTTGAAGCGTTCCGCTCATTTGTAACTGCCGAAATTCTCCTCTTAACCTGCTTGTGCGGATTTACAATTTTCTGCTTTGGACTTTAATTTTGATTGTTAGTGTTCAGCTTAATGGCTGAGTTATTGTTTCCAGTTTTCTGTAGTAACTACCAGCCAATGTGCCTAAAAGTAGACCGTATATGCGGATTACAATATGTGCCTAGAAAATGTTACTCAGGCAGTAGCTTTTCTATGACATCGGCGGAGATATATTTTTCTTGCCTGGTTACCATCCTGGAAATGGTCGGGTATGCGATCAAAGGAAACCACTGAACAAGGCAACAGTAGCTGAAAGGATCTGCGGATTGTCTCAGTGGTGTCCTCTCATGTGAGTGTCACCGAGCAACACATAAGTTACATTACCTCCAAAATCATTCATTTCACCATCCAGGATTTGTTTCATGTTCTGGTTTACTGATGGGAGGTTTGTCACTGAAATCTGAAAGATTGTCACTCACATTCAAAAGCACTCAATCTGATCAGGTACACTATAGTTGCTAAGCTGTTCCCTACGCTAGTTACTATTCTGTATGCAGTGGCTGGAGGTGTGATGGAAAGAGCTTATATTGCGTGCAATGTAGGGATACAAATCAATAATGAAATGTGACACATTGTACCTAATTTTTGCAGAGACAATTTAGGCAAATTCATTGGATCAAAAACATGTGAGAAAGCAAACTCAGGCAAAATAACAGGGTAGTAGCTGAAATAGTCACAACTGTTCCATAGCTAGTCTGGAAAACTAAACATGAGATCAGATTAGTGAATTTGAAGTTAGTTGGTAATTTCGTGCATGCAGCTGACAGTACCCATTGCTTGTATAGATTAGTCTCCCAAGGATCTCTTTCCTTGCAAAAGCTTGCTGCGTGCCAAAATAATCTGTCTTGCTATTGATCTATGCATATGAAACAGTGAGCTCCCAGTGGAAAGAGAATTTGATCTCCAACCACCCTGGGATATTGGGGTTGAATCCAGATGTTTCCATCACTATGCATCAAAGATGAGCTTTGAATGAACGGATTTTATATGAATCCATTTCATTCAAACCCGGGCAATAGAACATGTAATTTTTATGCATGAAAGAATTGTAGGTGTTTATAACTTTCTAAGCTGCTTAGCACCAATTTGTTTATGAAAAATTTGGTAACTAATGGCCTCCTTCCAGTAACCCATGAACCTTATATTAGTGAACTTTGCTTACATGATGTAACAATGATGTGTTCCCTCTCATTTACTGAACTAATATAATTCTGTTCCGTAAGCTCGAGAATTGATGTAGCTGGTTTCAGTTTTAGAAGATTGACAGAGGCTGCTTTTACACATTTTTGGCAGAAGGGCAACTTATTTGGATTCACCAATCTTTGTAAGGGGCTGGTCGTGGTGCTTGCTGCTGGATATGCTGTACTGCAGTTTTTCCCATCAGCAGTCACTTATCTTGCACTTATCCCTGGAAAGTATGGGGTTAAATCTTCTGTGTATAACCATTGTTTAATAATGATCATATAAAGTTCCAGTGCATGTATACTTCCGATTTAGTTTTGTATGCATCACATGTTTGAAGCTGATAATTTCATTTAGGACACACTAATGTCAGAATTCTAGTGCATATGGATCTATTATTAGGGACGTTCAGATCATTGAACTGGAATGTATGATCGGGTGCTTTCTGCAATGCGGAAATAGATAGCTGCAAATTCCTCATATTGTCATTATTGTAGAAAAGTACTTGTTTTATGATGTCTGTGTTTGTACTATATGTGTGTATGTATCTATGTATATGTGTGTGTACGGGAAAAGTCTTAGTTGTTGTTGTTGATATATATATATATGTGTGTGTGTGTGTGTGTGTGTGTGTGTGTGTGTGTGTATGTATATATAATCTACATGCATGTGTATACACAGACATATGGAATCTGGTACCAGTATATTATTGTAGCATCAAATCGTCAATTATAGATTTCCCATGCCCAATTCTGAAGAGTATTTTATTTAAGCCTTCTACCATGGCGACTTTGTTATAGTATCAAACAAATCAGTCAAATTTGACCTATCAACTTAGGATGTTGATGTATCTGCTGCAGGTTTCACCATCATCATAGTTCTCCTATATCATGAACTGATATCATTGTATTTGATAATTTAATTTCGCAGGACAATACCTTTTGCTTGGAATCTTGTGACAGCTGGTTATGTGGAGCAATCAGTTGTAGGGGTATGGAGAGTTTGTTTTATACGCTACTGCCACATGCACTAGTCTGTCTTCTTGCTTGAATAAGGAACGTAAAAAGGGTGAACTTCTGGAGATTGCATAATGATTTTGTTACATTTTCCTTTTGCAGTCCTCTGTAATTATGATATTTTTTCACTTTTGCTTGGTTTTAAGAAATCTTTTTAAAATGTAATTGAATGCTTCCGAAATGTTGTAATATTGGTGAGAGAATGTGTATCTTTTTAAGCTAAGTAGCATCCTAAGAGTCTCAAAAAATGAGAATATGTGTCTTTTGTAACCTAAGTAACATCCAAAGAGTCTCTCCAAATTCAATTTCGTTTTGTGCTTAAAATCATGGGAAATGCAAAATGAAGCAGGTTTTTGCCTCTTATGGAGTTAGAACCAAGGGCAAATTGCTCCATCAAGTCAGGTATCTGGTATAAGTCTATAATGTTTGATTGGGTTTTGTTCTCTTTCATCCCATTTCAAACGTGTACCTAATGTCCAATTAATCTGGTATTAATCCAATTGTCTTACGTACTACTCTTCATGCTATTCCTTGTTTACAAAGATATGGTACTATTAGTGGATTTGCACATTTTTCTTGTAGTTTCTAGGACACGTCATATGGAATAGTTTGTCTCTGAAAACGATAGTCACCATCATTGTTATCTGTATTTCCGAGAAAGTTTTTCTCTTGTGTCATTTCAAGAGATTTTGAAAAGGTTTTTTTTTCTTGAAAAGTTCAGGAAAATCTGAAACGTTTAAAAAAAAATATAAACTATAGAAAGATGCCGAAAGTATGAAATAACAGGTTTATGATTGTTTTCCTTATGGAAGTACAAGAAACTACTCTGCAAGGCATAATAAAAGAAACAAAGAATATGAAGAAACATAGTGATGAGAAATGGGGGAGTCTGTCGTGAAATAATTCTATGCATCTCTGTTATTCTCTTGTTGTCAAGGGAAGGTTGTTTCATAGCGGCTTGTTCTTGTGCAGTTGATTGTCAGCATAGTTGGTCTTCTTTTCATCGGGAAACTGCTAGAACCTATATGGGGTCCAAAGGAGTTGTTCAAATTCATCTTCGTAGTCAATATACTAACATCCATATGTGTCTTCATCACGATGATTGCATTATACTACACAACAAGGCATGAAAGCTTTCTGTAAGTATCAAGAGTCTCCTTAAAGGCCTGGCTTTCTGTTTATATATTCCAAACATGTAACTCAATGGCTCAGTTTGGTGTTTCCCTTATGATGGATTTTGTCTTTGCCTATGACCTTAATGGTTTCAGTTTACTTGTTGGGACCAGTTTTTTGTTGTTATGCATTGTCTGTGGGTAGATTAACATGACAGAAACAATTTAGAAAAATGAACAGATCTTCAGCTCTTCATGCATAAAGATTCTGCAAAACATTTAGATTAAGATCCATTCTTTATTCATTTAACCTTGAAGGCCCACGTCTCTTTGACAACTGGTTCATTATGTTATGGTATTTTTCTATGATTACATTATACCGATGCACCTTGGAAGTCATCTATTGCATTTTAAGTACTGCTTTATGGAATGAAAGCTGATTTTCTTGTTGTTGCTTTTCTTCCATGTTAAATCTTTTCTTTGTCCTTTGACTGGATTAGTGTAATTCCTTTGTCCACCCGATAGGTGATTTTTGTTTTGGCAATGGGCCAATGGCCTGCTGCATAAGCAGGTCTAATGGACCGTTGACAGGGTTGATGCTGTCAAAGGCTGACCCGAAAGTTGGCAGGCCAGGTTTGGGCCTTAGCAAACTCGGTTTAGATATGAGGTCTAACCCATGGCCCCCGCATTAGGCCCACAAACATAAGCAGGGTGCAGCCTAATGAGCTGGTACAGTTCAATTTCTTCTTTTCTTTAATTTTTATATGATGAAGCTTTTAAGTGTTATGTGAAGTTGTATATATAAATGTGTTTATATTATACTTTAGTACATACATTCTTGTATTGATAGATATAAATTTATATATATTATATGCGCATGATATAGAACTTGTACAAATTATGTATATGTATATCATATATGCATATCCACGTAAACTTGTATTTTTCAAAAGGATTGGCCTTGTCAGTCTGCAGGATGGACCATGTCAGCCTGAAGCAGGATGGATATGTATATGTATATCATATATGCATATCCACGTAAACTTGTATTTTTCAAAAGGATTTATGGGATTGGCCTTGTCAGTCTGCAGGATGGACCATGTCAGCCTGAAGCAGGCTAGGGTTGAGCTTGGCCCTATTTCTATACCTTATTCGTTGCCCATTCTTGACCCATTCAGGACTGGGCCAGGCTGGCCAAGAGACCACTCATCCTGTTGCCCGCCCTGAATGTGATGCTCCATCTTCTTTCGACTTTATTGGAGATTCTTCCTGATGAGAAAGTAGGGCTGTTTCTTTCAATGAAAATATGGGGAAGGAAAATAAATATTATAATAGTAATGTGCTACATCGAACGGAAGCACAAGAAATTAAAGAGGAAATTAAGTTTGAGCCTTCTGCAATATTTGTCAATGATTAACAAGAAACTAAAAGAAGCAATTATGTTTGAGCCTCCTGCAATATTTGTTGATCAATGCCTTTCTGTCCAATTCACACTTAATCAAACAGAAACAGCATCTTGAGCGTCTTGATGATATTAAATTAACAAATTATAGGACAACTCTGCTTCCAGAACATTTCATTTTGTTGTGAGTAATGTACAGAGATGGTACTATTATGTTACGGACATGCTACAAGTCGCATTGTTAATCTGTTGCTTGTTTGGCAGCTATTTTCCTGTTTCAGGGTTTGAAGGTATCATTTCAGGTTTTCTAGTGGCAGTCAAGCAAATTATACCAGATCAAGAGGTTTCATTATTTTTCCTTCTGAAGATTAAGGCAAAGGTTCAACTCTCCCTTACCATTTGTTCCAAGTCTTTGTGTCGTTCACATTAAGTTGGTGACACTATCTTGGTGATCCCTTTCAGTGGCTGCCATCACTTGCTGTAATGATATCATTAGTTGTAAGCTTCTTTGTAGTGGAGTATTTTGCGTATCTTCCCCTTTTGGTATTTGGCATATATATGAGTTGGATATATTTGAGGTACCTTCAAAGGAAACCAGAGACAAAACTAAAGGGTGACCCAAGTGATGAGTTTGCATTTGCCACTTTCTTTCCGGAAATTTTCCGGTAACTATCACATATTTATTTGTTTGCATGAAATTGAATGGAAGGGAGTATGAAATCATTTGATATCTGTTTATGCTGTCATTTGCATTTCTGCCCTTTGCAGGCCTATTGTGGACCCTGTTGCTAGCATTTGTGGCTGTCTGCTCTGTAGGAAATCTGATGCATCTAATCAACTTGAAGACAACGCACTGAGAGCCACTCCATTGCTGGGTTCTGATTCTGTTGAGGCGTCTAGGAGGAGGTAATTTCTTATTTACCTTTTATATCAGCATGACGCCAACCTCCCATATTTTGGTAAAAGAAGCTCTGACTTCTCTCCATTGCTTTGCCTTTCGTCTCACTTATATTTATAGAGGGAGTCTTGGCTGCATAATGGTAGTTTGGTGCTCTTCAGTCAAAGACATAATTCTAGATGAATTACTCCAAGTTCATTGATACAAATAACCTTGCCAGATTGAACACTTATATGCAATGACTTTCAACCTCAGAAAGTAGAACTCTGAAGTTTTACCTCATGAAACTGATGGAAAACCGTGGAACTAAAATTCCTGCAAAGCAAGTCTGGTTCCTACTTTCTTCCTCAATTATAATAGGATGTCCGTGCAATCTAGATGGCAGAATATGGAGCAAACAAGTTCCATGTCAGCCTTCATCTCCATTTCTCTTTTGGTGGTTACAATGGGAGGCCAAAACCGGTATGCATGCCCCAGGAGTTGAACTTGCGGAGAGCCAATCATGCAAGTCGAGAGGGCTAATGCCCTGAGTGCTTCATCTCCAATAGTTTGAAACAATGCACTTAAGGGTATTAGTTGTTATATATGAGCTGCATCTTGCAGACAAACGCAAAAGTTCTTCTATATTAGCAAACTCATATTTTACAAAATTAGGCATCTGATGTTTGAAGAATAAAACCATTTATTGTCCTCAATTATATGGATGATACAAAAGAATAAAAGTGCAGAGAGAGAGAGAGATTCATCAGTTGAAATTTTAGATCTGTACTGTGGATCCGTAGTTTAAAATTTGCAAACTGCAGGCTGAAAATTGAGATTAATACAGATCCACCTTTTGAAAATTGCAAAGTATGAAGTTGTCTTCCTACTTATAGCCCAGTTGGGGACTGTTCTTTCCTTCCTTTTGTGGTTTCTGACCGTTAAGGATAGGTTGTTGTTCTGTTTTTTCACGGTTTTTTCTGTATTCATGTTTTAGAGAAAGGGGCGCACGGGCTCTGGAAGAAAGGTTGGCGGTTGACAAGGGTGATGGTGGTAGACAGAACATTGAAGATACGCCTGCCGGACCTGAGAGCGTCTGAAGATACCTGTCCACTTGGTGGATCTGATATCGAGCAGAAATCTTAGGAATACTGTTCTTTTAATGCTATGGTTACTCTTTCATTAGTTGCATTATGTAAGATCTCTCATTTGGCCACCTACTTGGATCACGTTCACATGTATCTTGGTCCTTTGCCCTCTTACCTGGTTTGGGACAGGAAGGTTCCATTTTATGGAAAAACCAAAACTAGTACCGGTTCTAGTTTCCAAGCTTTGTATTCTTTTCATATCCCACAATATGTCCCGTTTCAATTTTATATTACCACAGTTCTCAGGGTACAAATCTGAATACAACCTTGTTGCCTTTTTGCGGCATTACACTTCTTACTTGAACAAACTTTACACGGTGATAACAAGAAATGAACTGTTTGTGTTCTCTTTTTGCCTTTTGAGTTGCTCCTGCTATCTTTATTGCGTGTATATACACCTTGTCATCGCATACTCGCAGTCACATGATTTTTGGCCTTGTATCTGATTATGTACTAATTAACGGAGTCTGGGGAGAGCATGTTGGTTAAAATGCTCATGCATTACAGGTGAAAGGTTACTCGATTTTGAAAGCTCTAATGATCTGAAAAACATTTAAAGCATGACTTGCTACAGCAACTGCATGGGTTAGATAAATCATAGATGCATTTCAGACGTTGAAAATTAACATTGACGGCACGGTTGTTTTAGGTATGTACAGTTTCACCAATATCCATGTGATTTTTGGGTTCATCTTGGAATCTCAAATTTCAAGGGTTCGGCAATCAAAAGTGGCCTGAGGAATCAAACTACTTTGAGCTTTGTGGATGACAGCTTGAAGTAGCGGAGGACTTGCTGCATTAATACCATACTTGAGCTAAGCAAGTATTCCATTTGTAACCACCAATTGCGTCGCATCTCCATTTGCAACAGAAACCCACGCCTTTTAAGAATATCTGCCATAGCAATGACTTCGAGAGTGTCTCATTAATTTTCTTCACTCGTCGCTGAGATTGGTCATTGATTTTTCCGTGGCGCCCTTTATGAGTTAAGTGGAATTTGATCTTCTTAATGCAGACGAAACACTTCTCCACTTTCAAGGCAGTTTCCCCCCAGTTGTCGATTATGGAAAAAAATCGAATGCTGTATTTTTTGGGTATTCAATTCAAGATGGTATTGCACTATATATGGGAGAGCGAGCACACTTTGTCAGAGTTGATCAGCTCCCCAACTTGACATAGTTGGCTTAGTTTTTTGCGTTTTGCTTCTCTCTTCTTGGGTTTGAGCACGCAAACTTGGTCAAGCTTGTGATTATGATGAGGATCAGAAGCCAAAAAAATGGTGAGGCCCACTTATGTGCAACCAATGTTAGTGTACGCGGGGCAACATCCACCAGTGGGAATTGCCCACCCTGGGCGATGGCTCTTCCGCCAGTCATGCCTAAAGTTACGGTTCATTGCACTCTATATAGGTGGGTATCATCATCATTGCGCTCAAAATGAAAGAACACTTTGGGGTTGTAGGAGGACTTAATTTCTTGGCCCATAGGTGATGAATATCCATCCCTACGAACGATGATTGTACTTGGAATCGCCGGAGGAAGTTCCTTTATCTCCAAAATAATGACAAATGCCAAGAGAAACAAGTGTAGTCAATCTGCAAGCTGATTTGTTCTTGTTGAGTAATTAAGAATTTCTGATTTTATGCGTGTATACGCGCAAAACCAAGTGGAGGGAGAAAAAGGAAATGAGCAGTCCAAAATTAGAAGACTTTAAGAAGCGTTGGGTTTGTTGCGTGCATGTGCAAATGAATATGGTTTCGAGTGCACGCTGACTTCAACAGAAGCCTGGGAGGAAGTGGGATTAAGCTTCCCTTGTATAACTCCCAACGAATATTGTTACAACACATGTACATATAGGCCAAGAATGGGCTGAACCTGCTTAGTTAGTCTACATCTTTTCTTCTTCTCAAAAGATTTTCTCTCACATATCCAAAGTAGGGGATATGCATCTAAACTCATCATTGGATGACATTCTCCTTCTTGTGCGCATGTGTGTATGTAGTTTCGACAAGAAACGAGCGAGTTGCTGACAATCAAGGCTGTCAGGGTTTGGCCAACCAAGCTTAAGGTCCGAGCCAATCAAGGCTCGGTGAAGAAAGATGAGAGGGAGTGATTTATGAAATACAAATTCAACAAGAGAGTGTGGGTGTAAAAGTAAGTGGTGAATTAGGAGAGAGAGAATCTTTACACCTAACCAATCTAGTGAGGATGTGAACCTTGGTTAGCCAAATATAAGAGCAAGGAATTCTTAACCTATCTAAGGAGAATCCTAGCCCAACCCAAGAGCAAGGAATTCTTATTAACTACCAAGATTTTTCTAGATCCTCTTATAATCTGTCATTTAATTTTGTTCATCAATCCTCCAACATTAAAAAAGCTTTTCTAATTTGAAAACCTCGTGAAAGCCTTAAGACCCGTCTTGGAATGGCTTGTATAGATCCAAATTAGTTTGTTGATTTGGCATGAGCCTAGTACTTGACTCAAGGGCACTTACGTTGACTTATGGGCTTGGCCAATGACTTACTTTGACCAAGTGTCTTACTTAACCAAGCTTATGACCAAGTTTTGGCATGAGCCTAAACTGTTCACATCCCTCGTTATCTGCTTGCAAATTTTCCTTGACATAGTAATAATAACTTGTCCTAATTCTAAACAGAAGAAAGGTGCTCAACCTACATGCATAGTCGCGCGCACACACACACACCTCTTTCAGATGTGATCAGTTTTGAAGCTTACTTATGTACATGCATGGATGGTGCATCTCGACTTTATTAGAGTTCTTGCACCCAGTCATCATGGATATGCTAAGCATTTCATCATAAAAGATGTACAAATATATCGTAAAAGGTGCCACGTTTACTCTTGGTCCGGGCGCCACGCATCGGTTGTTGGTGATGATGAACAATCTTATCCTTTCCCACTACACAAAAGACGCAAGTTGACTAACTATTTACTCGTGCTCGAATTGATATTTATGAGGAAACGAAACATTTTCTATAACACAAAATGGTAACATTTCAAGAAAGAACATTACAAACACACAACGACTTGTAATGAAAAACTCATACTTAAAACCAGGAAGATTAAACTGTCTATAAATATTGTACAAAGAATAAAGTGAATATACAAAACTCAGAAAAGAAAACATTACAAGATCTTGCTCCGTAACTCAGTTGAGAAAAATCGTGTACAATCACCCTCTCTATCTTCTCCATTTTTTTATACAGATCTTCCCAACACTTTCGATTGCAAACTCTCATATTCATAAAAGAAGCAAGGTCAGTTAAAGCCTGATATTGGTAACAAAGTCTGGTTGTTGAGAACAAAACAAAGAAAGAAAGACAAGCGACGCTCGACCGAAAAGACAGAGTAAAAGAAAAAAGACAAGTGACGGTCGACCAAAAAGGTTAAGGAAAAAAAAAAAGACATGCGATACTCGGCTAGAAAGGCAGAGCAAAAGAAGAATGACAAGCGATACTCGATCGAAAAGGCAAAACAAAAGAAAGAGGCAAATCTCGACCGAAAGGTTGAGCAAAAGAAAAGACAAAGACAATAGGAAGGGCAAAGCGACAAGCTCAACCAAAAGCAAGAGGTAGAGCGAAGCGACAAACTCAGCCAAAAAGAAAAGCAACGAAGAGGAGAGACAGCATCAGCGAATAAGGCAAGTAGCGAGGCGAAGCGACAGACTCAGCCAAAAGACAAAGCGGCGAAGAGCAAAGGCCAACTCTTCTTCTCTTCCTCTCGTTGTACTCTCCCTCTCTCTCCCCTGCTTTTGTTTTCCTCTCTTTTCTCTCTCTCTCCCTCTTCTCGAAGGATATGAAAAACGGCCAGCAATTTTTTCAAAACATTGGTGGCGAAAATGGTGAGTGCCAAAACCGCTGGTAGTGGGCTTAAAAGTTTGTTTTGTCCTTGGTATTTTTTAAATATTTCAAATATGCTACTAGACAAAATTACAAAAAAGTTTAGATATTTTTAAGTAAAAAGATAATTTTGCCCTTAACGAATAAAAAGGCAAAACAGTCCTCCGAAAGTTTTTCAAAATTACAAAATACTAGACAGTGAAAGTACAAAGTTACACTTGAACGGTTGGAAATTTATAGGTTTGCCATTGTGTGAAAATACAATATTGCCCTTATCTTTTTAAGAAAATTAAAAATTGGTTGAGGGTATAATTATGAATTTACCCTCAATTAGTTGAAAATTTTACTAGAAAATTTGAGGCCTTTTTTACTATTTTGCCCCGAGTCTTTTTGAAAAAGTTTAAAATAGGACAGAAGAGTAAAATTCTTGGTTTGCTCCTGAGGTTTTTGGGAAATTATAATGAAATGAAATAAAGAGAAAAATTATAGTTTCGTCCCTTGACTGGTTCTGAAATAGGAGAATTAAGTTAAGAGTTTTTTAAGTTGATACTAAAGATATTAATTAAAAATACTCATAGGTACTTAGACATATTTTTCAAAATAGTACATATATATTTGCAAACTGCTAACACACTTGGTTGGTTTTTTCCTTTTTTTTTCAGACCGTCCTATTGTTATTTTTGCCAAACAAATTAAAATGAACTTTAGGATTTGTTGAAAAAAAATAGAAAAAACTAAATGGTCTAAACTTAGAAGTGTGGAAAAGATGTATCCTTTTAGCACTTATACTTAAAGGTATAAACTATGTTTTAAATGATACAATTTCACCACCTATTCCAACTGCAATAGAGGAAGAAAATAAAGCATATAAAAATGTTCTTTAGAGATAATACCATACCCAAAACTATAATGCTAACTTATGTGGAGGATGACCTAATTAGGGTATTTGAAGAATACGAGATTAAAAGAGAGTTGTTTGATTCAATAACAGTCAAATTAGATACTACAACTAAACTACATGTTCAGTTACTACTACAAAAATAACTCCTACAAAATGAAAGAAGGAGATAATGTAGAGGAACATGTAAACTAAATATTGGTAATTGAAGAGACTTAGTTGTAACAAAGTCGGTCATCCCCAAGCCTATGTAAATATATCCTAAATAGTCTTCTATCTTCATGAAATATGGTTGTCACAACCTTGAGATTAGGAGGTGAAACAAAACTTTCTAAGTTACCCCTCAAATTAGCAATTGAACAAGAGCAAATGAATAGAAATAAGAAGGACAAGTTGCTAGTAGTTTAAGAAGAGATTTGGTAAATGTGAAGCCCGTATATGAGGAAAAATGACAAAAAAAAATATTTACCAAGGAAATAACAAGCTAAAAATCATTCACACTTATTTATGTGGACCTTTTAGGGTAAGATCTCATTATGGAAAGGTATATTTCATAACCTTTCTTGAAGCATTTAAAGAATATAAACAGAAAATTGATAATCAATTGTGACATACAATCATAGTCCTGATCTCAGATAGAGGTGGTGAGTATACTTCTACATATTTTCTAGAATTCTTTAAAGATTTTTTGGTATTTCAAAGTAAAATATAATGCCTAAAACACCTCAACAGAATGGTGTAGTAAGAAGATATAACATGATCTTACTAAATATGACAATGTTTATGTTAATAGACACATCTCCGCCAAGGGTATTTTAAGGAAAAACAATAAGTACAACTGTGTATATTCTAAATAGAGTACCATATAAAGTTGTATTCTCTATAGTATATGAGATGTGATTTGGAAGAAGACGAAACCTAGGTCATATCAGGAGGTGGGGATCTATCACTCATATAAAGATCCTTGATCAGTCTAGAGATAAGTTAGACAATCAATCATTAAGATGTATATTTATTAGATATTCTAAAGGATCTAAGGGATACTAATTTTATCACAAAGACCATAGACTCATAAAGAGCAAGGATGTTGAATTCCTAGAAGATACTAAGAATGACAACCTTGAGAATAATGAGAATATTGATGCTCTAGTAGATCTAGATTAATCATTAGTCAAATTTATAGAGAATTTTTTGAACAAATCAAAATTTTAAGTAAACATAAAAGACCTAGGGTCACTCCATCGTACTTAAATGATTATCATACTTACCTTATAGAGGAAGTATGCAATTCGGTGGATTTAGATGAGTTGACCGATAACCTAACATATTGACAAGCTATTGATTCATCTGAATCATCAGATTGGGTAAAAACCATGAATGAGGAAATTGAATCCTTTGAGAAAAATCAAGTTTGGGAATTGATTGATTTGCCTAAAGAAAGGGGTTGTAAAAAAGAAATATAGGGTCGATGGGACGATCAAAAAGTTTAAAGTGAGGTTGACTAGAAAGAGATTTTTGCAAAAGAGGAGATAAATTATATTGAGATATATTCCTCTATTGTGAAATTTGTATCCATAAGAATAATCTTTGCGATATCAACATATTATGATTTAGACTTACATCAGTTAGATGTAAAAATTGTTTTCATAAATGGAGACTTAGATAAAATCACATATATGCAACAAACCGAAGGATATAGAATTGAAGGCAAAGAAGATAAAATATATAGGTTGAAAAATTCCTATATGTTCTTAAGCAGTGACCTCGTCAATGATATGACTTTTAAAAATACTATTATTGAACTTAGGTTAGTGGCTAATGAACTTAATCATTTTATATATGTTTAGAACAATGGGAGTCATTTTGTCATCTTATCATTATATATATTATATATATATATATATATAACATATTATTGATTGGGAATGACAATGAGATGATTGTCAAAACAAAGTCATGGTTAAACTCAAGGTTTGAAATGAAAGATATGGGAGAAGCATCATATATCCTACGAATAAAGATTTCTCGAGATAGAGAATCTAAATTTGTATGCCTAAGTCAAGAGAGATATATTGATCATGTCCTCAAGAAGTTTAAAATAGGTGAATACAAGTATACATCTATACCCGTTGTAAAAGGGGTTAACTTGAGTAAGGTTGATTGTTTTGATGAAGGAGACGATAAGCCTAATGTTCCTTATGCTAAAGCCGTGAGGAGCCTAATATATGCTATGTTATATAGAAGACCTGATATCAGTTTCGTTGTTGATATTGTATGTAGATATGAGAGTAATCCTACATGATAACATTAGATAGTTGTGAAAATAATCCTAAGATATCTTTAAAGGAACAAAAGACTTAATTATGTATTCAAGCAAATGAACTAAAAGTGATAGGATACTCAGATGTTGACTTTGCTAGGAGCAAAGATGATACTAAATCAACTTCTGGACAAATATTCTTGTTTGAAGGTAGAGTTGTTTCTTTGGCTTCCAAGAAAAAGGATTCTGTAGCATTGCATATACAGAAGGCTGAGTATATGGCTTGTTGTATGATGCAATTAGCGTCGTTTGGATGAACCGCTTCATACATTATTTGAAGTTGAATATAGCTAATGAGCCAGTTGTCATTTATTGTAACAACAATGCATCAATTACTCTTATTAAGAGTGGGGTGATAACTACAAAATCAAGCATATAATGGTTAAATAGCACTATGTTCATGATATGGTTACAAGAAAAGAAATATTCATCTCATATATGCCAACAAATGACATGTTTGCAGACCCCTTCACTAAAGGCATAACAGGAGATCTTTTCTCAAAGCATGTTACAAACATGGGTTTGAGATATGTTTGAATGTTGTGTAGGTAAGAAACTACACAATGGATAATGATTGAAATGACAATTATACATTATATAACTTAGAAAACCCTACAAAAGTGGGAGGCAAAAACAGTATGTCAGGATACTTGGCTCGAATGGTTGAGTGGAAGATGTAACAGAAAATGGTCATTTTGAGGCTGTAAAACTTTACATGAAAATAAAAACGGTAATGTTTTAGGAATTAAACCAAGAACGTTAAAGATATAGAACAACTTTTAACGGAAAGCCAAACGTGAAAACTAGGAAAATGAAGTCGTCTATAAATAATGTACAAAGAATAGAGTGAATATACAAAACTGAGAAAAGAAAACATTACAGGATCTTCCTCCATAATCCGTCCAAGTAAAACCTTTACAATCACCCTCTCCGTCTTCTCTCTTCTTTATAGATCTTTCCATACACTTTACCCTACAAACTCTTACATTTACAAAAGAAGCAAGGTCGCTCAAAGCCCGATATTTTCGTTGTTGAGCATTCATTACATAGTCCTGTGTATTTTGATGGAGATAAAAAGACGTACAGCATAGAAGAAGAAAGGGTGAAGAGGGAGATGATATACGTAGATGAGGGGATAGGGACTTGAGCGTTGGTTTGAAGGCCAACACGTCCTTTCTCATCTCCCCAACCACGTGAAGCCCATCACCATTCACGCCGCCTCCTTCGGCCGCCATGCCAACGTACAAACAATCAAATCCGGACGAAAATCCCACTCTACCTCAGTTTCTGCATCACATTCTTTTTACAGAAGCAGCAAAAGCAAAACATTTTGCCCCTTCGGCTGCATGGAAGATCCATTTTTTTCCTCTCGGATCCTAGCAAAACTAATTATGTTTTTTAATTTCTTTTTCTTTTTCTCCTGTCTTAATTTGCATATGGGCAACATATGCATGAAAGAACAGAGTACAAACGCGTGCACACGCTCGGAAAAGAAGAAGAAAAGAGTCAGTGGTTCGTATGCACCGCCTACTATTTGACATATTCTAATATTTTAAATTTGAGAAAGAAGTTCCAAAATAGCGATCCCATTTTTACCTGACTCCTATGTCGCATTCAATCGAGCAGTTGTTAATGTTTAGGAGATGATGATCACACTAATATATAGGCTAATAAATTAACAATGTTTTCCTAATAGCTATCTAGCAAATTGAACACTTTGTCGTGTATGGAATTAGCACATAATCTAATATTAGTTAATTAAGCGGTCTTCCATCATTTTACTACCCGACAAAGCACCAAGCAGAAAATTTAAAAACTAATATAGCAGGTAATGACATCTGTGCAAGATCTGCTCCAATCTATACCCTAATCTTTCGACACACTTACTCCTGTACAAAAGATGAGCGAGAAATAAAGTATTAAAACCGAAGTTCACACATGTTAGTGATGAATTAATTGCCACTCTGATTCAATTTAGCATGTACTGACTCGCTTCAATCAACCAAGCAGCTGTAAATTTTGCAGTTCTGTGCTGCTACGAAACCTGATAAGCACCATCGTAGAAGATTAACTAGCTTATGCATGCAGAAGCCTCCTTGTTCAGTACTGAAGCCAAACTAATTAAAGTTTGATTATGAATCATACCAATGATATAATAGTAATACCCCGAGTGGTAGACAAAAGAATGTTTGGTACATGCCGACTCGTATCTGAGCCTTGAATACCTTAGCGATGAGGATGTCCGTATATTTAATTATTTAGTGATTTCGCTGGCTAGCATTTTTGACATTGATTAGAGGCGAGGGCACCGTCCATCCAGATTCAGCTGGGGTCCATGTGGGCCGTTCGATGTTTTCGGGTCTTCTTTTATCGTTTTCTTGGTGTTTTCTACTTCAGTTGAGTAATAGCACAAACAAGAGCAAGTTGGGACCCGACCTTCTCATTCTATGATTTGGACCGTCCAATAGACTCCCCTGCCAGATATTTTAATATGCTAGAGGCCAACGAAACCAGCAGTATTTCCAATTTCGAATCCGACAAGCCTATTTATGCTATTCGCGAACGGGTTCAGGAAATTTTTATGTTAGTATTTTTTTTAATTCACTCTTTTTATTGTTTTTATAACATATGAAGCAAATGAAGTTGAGGAGATACAACAACTAAGTCTTTCCCTCATACTAGATGGAATCGGTTAATTGAATAATGTGTCATACTAACATAACAGTTAACTCAAGATAAATTAGATCCTTTTTTATCTTTGTATAATTTGGTGATGGTGTGGGAACCTTTCCTTTCCTATGAATATCAGTAAAAAAAAAAAACCAGAGTCAAGAGAGTTGCATTGCCCGCGGGTTGAGCAAGGGGCAGGGTTCCGGCTGAATTGATTTTGGTGCGGGTTCCACTAATTGACTTTCGTGGGTGGTCCTTCACGGATTGTCTGTTCAGGATATTGGAGATTAATGTTGCTGCGTAATCCCAATGTCATTGTGAACGTATAACTCTTTGATTATCGGTCTACCACTTTGCTTCTTTTTTCTTTTTTTGCAAAACCAGCAAGAGTGTGGTGTCTCATTTTAATTTCCTATACAGCCTGTTTGCGTTGCTGAATTTGGTGCAAGTGGAAAATTATTAACTCTTGATAAATGAATTCAGAATCAATAGTGGCAGAATTTTTATAGGGTTCTTCTAAATAAGGCAAGGGTGCGAACAGAGGGCAGTTTCAACAACAAGCTTATTGAAGATATCGGATTGGACATCTGTGACAGACAATGTTGCATTGCCGATGAATTACGCTCTGAAAAAAGAAAAGGTAGAAGGATTCAATTTAATAACATTGAGGATATTGGGAGTACTGTTTAGCCAAATTTGGGGATTAAATAGGCCAAAATCTATGAGGAAAAAGTAGCAACTTATACCTAACTAATGAAACTGGTTTTGTTTCGAACAGGTAGGTTCCCTCTGGACTTCATGCATTGGATCTTAAGAACTGGACTGGGAAATCTTTCCACTTTTATGCAGGGGCGAGAGGGGGGGGGGGGGGGGAAAGAAATGAATTGGAGTCGCATTCATTTCCGTTATCCACTCGCCCTTTTTTTATGGCGAACGGTAATCCTCCTCTGTTAAAATACATTCTTTTAAGTTTTAAACTCCCCACATTCTTTTAAATTTAAAAAAAAAAATCTTTCGTAAAAGAGAAGAAAAAAAAGAAAACCCTTCACTCCGAATCTGCTCTCTCTGGCTCTTGCCTTTTCCTCACCACCACGTGGAGCGTCAGATCGATGACGCCGCCTACGTGGCAACGCAGATATGGCAATCAAGCAAGAAACGCTCTGCTTTTTCGAAGAAAGAAAGTGCCCCAACAAGAGAGAGAAAATATCTGACAGCATGGAGAATCCACCACATGAATCGGATCCTGAGACCCGGTCACATTACGCACCGCCCGTATAGCATACACTGATACGTACGTAATACGTATTATCAGTCCTTCCAAGTCCCAGCCAACCACAGAAAGCTAGAGGGAGGACGCGCATTAATGTTCGATAGGTGAGAAGATATAAATGCACGGGAGAGGTGAGCATGCCACTCGCCAGCCGCTCACGACTGCTACCACGCAAGGTGGTAAGTCACAATACTCGCCGGATTCCGGTGAGTCGTTCGGCCTCCCTTTTTCTCGCTTTATTTCCTTTTACGGTGATTCTTCGCCTGAACCAACGAGGAAACATTGAAAAATAGATCTCCTTTCTTCTCCAGTGGATTGAGTGTAAGAGACAGTATGTTTTTTACTAACCGGGTCGTATCCTTTTAGGAAAAGGGTAGTGATCTCCCTTTCGAGAGATTTGTAAGCAAGGTTTAAAATTCCTGTCTTCTCTTTGTATATTCTTCCCCGAGAGATTCTCAGCAAAGCGAATAAGGGGACCGGAGCGTTAAGGGATGGAGGTGAAGATGGCAACGACGACGACGACCCACTTCCATTTTCTTCAATCTTGCTGCTCGCAGACGTTCGCATCGAAAATCGCCTTGTTCGAGCAGAGGGGGAGGTCGTCTTCTTCCTCGTCGAAGAAGAGACTCGCAGGAGGGGAGACCGCCGGGTTGGTGAGCCGAGGGTTAGGCCGCTCCTTTCTGTTCGGGACTCCAGCAAGGCTCTCGAGGTCTCAGTCGTGCGATAAACTCAGCAGCCGGAGCAAACCCCTGCGAAGGGCGTGCAGTGCGGGCCTAGAGAGCTTTTCCGAAGAGGATCTCCTCAAGAATCTCGAGGAACTGGCCCTTGATTTCGACCTCTCCGACGATCGCAACGCCACTGCCAGTGCGAAAACCAGGAGCTCTGATGAATCCAGGAGCACCGCCCCGAACGCCGCTCCCCAACCCTCTCCAAACTCAGACATCTATTTTGTGGTGACTCCACCGTGGGTGGAGGAGTTTCGGCCACCGGATTGGCCCCGTCCGGAGGAGATGCTTATGCTGGCAAGCATCGAGAGGAAGGCTGGGAGTGTGGAGATGCCATTATCAATTCGAATGATCAAGAATAAAAAGAAGAAGAATAAGATCGAGAATGAGGGCTTAAGCGAATCAGTTTATAGCTCGATGAATGCTGCCTTCTCATCAATGGTGTTCATGATCAGGGAACTACAGAGTTACACGTTGCAGATTAGGCAGCTACTCTTTTACGAAGATCTTCGACTGATCCTGGTGAACGTTCAGAGAGAGGTGCAGGCCTCCTTCGTCTGGCTCTTTCAGCAGGTCTTCTCCTGCACGCCCACCCTCATGATCTACGTAATGATCCTCATAGCCAACTTCACCGTCTACTCCATGACTCACAACACGGCTCTCGCGACCGTTCCGCCCACTCCCCCGACTGCCACAGTCACTGTCGTCGCTGCCGCGGAGAACAGCTCCCCCAAATTCTCCTTCAAAGAGTACTCGATGTCAGTCGAGAAGACGCTGTCCGTGGGCGGTGGTTCAGGTGGTGGAAGGGGGAGGTCACCGCCGGTGGCTGGTGGGACCGATGGAGGAGAGGGGCGGGTCCAGCTGGAGCTTCTCTTCGACGCATCGTCCTTTTCATCAGTCACCGGCAAACCGACGACGTCAGGCCGAGGAGCGGAAGCGTCGACGAAGGAGGACGAGTGGACGGTGTGGGGTTCGATCCTGGAGGAGGCGGCGAGGATGCAGGCCGCGTACAGAGGGGACGCTTTGGACCATGAGACGGTCCAAGCATTCGTGGCGCCAGTGGTTGCGAAGATCGAGCCCGGTGACCTGGCGGCGTACTTCCGGACCCAGCTTGTTTACCAAACAGCCATAGAGAATGATCCCCACAACCCTCTGCTCCTTTCTAACTACGCGCAGTTTCTCTATCTCGTCGTTCATGATCACGATAGGTGAGCACTTCAACTGCCCTCCGTCTTGCATTGAAGTCTAATTGGCTTTTGTATTACTACTAAATTTTTTGCCATTTTCGGTCTCTTTGATGGTATCAGTTTTATGTTTCGATTTTGGATCCCTTCGAGGCTCTTTTATCTTTGATGCCATTGTGCAGGGCGGAGCTGTACTTTCAGAGAGCTGCAAGAGTGGAACCCCCCGACGCGGAAGCTCTGAGTCGTTATGCGAATTTCTTATGGCTGGTTCGCAAGGATATCACGGCGGCAGAGGAAACTTTCTTGGAAGCCATAGCTGCAGAACCTGGTAACACCTTCTATGCTGGGAATTACGCTCATTTCTTGTGGAACACAGGCGGCGAAGATACGTGCTTTCCGCTCGACGATGCGTGAGTCCCAAGCTGGTGAGGGAAGAAAGAAAACTCAGAGGGCAGAGAGATTAATCCAATCAGATTATGAGAATCCCAAGTTAATGGCTTCTCTTTCGATCTTTTTCTTCTATTTGTGGAGGGGTAGATCCTGAGTTTGCCACGGGTTTGCGCTATGTCATTTACTTTTGTTCTCTTCCTTGATTAGCAGTGCTGACAGAGAGGATGGATGCATAGTTTCCGAGTCCTTAATATGATAGTCAGCCTGGATTACTATTTTCTAACACACTACCCAATTGTAATTACCCCTTGTAAATTCTAGATGGAGCCTCTTTTCTCAGTGAATTAAAGAAAGTTTTGACGCAACTCTTCTCATTATTAATTTGAAAGAATCAGCATCTTCAGTATGTTGGTGTGTGTGTGTGTATATAAGCCTGTGTCAAGTTTCCATCTGAAAGTGAGGGGCAGTTAGCGTGAACGTAACGCAGCTCGCGTACCATAACTTCCTACTTTGCGATGGTGAAAGAGTTCGGTGATGGCATGCATTTTGGATTGATATACGGGTTTTAGAGATCACTCTTTTTTCTGTTTCTGTTTCTGGTCTGTTGATATTTTATGTGGGAGTCGTTTCTTTGCTTCGTATTGTGTTGAGTGTAGAAGTGGAAGGCGTCGTTCATGAAATTGGGAGTGACGGAGGATGTAAGAAATAGACTGCCGTCCCCTTCAAAGGAGCGGAGATATCTCGAGGTTGTTGTGCAGGGTTGGACCTCCGTGGAAGAACGGATTCTGAAGTTAGCGATGCTATATTGATGTGATGGAATTGGAATTGTGTGGTGATGATGGTCACTGCCGGGACATGGCTCATCTAGAAAAATAATGGAGCTGAATTTCTTGTTGTATCCACTTTATAGCGATTGATCACAGATACTATGGCCAGTGTAGATTGGTTTGCTGCTTAGTGGAACTTTATGTGAAACTGTACGCGGCTTTCACTGCTCAGACGAAATCAGACTTCATGCAAAACACGTTTTAGAACGCTTTTTCCGTACATTAATCTAACGAGCCGCGTTGTGTTTTCAAGTGAAAACACTGCTCTTGTTGGTGACTGAGAGCCGTTTGCAAGGCAAAGCAATAAACGTTTGTCATGGGAAGAGGTGGTTGTCCCACATGATTTGTGATCATACGACGAAATCATCACGTTTCAAGTACGCAAATCTGGATTTAATTAGCAACCTTTGTACACAAGCTTGTCATCTAAAGGAGAATATTCTTTGGTCTGGTATCTATTTTGTACTCTAGTAGGTCTCATTGTAGACTACTTTAGAATCTGTATCACAGCTGTCGCTCTATTGCAGGCAAGATTGAGCTGAGCTGTGTGTTTTGGTCCCTTCTGTGGTCTCTCCGAGTAGCAGTCTTCCTCCAAGTGCACGATTGAGCAGGATGTGCATTCATTTGCGGACCCAGATGAGAGAAAGAAAATTGGTGCAGGAATTGCAGGTCCAAGGTGAACAACAGTCTGGGAACACACATGATTGTCCTCTTCTCCATCTTGCTGCAACTCGATATGCTCTGCTTGGTTTTCCATGCGCAGTGAAACCACACGATATCTTTACCTATTCCCCTCAACAAAAATTGTGGATGTTCACCATTTATCAAACAATTGTTGCGTTCGGTAGCTTCGATTGACAAATGTGTGCATACCAGCGTCATATCAGATCTAATGTTTTCTTTCTGATATCATCATATCGCAATCAGTTGTATCGACATCAATATACGTGGGTCATCGATGAGTAGCTGCATGCAATATACATCACATGTTCGAAAAAGATTATTGCGTCCCTTGTTCAGGCAAAAAAAGAAAAGAAAAAAAAGGAACAGGGGGGAGTTCGTATACCTGATGCCAATTATAAGATGGCGACCCCTCCCGTGAAAGGGAGGCTGATCATCAAGAAGCCAGACTCCTATTATGGAACCCGTACATTCCATTGTGGCTTCACACCTTGTCCATATATATTGAGAGTTATTAGACACCCTCTCGTGCCAGATTTGATTGAAGGATCTATGTTATTTGTGCTATCAAAGACGTCTCTATAAAGATCGATGTCATTTAAAGGTGATGTGCGATAAATAAATTAATCATCACCCTCTCATTGATCGCATGTTGGCCATTCTTCACACGAAAATGACAGACTAAAAAATGCAAGCTTTCCCTACACTAGTATGTGTTCGAGTTGCTTTTGAACAAGAAGGTTCACATAATGGAGAGAAATAGTAAAATAAAAAAGATGATCAAACAATTCTTCGTCCTTAACCCAGTGACACGAAGAACATGAGCAGTTGGTCAGCAGTCGTTTTAGAAGACTCCACTTGAATTGTTTGTCCAAGAAGAGCTGGGTTGTGCACAACTGGCGGTTTTGTGGAGCTGCTTTGGCGTTTTCCTGTTATCTAAACAACTTAATGTTTCAAGTCAGCTTTAAAAGTAATTTGGCTTCATCGCAGACTAATCTTTCACTTGAAGTTGAATAGTGCTTGAAATTAGAATCATAGGACTAACTTTTGCCTACATCATCAGAGAGCCCCCTTTTTCTTCCTCTGATGGGCGACATCAGACGTACCTCAAGTGGCGGTGTGAATTCTGGGGAATAGGAAAGGCCGTCGTCTTATCGGGGTAAGTAGGTGCTGCTGCTCTCTCTCTCTCTCTCTCTCCCCTGCATCTGCGTGTGTGAGACTTAACGATTAATGATGAAAGTCCCTCCCACAACACTAGGTGGAGTCACTGACAACGTTCAACGAAACTGAACTATCTAATGTGCACCAAGCTCCAGAGAAACGGAAAATAGCATGCACAAGATGAAACCTCAATAACGACAGAAGCCGATCAGCTCGAGGTTGCCATCTTCGTTTCATGAAGTGACAAAGACCTTCTAGTTTTTAAGGGAAGGATTAATCTATTCATTAGGTGTAACAATAGGGCGCTTGGGTCTCTTGCAACAGCTAACCTGAGCACACTGGTGGATTTGGAAATTTTGTAGTTAAGCGTGGATTGTAATTGTAGCATCCGCTGTAGGTAAGACTTCTTTGAGTGAGGGCAGACGTTCCCCGGCCCAAAGATGAATTCAAATAAATGAGGATGAATGGCCTTTGAGAGACCGGCACCCTGGGAAGAGGAGCCCGAAGTGACCCGAGAACTGTGAACAGGCCAGTTGGTGGAGCCACTGGCAGACACTCAGACGGGAAGGCCACAATCCAGATGTTCGGCCAACTATCTACTAAACACTGGTTCAGGCCCTGACAGAGGGAAGGTTCAAATAATGGTTCACAGTTTTTTTCCTTTCCTGTTACAACGGGGAGGCAGAAGCCAGTCTACGAAATCACAACCTGCATCTTGTGAGTCAGTAAATGTGATGTGGAAGACGTATGTTTCTCACCGTTCATAAAGTTATGGCTTTCGTAGGAACTGACCGTCGTACAGGAGAGCACTTAGTCTATTGGACAGAAATTGTGCTCTTCATGGGTTAATGATTTAACATAAACTAGAATAGCAGAAACAAAATTTTTGACAAGACACAAATCTTTTCTTTAAAGAAAAGTCCCATGAAATTGTATGATTTTGGGTGGCTGAATAATCCATTTTGAATCTTGGACCGGTACTTACTATCTACGTATACTTAACTTGAAGTGGTAAGATCGTATTCTCACACTGCCTCCTTTGTTCCGAGTAAAAATTGTCTACACATAAGTCAGGACTGGATGAGTCGTTGCGTTGGGTTTGACTTCTGAACATCCGCACAATTCGTTGATACCCATGGGAATTGATTCCGACCACCCTCATGCCTGCCAAATGATTTTCCACCACGGGGTACCCTTAGTTTGGCTCTTCGTGGTGGTCATTTCAACGATCTCGGCCCTCATAGCAATCATGCCACTTGCTCATGGGAAATGTTAAAGAACATCGACCGTCACATTCATTTGGGTTTTGTGGGGATCCCCATTCAAACTGTTAGCTCTCATCATCACCAATCGTGATTGTCGATGCATGTGGACAACAAGAAGCGCTAACGTCTTTGTGTCACGTCCTGGGTCAGCCGACGGGACTAAAGACGTAAGGAGCACCGGGTCTTAAGGCCGGATATTTCTCCAAAGAGTTGCAATTGGTCATCGGCACTACTAAGTGGTTGGCACTCGAAAACTCACAACCTCAAACAACGAACATAAGAGAGCAACTACGTAAACTTTGAAGCAAAGAGTTTTTTTTTTTAGCAGAAGGAGATTGTGTGGTTCCACTACGCTTCATATTTTTAGAACACTTCCCTTGAATAGGGTTTTTATAAAAGGTATGAAGTTGAGCGTCAAAAGGTCACATTCTCTCCACCTAAATTGTTATCGTCCTTGACAACAGTAGTGTCTTCGCCCTTGTTTAGAGCCGATCGGCTAGTTACCTCCCATATTGGGACCGATTACGTTATGCATTAGTGCATCGCGGTAACTCTGGACTTCACTTTGAAGTGGAGCTTGGAGAGTTCTCTTCTTCATAGTTGTTGAGGCAACCGTAGTGATCGCTTGCCCATGAGTGGTTTGGAGGGTCCTCTTGGGCCATATCAATCTCATGTCGGAGAGCCGTTTCACTTGGGACTCACTTGATGATACAAAGGAGATGTTGTCGAGATCAGGGTCATCTTTAAAGTACACACGTTGTTCCATAGGATTGGGACAAGCATCTTCTTTGCGAAGGAATTCTAATCACAACACGATAGGGTGATCCATGTCTTCCATAAAGAAGTTGGCTCTCATACGGCGATCTATGGTCCTTAGGACGACCTCATTTGCCTCATCAGTTACTTACTTGGTCTTTCTAAGAGGATCTTTGATGTAAGTATCATCCCCAGAAATATACACACCTAGTCTTCATGCTTTCGTATGGGAGATAAAGTTGAACATTGCACCCGAGTCAATCATGGCCTAAGAATCCGTCTCCTTTCATTGCACTTTCATGTAGAACAATCTGTCTCGTTTGTGAGGCATGGGCACCCAAGGTCGTTAATAGTGTGACTTTATCATCTGAAGGGTACCGCAATAATGTACAGGCTCCTCAAACACCTGACAATGGCCATCGCAATTGCCCACTGTGTTGATGGGCATGAGAAGGTGACCTTCCCCTGGTCTTGATACGGCTGGCCTTCTCTTTGTTCATGTTGAAGTGGCTTACGGTCATTCCCTTCTTTTTGCACTTAATTGAATGGGGCAGAGCCACCACTATCAATCACAGGTTTCTTTGGGCTCTAGGGGCAACATGGCCGATCTTTCTTCTAAGGTTCATCATCTACCAAGCATCGAACCGTGTTGGGGGTTAAAGCTAAGTCCTTCACCCGCATCTGCCAAAGCTCCGGCTCCACCTCACATTGTAATATGTTCATAAAGAAGAAGAATCAATCCACTTCTATCATGTTCAAGAGGTTCAACATCGAGGAGGTGAACATGTTGATGTACTCCCTGATTGAGCGCTCATGCTTGAGTCACATAAGGTCCTTTTGGGTCAAGTAGTAAGGGTCCTTGGGAAGGAACTGGTTTCAAAGATTCTATTTAAAGGCATCGAGGGTGTTGATGGGGGAGAGTCCCCAATCGACATCAGAAGAGCGACATTGCTACCAAAGCATAGCATCTCCTTTAAAGAACGATGTGGTAGTACCGATCCTCCTATCATCTTTTAATCTCTCTAGCTTTTATGTACTTATCGACCTGTTATAGAAAGTTCTCTAAGTTATTTGCACTACAGGCCTCTGAATAGGCCTAAGGCTTTGGCATACTATCATCTCGACAGGGGGCGACGGTGATTCCGCTAACAATAGCTTGGTCAAGAGTCACGTTGTGTGTCTCGAAGGCTTTCAGCCTTTGATGAATGGTTGTGTTGTTTCCTTTGCGATTAGAATTGCGGACAAACAAGTACTCGACCCGTTCTTCTAGATTCATTAAGGTTTTACCCTAGTTTTGCTTAAAGATGTTGATGGCACCATACATCACTTAAAATTCTTTTTTGACGAAGTTCTTGATGTGGTGGGTATCTTCTCTGAAGGTTTTAAGGCCAGTTTCATAGTTGGTTACGTCTGCTTCCACTTTACGTACCCAATTTTCGATCGTGACCTTATCAATCAAACGGTCTCGCTTGTGTCCATTCTCCATTTCGGGTGTATCGATTTCATGGTGGTATGGTGCTTCTTGAAGACTTTGGGTCCATCTCAACTGAGCTAAACAACATTGAGGTAGAATCATTACTCCTTGATGCTAAATTTATCATGCTTTATTAATCGTTGCAATTGAACACTAGCACAACACCAAACGGCAAACACAAGAGAGAAGTATGCAAGAAACTTGAAAACAAAAAGTTTCTTTAATCGCAAAAAGATTGCGCAGACCCAACTTGTTTCATATTTTCGACACTTTCCTCAAAAAAGAGTTTTTATAGGGCCTCATGTACAGTTTTCACAATCGATGGATCACATTTAGTTCTATTAACGTAGGCTGGCTGATGCCATTTTATAGATCTGCATGACACATATTGTCAAGAAGAAGGGGAGGAGAGCTTGAAAATGCGTTGGGCACTTATCGTTTCGTTTGTGCTGCGTCAAGCGGGTGATCGTATTGGAAATCTACGTGGGTCCTTAGGTTTGGAGAAAGCTGAGCAATTTCTGCGACTCACATTTACTACGGCACACAGAGAGGGGCCCGAGGAAGGTCCCCTTGATTGGGACGTGGGCGGTGGTCATGTTTGCGCATCTTCCATATACGCAGCCCATCACATAGGCTTTAGAAAAGCTGACTGTATTTCGTCGAAGACTTCGCCAAGTGCTTGCAACAGCTGGATCAACAACCGGATCCTCTCCAAGCATAAGTTTATCGAGAAAACGTCATCATATGCGACTGGCTCCCCGGTGACGAAAGCGTGACAATTTAATAGTATCGAATGCAGAAGCTTGCTACCCCTCGTACTAGAGTAGGCCACTGCTAGGAATCTCTTGTTGGTAGATTTCATTGACGGTGAATATCGCGACAGCATCAGTAAGTGAACTAGTTTATCATAGCAAAGATTATTCTCTTTCACATCATAATATAAGGGGCTTCATTTTCACCCCAATGTACCAAAACAAAAGAGCAAAGCTATACCTATAACTCGACTGGTGATAAAAATATTATACTGGAGAAGGTTTGTCGCAGTGACTACAACCGGGTGTAATGACTAACTACCAAGAATTTGAATTAATGCAAGAAAATATAATGTTCCTCGACATGCAAATTCAAGAAATCTTGGCTTTTGCGAAGAATATTCCTGCAAAGAGACCTGCAACCACACGCACCAGTCAACATGTTAAGAACGAGAAGGATGAGTAGGGAGTGACATGTAAACTTCTTAAGTCCAGAATTATTACCAAAGAGAATACTGAAAAAGTTTGGCAGGTTTATTGGAACCTTGAACAGCACTATACCAGCAAGAGAGATGGGTATCTTGTTCAAAGAGCCTACCAAACTGCAAAAGCAAGAAATTCATCAAATACAGCCTAAGCGTTCACAGAAACAATGACAGAATTCAAATACACGGGTAAACTAAGCAAACAAATTCGAAATTTGTGTATTTTTGGTGCGGATGCTGCGAGTGAGTTCTCTAGAATGTGCACGCATGCATGTGTTTGTGTGCATGCATGAGAGAGAGAGAGAACCTATAAGTGGTGGGTCCAGTCTGGTTTAGAAACCACATAGAAGTAAAGCTAATAGCAAGTCCAAGTATTCCACTAGCCGTTGCCACCACCCAAAACACTGCAGTCCTGATCATATCCCTGGAAGGAACCAAGTACTATCATAAACAAAAGTCACACAGTTTGAAGACTTAAAGGGAAGGAAACACATGAAGTCAGATGCTTTTCATATCCGTCATTGCATATGCCCGGGATACTTATAATGTGAACAGGAGCCCTTTTAACCGCTTTCAGATTGCTGCCTACAGCAATTGTAGAGAACAAATCCGAGTCATTTTTTTCTCTTATTACCAACAAAATAGAACTGCTAAATACTGTTGCTAAAGGACTTGCTTGATAAACGCATGTCGGTTGTCATCCAACTCTTAAAAGTTCAAACCTCGGATTCCAGTTCCATGCAATGTAAGGGCACCAGCAAAAGTTGCAAAACTACCTTTGGTGTCTTATGTTGCTTATGCCATGAAGGCATGCCTATTAGAAAGCTTTATGTTGAATTGTTGATGTCATTTTTCATATGCTATACATAAATGTTATATTTTTTCCTGTACATAAAACGATCAAATTTCTCCATAAAATTCGCTGTAACTGCAAAAACAAGATTAGTCAAATGGAACTTGCACAAGAGACTGCAAATGCATAGGTGTTCGTTTCCAACATTTAGTAGGCATACGTGGGTGCCAGTATCAGATACGGATATGAATTTCAAATGACAAGGCCCAAAAACAGGACGAATTTGAACCTTAACCCCACACACACATGCACATGCACACACGCACACACACACTGCTATTAGCAGGCTGTCAGTGCTTGACATAATGGATTTAGCAGCACACTATTATTTAAAATTAAAAACTAATATATATATAATGAATTCTCTAATTTCTGAGAAATATCAAGACATATAACCACTGCATTCATAAATACGAATCAAACTAAACAAACAAATTCTATACAAATAATAAATACCACATGATTTATCTCAAGGATGCACATGTTTACAATAAAAGACCAAAAAAAATTCTCGATGCATCCCAAGAACCCATACCAAATGGTTAAGCCTTATGTTAACCTATGTTAGTAAAAAGATCAATTCATCAAACACTGACAGCAGGGTATACATGTGAAGTGCATGGATTTGTTATTGCAGTGATAGAAGAAAATACACGAGTATCAAGAGGACCTATACACAATTCATTTTCAACATGGGTTTACATACAAATAATCCAAAAAAGTGATGGGAAGAGTGAATCTCACGCTCACCAAGGCAACCTAGTCCCCCTCCCTGTCCCCGATGATGTAAAAGAGGTAAAGGGGTCGACGGACCCTTGGTGTATGAGTGTACATAAGACATGAATCTCAAATATGAAAGCTAAAAAACCAGGACAAGGTTGAAAGGTTTGAACCTTGAACCACATGTGCATGCATACACGCACACAGTCATGTAATACAACAACAACAACAACAACTAAGCCTTTTCCCATACTAGACGGGGTCGGCTACATGGATTCTTTGTTTCCACAGATCCCTATCATGTGCCATGTCAGCAGTTAACTCACAATAAGCTAGATCATTCTTTATTGTTTCTTTCCAATACTTTTGTGGTCGTCCTCTACCTCTTTTAATACTTTCCAAATTTAGTTTTTCCACACAGTCATGTAATGCGAACTAAAAAGCAAAATATTAGCAGTTACAACTCATAATTGTTTCTTAGGATGTTCAGTTAAAACCACAAAGATGAGGCTTCATATGACACGTGATTTCTGGCATAATTAACCTCAGAAGCTTTGAGTAATGAAAGAGATCCTTCCAACCCTCTTGTTTTCTCTCCCTTCTTCTCAGCAAGTTGTGAAGCAGCCCTGAATCTATTTCCTAAAAGCATAACTAAATTTGGAAGAAGACTTGACTACTTGACGTAACATGTCATTGTAAACCTTGTCCAGTGTTCACAAAGCCAGTTAAGCTTCCACGTTACTTGGACAACCAGTTCCATGATGTCACGCAAGTTAGTAGAATTTTCCACATCTTGCAAGCATGCCAACATTAATAATGGAGCTCCCACTTAGATAGGAGTTGTAGTCCCGGTAAGTCTCCATGACTAGTGCTTGTAAACTGAAGGAACCAATTACTGACTAGAAAAAAGAGGTGTTATTAAGGTTTTGAAACAATAAACTTCAGCCTCTAAAGGCAAGCACACTCACAGGCTATACACGTACTCCCATTCATCGAAAAGAATGATCAAGAACAAAGCAAAAGGCAAAGACAATGAGTTGTTGAGCAACACCATGGAAATTTCATTCAGCGAACCAGATCTTGTTGCCTGTTTTGCCACATCCATAACCCGACGCAGGGTTAGCTGCCAAATGAGAAAGAGAAGGCATTAACCAGGAAGTCAAGACAGCTAACATAGGAGAAAATGCATTGGTATCTTATACAATGTCCCAGTGATCCAATGGATGTCCAATAATGACAAGAAATGTTCATATATACATGGAAAGCCTTTACAAAATCTCATCAGAGAATGGGTGGAACTTGGATGTGCTTAGAGAGTAGTAAACTATCAATGCATACGGAATAAAGAGTGAGTCTCTTATTAAAAAAGGCCGCAAATCCATCCGAAAAAATTAGTCTTCAAAAGGGGATGACAGAAGGAATTTGAATCCATTGAATTCCTGGAGTCCTGCCGCTCTGTGGGCTATAAATAGGTAATGAGAATTGGGGAGTGATGATGCAAGAAAAGTGTTTTTCAATGCACTACTAAAAATAGCAATTTCTATCAGCTACACCCATGAACGACTTGCTGTAGTTGGATTCAAATGTGATTACGTTAACTTTTGCATAATTACAGTAGATACTATGTATTGCACATTCAATTTATACAACCTTGCATAATAAAACCCATAAAGGTAGTAGCCTTTTCTGCAAAACGTTGCACATTCTAGTACATAATTAGAGCACCGAGCAATGCCATATGGCTTAAGCAATGAATAAAGAATGTGACTGTTTATGTTTAAAAAGGATAAAGCGTTGATATATACAAATGGAAAGCGATGAAAAAAACTCACAGAGTAGCTTGCGGTCATAATGCAGTTTACTGCTTGCCAAGTATAACCCCTGGCATCAAACGAGAGGTCTGTAATGCCCCCACTTATGGCAGATATAATCTACAGGAATTTCAAGGAACATGTCAGGAACATGAAGAGCAAGCTGACTATGGAAGGCAAAAGATCTGGGATGGCGGACTAGCCAGTCGCAACAAAGGAAACATGAAAATAGAAATGGTAGATAACAAGCAATAGCTACACATAAGATGAGGAAAATGCAAATAATCATTATGCAAAGTATCAGGAAACATAATCAACTAGTTCTGAAAAGATGCATATACACTAACTTCCAAAAACTGCAGGAGTAAATAAGTTCTTTCGCATAACAAATATAACTGATAATCGTGTAACGTGACAACCATCAATCAACTAATTTGAAGATAATAAGAAATCTTATGTGAAGGTATGCATGAAACATGGACATTGATTTGTTACTATCCATGTTGTGGTCAACGAGATCAAGTGCCCAGATCAAGGATACTTGCAAAATTCAGGAGGGATGAAAGAATATATACCTATAAATACATATATTCACGCACACACACACCTATAGGTAAATACATTCACACACACGTATCCCTTTTTATACCTGCACATCCATACACAGATGAGTAAAGTTACAGACAAGAAACACATTGATTAGTCAAAAAGTTTTCAAGCAAGCAAGCATGAATACAACAAAGTGACTCCCAAGATCAGGTTTGCTCTCTTGAGTAGAGATTTGTGTGTCCAAACCACAGAAGCAAGTTTTTTGTTGGCATCCACAATCAAGCATTCAAACATCACCTACAAGTACATACCAAAGTTACTAAAATCGCATTGTATGATATTATATGTGTTAGAGAATGAAGTCGGGTCTCGATATTGGAATCGTGCAGCTCCTAGCCCATGTTCTGTACTTGTATTTCTTAATTAATAGTATGAGCAGTTTAGTCATTCAAGTTAGAATTAGAGTATAAATTGTAATTAGGGTTTAGGTTTAAAGATAAGAGGCGGCAGCCAGACAAGATACGCTAAGTGTGCCGACTTCTGCATGTGAGCAGATTGGAAGGTCCTTCTCCAATCTGCTGAAATTCTGTAAGTTTTTCTTCATTCTATCAATAAAATCAGTGTTTATAACAATATGATTTTACTATGTATCGGTACCTGAATTGCAATGTACCATTTATCAGACTGTATCACACCGTATTGTGCAATACAATACAATATGGCCCCTGTATCGTACACCCCTATATCATACAATAAGGTTTTAGATTCTTCGGTTGCTATATTTTTTTACTTTTGAGGCCCGAGGTTGTCTTAAACTCCCTAAGGTCACCTTCTTCGGTCCCCCTACACCTTTTTCTTTCCAAAAGGACCCCTGTTCTATCATCTAAAGCTTAAAGTCTCAAATTTCTTGCAATTGGGCAATGAATGATAATCTTGATGCCCTTTCGAGTGAGAACTATTAAAGCAAGGAAGTTTAGGAACAACAAAGAGAAACAATGGTGATGAGATGCAATCTTTTTGGAGTTATCATGCATAGTGGAGTTGGCCATATAGGACATCATCTAGCTAGAATCAGAATGAACATACGTCCTTGCTTCATGGTGCCTCAACAAGTTGATAGCAAATGCTAAAAGAATAGAAGATATACAAGTGTAAAGAGAAGAACATGGAGCACTAGGAGCAGGAGGAATACAAAAAAGAGCACAAGGAGAAGAACAAAAGAAATACTAGTTTTTCTATATTTTATTTATTTTTAAGTTTGAAACTTTGAGAATCTATGACTCAATCTATAGTAGTTTAAAACTTTAATGTAGTTTTTTTCAACTTTTTTATTAAGATAGTGTTATCTTTTGTGCATGAGTAAATAATTAATTAGAAGAACCAGGTGCCTAGTACTAAAAGAATAAGGGCATAACAATACCATTAAAGACAAAGCAGCCCAGACTTTTGCATTTTGATGCCTCCTGAAAATATATGCTTCTCCGATTGCTGTGAGAATGTTTGTCCCATTCTTTAAGATGGTAACCATCGCAACATTTATGTACTTCAAACTGCAAAATCAAGTACAACTTGATCTTCACCAACAGGACAAACTGAGTTGGTGCAGAACATATTCATGTCTGAAACAATGTTGCCTAATGAAGAGACGATTTCTCACCTTTGACAGAGAAGAAAATTGTGATTTAAATTATACATATAGAGAGAACGCCTATTAGAGGTCATCAATACTAATTCATGTCAGGCGTCTATAAAAACTACCCTGCCCATTAAAGAAACCATAAACTCAAAGTTCCTATTAAAAAGTAACGGAAATCAGGAATTTGGTGTCGGTCAGTCTGTCATGGAACCATAATCATTCTGGTCTTTCAGCAAAATTTCTGTCAAGGTTAGGAACTTAAAAGCTTTCTCCAACCACAATCGAAAATGCATTTGCAAGCAGCAAACGTTAAGCATTTCCTTCTACTGGACAAGATCCATCCTGCCATCTATTTTTTCAACAGAATGACTCAACTGAAAGAAAACTCTCCACAACAGTGAAAAACATCAAACATGACCCCAGGAAACGCCTTGATAATCTATATCCATATTACTATCTCTTTGTCCTTAATTGAGATCACAAGAGCATTACTATCAAATCATGAACCAGAACTTCTACAGGATAAGGCCTATGGTTTAACAAATAATATACAGCTGAAGGTAATAAAGGGATCTATATCAAGAATTGGTGATACAATAATAGTTCAACTAGCTGGTAAACAAACATGGACGGGTTGACTTTGAGTACAAGATTTAGCACATCTCAGATAAGCCTCAGACAGACATCCAGGATCAGCTTTCACTGCTGCTCCAAAAGAAAAACTGAAAAAAGAAAAACAACCCAATGCACGGTTGAAAATCCCAGTATCTTTGACCTTGCAACTCATACAAGTCAACCAAGTGTAACCCTCACTGGCTAACCCAGATTGTTGACACTATTCATACAACACCTTCATATTCTCAAAATTTTCACTTTCTAGTTACATGTGCAATTCTCATGTATCATCGGCTTAAATTTCAAACATTAATTGAGAATGCAAATTCATTTTACAGATATTATGCATCTTAAGTTCCAACACGTTCACTAGTTCCACATATTTGTTAACAACATTCCCAAATCCAACAAGCATCGGTTTATAGAGAAAGTCCAGAAATGTTCTATTACATGTCTCTTGCAACTATAATTGTCTGCTCTTGGTTTTGGATGAATTCTCTCTGTGAAATAGCTCGTGATATGCATAACATGTAACTACCAGAGATCAGTAGTAAAATTCTAATTACATATACATGTTTTTAAGAGGAAAATTAATTATCCTTGTACCTGTACATGCCTGTCACAAGCATGCCAACGAATATAATGTTCACTGGAACCCATACATGTACAAGCCTCCACGTCAGCTTCTCTATGGTCACTATTCCAAGTGCACTCAGTGCAAGAACGATTATGACAGCAATGAAATTCTATGACACAACAAAATGAGATCTTTGATCAGCACAAGAGCAGTTTTGTTTAATATCTGTATTTAACTAAGATTGCATATGGACCTTATTAAAAGGCAAGAGCACCATAAATTAGCATCGTAAAAATCTGAAGATTATTCTATCAAATTGTTCAAAAAATTCAAAACTGAGAACTCCAAATAAAGTGTTAATTAACATAGCATTCACAGTAAGAGCATGTAACAACTTGCAGAAAAAAACCACCTGAACCGGGTTAGGCTAACACTTCATGCAACATGTAACTCTGTTCTCAAGCCTGACAGTGCTTTTGAAATTGTCCCTCAGTGTAATATATCGTCTGGTTTTCACTGGGGAGATCCATCGGTTGTTTGAACTGCTTTCTTGGTAAAATTTCCATTGCAAGTGATTTTTCCTTGGTCTAACTAGTATACTCAAAGTCAAATGCAAACTCTGACTTCTTAAGCAGAAGAAAGAGATCACATAATGGAAAATGGAAGGTCAGGCAGTTTCTCCATAAACCCTTGTTGTGGTCAATGATCACCCCGGAAGTGAATGATGGCTTCACTTCTACTGCAATTAACTCTACTATCAAATCCTGAGTCCCTGATAATGAAGGCCATCATCATAGCCCAACGATCTTATGCTCTACCAAGCAAATTAGAAAATCCCTTTAGTGGATTTGAACACCATGAGGCTCCACCTAATTTCAAGAACAGATATAACATTTGTAGTCCCATAATTTTGAACCCATTTGGTATAACCTTGATTACACTTTTCAGAGATGTTATAAAGTATGCCGAGCCAGAAAACTTTAGGAAATCTAATCAAGGATCTTCACAATAAACAAGTACAAAGTTCACTACATTCAAAATATTCAAGTTCTAAAGGATACCCATCATAAGGAACACCAGACTGCGTCCAAGCAAAAAGAAGCTTATCTAGCAACCACCATCACCCTTTTGCCACCACCAACGAGAAAGGCATTCTTGCTCATTACAAGTAAGTGGAAGAAAGTAATCAGTTTAATAAACTTCCGGCCATAGTTGCACTATTTCAGGATGTTAGACACTGTTCCCTAATTGTAAAGCAAGAGTGATGGTTGTATGATGGAAACACAAAAAGAATATCTAAAAGCAATTCAAACTTTCGAACATCACCAAGCTTTATTTAGCTACCTTGTTTTCTTTATATTCTATTGAGAACAGCAAAATCTTCAAAGACATTTCTTTCTTTTTGGTTACAACAAGGAGGCCGAAGCCAAGTATGCATGCCCGGCAGCAAGGAGCAGCCAGCCAGCAAGTTGTAGTCAAAATCCAGCTCACTACCTGCATCTTTTCAATCAAGAACCGTACCAGGTGAACTAACACTCTGAGTGCAGCTTCAAAGACATTGTTGTGGAGCACCAATAAGCTAATAAAGCTTGTGTTCAGTACCCCAAGAAACTGACTGACCACTACACACTAGACTGAACTTCATACTACTCCATATGAAATGTGATCTGCTATTATAGGTTTTGCACTAGGAAAATGCTAAAGCTCCTTTTCTAGTTAAAAGGTAAATATTATAGAGCAGCAATTAGACCTGCCATGTTTTATAGTTCTGAGTATTGGGCAGTTAATCATCAACAAGCAATGATCTAGCTTATTGTGAGTTAACTGCTAACATGGAGGTAGAGAACTTGTAACAGAAATGATCTAGCTTATTGTAACAGAAATGAAGATGTTGAGATGGATGAGTGGTCATACAAGAAAAGACCGTATACATAATGAGGTTATTAGAAATAAATTATGTGTGACACCAATAGAGGATAAAAATGAGAGAATATCATTTAAGGTGGTTTGGACATATAGAAAGAAGATCAAAAGAAGAACTTGTAAGAAGGTATGAAAAACTAGATTTTGAAAGTATTAAAAGAGGTAGAGAACGACCACAAAAGTATTGAAAAGAAACAATAAAGAATGATCTAGCTTATTGTGAGTTAACTGCTAACATGGCACATGATAGGGCTATGTGGAAACAAAGAATCCATGTAGACGACCCCGTCTAGTATGGGAAAAGGCTTAGTTGTTGTTATTGTTGTTGCCTGAAATCCAGGATACACTTGTTTTATTAATATAAGATAAAGAAGATCACGAACAACTAGATGTGATTTACTACAATAGGCATCTCAATTCACTCTCTTGAATTGCTTAATTACCTGGTAGAACATTAATGAGATCCCAGCATCAAAACCAAAGCTTGATAACATGACTTTGTTCAGTAGTATCATGCTGCATGAAGAGATACAGTAAGCCAATCCGGAAAAAAGAGCTTGAGATTTTCTCTCTACTTCATGACCTATTTTTTGGCCATCCTCCACGATCAAACCATCATGAAGACTATTTACACCAGAAAATGGAGTATGAACGTTGGATGATCTGCATTTAAGAACAACTATCTTCAAACAATGTGACAAATAGAAATGTAGGAAAGCAATTAGAAGCATATGATAAGAACTCCGTGCCATGTCATGATTGTCATCCATACCTTTCCATTAGTCCATGGCACAGGTGTCACAACAACAACTAAGCCTCCTCCCATACTACATGGGGTCAGCTACATGGATTCTTTGTTTCCATATAATATGACACAGATGCCACTATTCATTAAAAACAGACAAAATAGAATAATTTCTTTTGTTACTCTTTCTTTCAGCTTAAGCTAAATGAGTGTGATCAATGAAATAAGTTCCAAATATCTAATCAGCTCAATGTATTGAAAATGTGAAAATGTGCATTTTGACAAGCCGAGAAGGATGTGCTGCATGTGTTTGAGTGAGTATTAATTTGCCTGTGTGTCACACACACACACACACACACGGAGAGAGAGAGAGACCTATTACTAGTCCCTCTCCTTGCAGCAGCAGCATTTGTCGGAATTCCGACAAGAATCTCTGTTTCTTCATTCTCGAAACCATCAAGCATCTTATGAGCAACACTATCCCCATCCTTTTTTGAGATTGTGCCATTCACAGTGCTAAATTTGGATTCCTTAATACGCTCTCCATCTGATGCATCATAAAAAGACATGACACCTGCCAAAAGAAATCAGCATGTTCATGGCAAAAAGCATAAAATTGGATACCAAATTCATCAGACCAGCATGCTAGAATGCAACAACTGCTAAAAAATCAACTACAGACACTCACTTCCTGAACACATTCCACCCACATGAACAGGAATTTGCATGCATTTTGCAATGTTACTTTCTCAAAGCATTTCAGCTAGGTACTATTATAACCTTTTAAGATAGTATGTTGCAGGCTCACAATAACTTGTATCTAGCAAAAGATATGGCAATTCTAACCCTTGATGGAGGTACACTAGTGGGAACAGTACCTTCGGATGTCTCAATGAAGAATAAGAATTCATCCTTGGTAAAAAGGATACATGTACAAGCAACGAAAGAAGGTATCAGATAGTCACTAACAATGTAAGTCTCCGTGAAAACTCTAGGTTTCACTGATTGAATATCATCCAATAATTCCAGTGACTTAACTGGCTGAATGTTCATATCGTATCCTTTTTCCTTTTATTAATCTCAAATACAACAAAAATGGTCTACCATTAAAAAAGAAACTGAAGAAGTCTTGAGGGCAGTGTTATCTGTATCGCACCGTATCGTACGTATCGTATCGTGGGATACAGCGTATCGTGGCCACCACGATACGATACACTATAGTGTATCGCCATTTCCAAGTTATCACACCGTATCGCGCGATATAGTGCGTATCACACGATACGGGCGATATGCCCAGGGACCCTGGCCGAACAGAAACCTGGGTTTTTGCGGGTTTCCTCTCTTTCTTCAGAGCTCCTCAAGCTCCCTAACGTGGTTCTTCGCCTCCTTGGTGTTTAAGTCTCCAAAAACATGCTCTACGGTATCCGTGCAAGCCTCTTATGTCGGATTTAGCAGTGTTATCTGTATCGCATCGTGGGCCACCACGATACGATACACCTACCTGTATCGTTTTTCTAAAGTTATCGCACCGTATCGTGCGATATGGGCCGTATCGCACGATACGGTGCGCATCACGATACGCTCAATGACTCTTATAAAGGGTCCCCGGCCGAACGGAAACCCGCATTTTTCGCGGGTTTCCTCTCTCTATTCGAGTTCTCCAAGCTCCCTAAGAGTCATTTTTCGTCTCCTTGGTGTTCAAAGCTCCAAAATCGTGCTCTATGGTGTCCGTGCAAGCCTCCTATCTCGGATTTAGGTATATTTTTAGTGTTTTTCTTCATTTTTTCCTTTTTATTTGTTGTTTTTTTTGTTTATTTGTATTTTTCTTTTTTTGAATGACAAAATATGAAGTTATTAAGTGTGTGGATATAATTTTTATTGCATTCATGATTTGGGAGACACTCTATTTGAGTGTTATTTGACGATTGGAGATTTACGAAGTGCTTTTATTTTCAGGTTTTTGTTTGAATTAAAGTACTCAATTGAGATGGCAGGAAGGAGTGTTAGAGACTCCCATTCTCGTTCTGATGATCCGGCATTGGGGTACACTAGTTGAGGGTTCCAGATTAAAGATCATATGCTTATTTTGTAAGAGGGTGGTTGGTGGTGGAATTTCAAGGTTGAAACACCACCTAACAGGGACTAGGAAAGAAGTTGCTCCATGCACAGGCAGAGTTAGAAGTTTGCCATAAGGCATTAAATGACAATGTATTCAAATGATTGAGAGTATACAAGAGAGGAGACAACAAAAGAATGATTTGGAGATGTTTGAAAAAGATTATGATGCTATTGGATTCACTCATAGTTTGCCTTTAGATGTCATAACAGAGGTTGGTAGTAGCAATTCACGAGCACCTAGCAGGAGAAAGAGGGTTGTTGAAGACTTTGGAGGTGGTAGAATAGTAAGTTCAGGAAGGAGTCGAGGAAGAACTGCTTCTAGCATACATTCATTTTTTCCTCCTCCTACTACACCTAGTGCTCAACCTAGAATTCGTGATGCTATGGCTTCAAAACAGTTGCATGATCAGGCAGACCTTGCAGTGGGCAGATGGTTTTATGATGCATGCATTCCATTTAATGCAACAAACAGTTTTCATTTTCAAGCAATGGCAGATGCAATTGCTAACATCAGTCCAGGATACAAGATGCCCTCCTATCAGAAGTTGAGAGGAAAGATATTAGATAAGACCATCATTAAAGTGCAAGAATACTATTCGACATTGAGAGAGTCATGGAAGGAGACAGATTGCACTATCACGGCAGATTAATGGACAGATAGGCGAGGAAGGACCTTGCTAAACTTTCTTGTCTGACTTATACTTTTGAGATCTCTAGACATGTCAGAGGAGAGGCACACTGCGGATATCCTACGGCAAGAATTTCACAAGGTTATACAAGAGGTTGTGCTAGAGAATGTAGTCCAATTGATTACAGATAATGCAGCTAACTACAAAGTAGTTGGGAATGAGTTACCTGATATTTATGGGACTTTCTACTGGACACCATGTACAACCCATTGTTTAGATCTCATCCTTGAGGACATTGGTGAGATGGATGAAATAAAGGCAGCAACTGAGTGTTGCCAAGATATCACAAAATTCATTTACAATCATGCATTTATTTTGTATATGATAAGGAGATATACAGAAGGTGCAGAGCTTCTTCGAACAGCTGCAACTCGGTTTGCAACAAACTTCTTATCTGTAGAGAGTATTGTGAGACAGAAGCAAGCATTGAAGAGAATGTTCTCCTCAAATGAGTGGCAATAATTTGTAGAGTTACCTCAGAATAGAAGAAACAGAAAGTTGAATGAGATTTTCGAGACTGTCTTCAGGATTACATTTTGGAATGCATGTGTTAGATTGTTGAGGATTACATGTCCATTAGTAAAGGTTTTGAGATTGACTGATAACAAGGAGAAACCATCTATGGGCTACCTTTATAAAGCCATGGATAGGGCAAAAGAAGCCATCAAAAATAATTTTAATAGAAAAAAGAAAGATTATGTGCCTGTGTGGAAAATCATTAATAATAGATAGAATAAATAATTGCATCAGCATATTCATGCAGCAATATATTATCTAAGCCCATCATTCAAGTACTCAGCAACCTTCAAAAGGGACGGTGAGGTTAATCGAGGGATCATTGATTGTATTAATAGATTAGTCCCTGATTAGAGCATAGCCGATGCTATACATCGAGAGATGGAGATCTATGATAATGCTCTTCACATGATGGGTTTGCCTGCAGCAATTCGCAACCGTATTACTATGTGTCCAGGTAAATTGTTTATCTTCGTATTTAAGTTTATTAAATCAATACATCTTATATTAGTGTGGATTATGTCTCTAATGTTTGTCTTTTTCTACAGATGTTTGGTGGAATAGGTTTGGAACTGATTGTCCGAACCTTAGGGATTTTGCAGTGAGAGTTTGAGCCAAACCTATAGTGCAATGGGTTGTGAAAGGAATTGGAGTGTCTTTGAACACATCCATACAAAAAAACGCAACAGGTTGGAACATAAGAGACTGAATGATTTAGTTTTTATTCGTTATAGCATGCGCTTTCGTAAAAGGTAATGTTGTATTACTTAAATGTTCAATTCAATAAATTGTTTGACTTCAATTGTCAATATTATTTACTAATTGCTTATCTTTGTTTGTTGTAGGCAATTAAAAAAAGTAAATAAATAAGAAAGCCAATTTGATCCAATAAGTTTGGATAATTTTGATATATTAGAAGACTGGATTATAGAAGACAGTGAAGAAAATGCCCTCCTAACTCAAAAAGACATTGCATGGATTAATTTGGAAGGAGCGCAACAACAGTATCAAGAAGACGAAGAATTTGATTTCCATGTAGAAGGTGTTGTTGATGATGACGAGGAGGATCTTTAGCAATGAGAAGACGAAGATTATTTAGTTGATGATCTTGATTATAATTTGTAAAATTTTAATGTACTTCATTTTTTGATTCAAAATATGTAAATTTGGATGCAATTGTTCAATGTTGAATGCTCAATGTGTACTAAACTTTGCATTATATGAATTTAAAGCAATTATCAATTTTTTCCAGATTTTTCTTAATCTTTTTCAGATTTTTACTAATTTTTCTTGATTCTTTAAATAATTTTTGTATTATTTTAATATTAAAGTATGATACGGGCGATACGATATGATACGCCCGTATCGTGGAACCCAGTGATATGCAATACGATACGTGTCAGACAACACTGCTTGAGGGGTTACTGATACAAAAAAGCAGATGATAACTAACTATACCTGTTTGACATGAAATAATGGGTAGTCATAACAATCAGTACAGGATGAAGAACTAAATCTCAAGGGCCTACTAACCAAAAGAAAGCTTATAGTCATCACAATATTTTAGTCCCAACAGTTTCCAGAAACAAAGTAACACTACAGCTTAGGTGCAACAAGCAGAGAACGAAACGTTTATGTACTCGCATAGACTTAAATATCTTGAAGGAAAAGTTCAAAACTAACCTCAAATTCCAATAGCTGTCTTGCTATCAAGTCAGCTACCCAAGCCTGAAATCTGACACCACCAAAATCTATTCCACTCCACCAAGCGCAAGAGTAGAGAAGCACCAGAGGTGCATAATAGGCTCAAAATACCATATGGAACGGACGGGACCTTCCTACAGCGTATCTTGCTTCACCTGCAAGAGGTAACAGAACATAAATGATCCAAAAAAGAACCACGAATTTAAAATCACCATTTCTTAATCCCAAGCCCGGATAAAAGAGGAAGGTTGCGTTAGGCTTCGACAGCCAACGTAAAACTTTGTGTAAAAATTTGTCGGACTTATCTACCAACGATTCTTGTTCTTGTATTTCTTATGTGGAAACCACAACGATGGATGTCCATTCGAAGCATTCATTATCTTAAAAAAAGGAACCGAAAGTCATCACAATTATCGCTTTGTACATGCAATGTTCAGGAAAAGAGCTCTAATTTTCCATTTCCATAACATAACGACGACCAGACTAGAAAAAGATAGCAGCAAATTCAACCAACAACCATAAAGTTCACCATGCGAGTGCAATTCCATTACGTACAGATAAAGCACAACCATTGTTCGACAAAATAGTATCCGAAAGGGGAACGTAAACAATCAAAGAAATGCGATAACACCACCGTGACTTACCTCATTCGCCAATCGCCAGGGGATGACCTCATCGAGAACGAATGTGACGGTTTCCTAACGAAATCTTCCAGTGCAACAAAAAGGGGAACAGAAGCATGAGGGATGACGACCACGGAGATCCAACGAGATGCACCGATCTGGGCAGGTACTCCGAGCAAAATGAAAAATACGCATGCATTCCTCGAACGAGGGAGCCTCGTCATTTTGATGACGAGACAAGGGCGATCCTCCCGAGAGGCTTGTAGAGAAACCCTGATTATTTTAATCATGAGAAAGATCGTGAATACGCGACCAGGAACAGCGACGACCATCCAAAATTTTTGTGGCCCCATGGATCGTGTAAGAAAGAAATCTCGCGAGATTGGGGAGTTCGCTCTCTCTCTCTCTCTCTATGAGAAAGAGAAAGAAGTCAAAACGGAGGGTGGCCCGGTGGGGGGAGATCAAACCAAAGGCTGGCGGTATTCGCGCGCGTTCCACCGCCCTTGCCTTTTTTGGGTGGGGGAGGGAAACGACGACGCGGGGCTTCCTTCCTTTTTCCGACGGTTTTGAGTCTGGCACGGTATGCTTAAACGGGTACTGGACTTTGTATATCGGATCTTAGGCCATGAAATGAAACCGTACAGAATTGAGTTGGTTTAACAACACGATCGTATGCAGAAACAATAATTTTGTTTTCGAGTAGTAAACCTAGCTTAGATGAATCCGAGATTCAATTGAATTATCAATTTAAAAGGACTCCATTAGCCATTCTCTTCAATCCGAGATTCAATCCCGAGTATCGAACAGCTGACGTTCAACTTATCAGCCAACACCCTAGCCAGGTGAGCTATTACTCGTTGTGTATTAGCCATGCTGATTCAAAGCTATTAAAGAGAAGATTTCCAATGCTCTATGAAGTTCAAAACAATTAAGGTTTCGTTCAATCAGCTCAGCGTTCACTTTAATCCCCGTTCACTGAGGTTTAGACATTGCCAGGTTCCAGTCTAACCGGAACCCCATTCCATTTTGAATAGACGGTTTTGGTTACATTGCAACCCCAAACCATTGGCGAACTGGTCCGCTCTTTGATTCCAGTTCTAGTTTCAGTTCCGATGGTTCTGGCTCCGATTCAGGGTTAATGCGATTGTTTCTGCTATGATTCAATCACGGTTTTGTTTGGGTTTTAGTTGCCTTCAAAACGTACTAAAATTGAAATGAAAAGAAATTAACTATATAGGAAGAAAAGAAATCTAACGTAAACACAACAATTACTAAGCCTTTTCCCATACTAGACGGGTCGGCTACAGGGATTCTTTGTTTCCACATGGCCCTATCATGTGTCATGTTACCAGTTAACTCACAATAACCTAGATCATTCTTTATTATTTATTTCCAAGTCATCCTCTATCTCTTTTAATACTTTCAAAATCTAGTTTTTCATACCTTTTTACTGGTTATTCTTTTGATATTCTTTCTATATGTTCAAACCACCTTAAACGATATTCTCTCATTTTATCCTCTATTGGTGCCACACATAGTTTATTTCTAATAACCTCATTATATATATGATCTTTTCTTGTATGACCACTCATCCATCTCAATATCTTCGTTTCTATCACAAACATCTTTTGTACATGTTAATGATTGATTAACTGCCCAACACTCAAAACCATAAAACATGACAGGTCTAATTATTGCTCTATAATATTTACCTTTTAACTTTAATGGTATCTTCTTATCACAAATAATACTTATGCTCCTCTCTATTTTAACCAACCAGCATTAATTATATGCGTAACATCTCTATCAATTCTTCCACCATTCTGAAAAATTGACCCTAAGTATTTAAAACTTTCCTTTTGGGGATGCAACGTGTGCCAATTTTAATTTATATGTCCTCTGAAGTAACCAAATGATCAAACTTACATTTCATATATTCTGTCTTTGTTCTATTAAGTCGGAAGCCTTTACTTTATAATGTTTCTCTCCATAGTTCCAATTTTCTATTAACCTTTTCCTTAGACTCCTTCGCTAACACAATGTCATTTGCAAATAACATACACCAAGGTAATTCATCTTGAATATGTTTTGTTAACTTATCAATCACCATTATAAATAAGTATGGACTTAAAGTTGATCCTTGATTTAACCTAATATTAACTTCAAAGAAGTCTGTCAGCGGGAATGGTTTCAAACTGGTCTAATCTGTCATGCTAATAGTTTTTGTTATTTAACATGGACGTCTGAGTGTATAGACATGGCCAGTTTGAAACTGGCCCGGTAGTTTCAACCGGAATTGAACCAAGCCAGGGATGAAATCGAACCCGGAACTGGAGACCACCCGTTTCGTTTTTTATTCCATCTTTCATGGAACAGAAATTGGAGAACTTTTTTTCAGAAAGTTTTCCTTTAAAGTTTTTAATTTTTTAAATGTTTGATGTCAGTTCCAAGTGATTTAGGACTCAAATTCAAACCGTCCCAAAACTGTCAATTTTAGAACCGTAGATGAAACTGGGTCAGGTTCGGGGATAATCTGGACCGGCCATATATTGATTCACTATGACTTTGGCATTTAAACTTAAAACCAAAGTTGTTACATATAAAGCTCATCAGGATTCAAAAACAGGTGTTTCTGAGAAATCAATTAACGGCTGGTATTTAATTAGAAAAAGTCAAACTCTTATTACCCTCTATTTAAGAAATAAGTAGGCATTTAGATCCTGAATAAAAACTATCGAAAATTGAAAGCGCCAAAGTGAGAATGCTAAACAAATAAATGCTTGCATAATATCATAAAACCGAGTCATTTAACATGATGATCACAATGATATCATTATTTATAAATTACATGAGTTGGTGCACACGAAACAAAAATTTTAATGAGAAGAATCATACTAGGACAGACGGTGGTGAACATTTATATGAAAGTAACAATGCTTGGACATAATGTTCAGATGGCAGTTGGATGATAACATACAAAAATATATATGGTATCGTTCCTTTTGAATTTAAAAGCGTGGATGATAACATATAAACCACAGTGAGATGTGACTTTATGTAGCTCAGGCAACTAGGCTAAGGGGCAGATTTTTTAATTTGGCATGGCCTTTCGCAGTTGCAAGAAAGATGTGCTGGTCGTAGACCCGGCCTGCTCTGGATAAACCAAGGATTGGTGGTTCTAAGTGTGGATTTTGGAACCTAGAACCGAACAGGCCCCCTTATGGTTTCGGTTCCGGTTTTGGTTCTGCCAGTTTCATTTCTATTTCCTGGTTTCCACAAACCTGTAGTTATGGTTCCATTTTGGACTTTAATTCTATCTAAAAGAAAACCATAATATGTAAATGTGGCATTGTGGAACCAAAACCAAAATATGGTTTGGAACTGCCTGTTTCGAATCGGTCTTTCAGTAAGTAAGATCATAAAGGAATGCGGGGATCTCTGGATTTATTCCTGTTCCAGCTGAACCCTGAGTACGTGCCTGCTGTTTTACATCTATACTGTCCATATGATACTATCAAACCACTAACCTATGTTTGTCAAGAAAACATCACAAGCAATTGTGAGCAGTTGTTGGAGATATTTGCATACAGTTTTGTAACAACAACGAAGCGTTCTTCAACTGGTTGGCCACTTAGATTTTTACCACCATAGGGCGTGGAGCTTGTTCCATATCAATGGTTATCTCCAAACAAGACAATATCATGTTCAATAATTTCTTTTCAACACTTTTGCATTTCTTCTTTTCCTCTTTGAAGATTTTCATTTCTCAGACATTCTTACTCAAGCTCTTTTTTGTCATGTTTAAATCATCTTAAACATTTTTCTCTTATCTTAACTTTTACATGCACAACCCTAAACTTTTTCTAATCTCATCGTAGATGCTGCTTTCCCTTGTGCGGCCACACATCCAGCTCAACATTATGATTTCTGTCATAGACATATTGATGATTCATTATCCAATAATCAACACCATATAACATTAGCAGTTTAATTGTTATTTATATATTTACCTTTCAACTTTAATGGCATCTTCTTATCACACGAAACATCTAAGGGATTTATCCGTTTTAACCAAGCTATGTTGATTTTATGTATGACAGCTATAATAAATTTTCTAGGGCTTTGAAATATTGATCATAAATAATTAAAAATATCATCTTGAGCCTACCAATTTTATCTTCCAATCATTTGTTTGATCAAGATTATTAGACTCAAACTCCACATACTTTATCATTTAATGTTGATATTTATTAGATATTAATTAATGTTACATTTAAATATTGATGTTAATGAATATTAGATATTGAACTTAATATTACATATAAATTTATATGGAAAAAACCTTACAATAGTACCCTATGACTTGTTGATTTGCTCCATGTGGTTTGGTTTCTATTATGTGATAGCCTGTGGTTTTTGTCATTATCATATTAGTCCAAATATCTTAATACCGTTACATATAGTATGATGTGGCACAGCTCATATTAGTTAATTAAGTTACCACATATTTGACTTGTATCCATTAAATAGTTATTATTTAATATGTAATATTATTAAATATTTACTAGTATTACACTTAAGTGTTGAATATTGAATTTGAATATTTATGAATATTAAATATTAAACTTAATATTACTATTGATCTTTATAAATCTAACATTACTAAGTTGATATTAAACTAGTTAACTAATATTCATCAAGTATTTAACTCTCAGCTTATTAAATATCAATTTTATATCTATTATTCAATACCAATACAGTATTAGCTTATTTAATATTAAGTTTTGAAATGAAGTTGATGTGTCTTATTTTACTCAGGCACGTATTTCCACCAGCCACGTCGATTTCGGATGACAACCTTAACTTTTTAGTTTAAAGTGAATTTCTAAAGCCAAATCTCAAAAACCAAACATAAAGACCAAATTTGAAAAATTGGCAAATCAGAGGTTAATATTATGAAGTATACGCGCACACACACACACACACACATATATCTATATATTCATTGTCTGCTCAGGACACGTTGCGTGCGACACGAATGGAACCACTTTTTTGTTGCCTTACCAATAAGAAAAACCACTTGCGTGAGTGATTGTGTGTTTTATGTCCCTTGGGGCACAAGACCGCCTGCACGTGTGCTTGAGGTGGAGCTGTTTGCTTCATTAATGGCTTCACCTTCAAGATCTGCACGCAGTTGATTAAACAGGAGCATCCTACCCTAGCCAAGGCACGCTGGGGCCAACTGGTCTGGGTCCATTTAAAGCTGCGCACGGTCTCGATTTGCCGGCCACACAGGCCAGCCCGGACCCAAATTGAGCACTGAGGTTTGGTAGGTTTGCACTATTCTGCGCTACTTCTGAGGCAAATCCAGTTTTAAGTTATATCAAGCAAGTTCTTTCTCTCTTTTTTGTGAATTCGCTCAGAGATCAAGAGAATCACAGGTCTGGATCCTTATAGAAAGCTTTCATCCAGACGATGAGGATTGGGTGAAGTGCATTTTAGTTGTACGGCTGTGATTTGATTTAACATGACATCATCTAATTTGTAATTTTGTATGGTGAAGGACTATACGATCTCGACCTCATCTCATGCAAGGGTACGTGGCAGAAGCCAATCGGCTTTGATCACCACTCAATCTCTCCCACTAAGTAGTCAAGCGACAATGGGGTATGGACGGTGGAAGTCGGTTGTCACCAAAGTTCCAGTTCCATCATTTCACAGCTCTCTCTCTCTCTCTCTCTCTCTCTCTCTCTCTCTCTCTCTATATATATATATATATATATATATATATATATATATATATATATATATATATTTGTCACATCTTTAATTTTAACCTCCCATTTCACAAAATAGATGGTTGAATTAAAAAATAATTAACTAAAATATATATTCATTTTTTATGGATGTTTAAAACATATAAAATGACAAGCATATTGAACTCATTTAACGTTGAAGTCCTCGTTTGTATATAGCAAAACTTATTAAAGAGAACAACATTTACGATTCCAAGCCCAGATAAAGGAGGAGGGTTGCGTTAGACTTTCGACATCCAATGTAAAACTTTGTCGGACTTATCTACAATGAATTCTACAAATTATGAACATTGTGTTGGGGTGTTTCCTCTTAGTGACGCACTGCATAGCCCAAATACAGTAAAAAGTAAGCAAAGACTTCTACCTTTTTGTCTAGATACAGAGAATCAATTGAAAAGAGAGTTCCCACATCATGAACGGGTATGAGTAATGAAGTTAGTCCTACTACATTCAGTAAGGGTCTTCGTATTTTCAACGTGAATGGATGTGAAAAAAGCTAGTCCTAGATAATAAGATTCATATTGGTACTTGCAATATTAGAACATTTAATGACAAGTTAATGGAGGTGGTAGATACTATGATTCAAATAAAGATTGACATTCTACGTTTAAAATAGACAAAGTGGGTTAGAGAAAAAGCAAAAGAGATTGAAAATATAAGTTTTAAGTTATTGTACTCAGAAAAAGGGCTTGAAATAAAGTTGGTATTATTATAAATAAAATTTTAAATGATAGTCTAGTAGACATACAATGATATGATGACTGAATTATGATAGTAAAATTAGCGTTAGGAGTAGAGACTTTGAATATAGCTTATGCACCCTAAGTAGGATTAAAAGATAGTATAAAGAAAGCTTTTTGGGAGGAGTTAGATAAGGTAATTCAAAGAATTTCACAAAAGGAGATTGTTTGGGAGGAAACTTAAATGGACATGTCGATAAATATGTATTAGGATATAAGGTATTCATGGAAACTATGATTTTTATGATATAAATGAGGGTAGGGAGATTTTAAATTTTGATATGGCTTTTGATCTTACCCAATATAATTTTCAAAAAATGAGATGAACATTTAATAGCTTATAAGAGTGGTTTGTCACAAATATAAATTGATTATTTTGTTTAGAGGAAAAATAGATCATATTGTAAAGATTACAAGATAATTTTAGGAGAAAGTTTAACTACTCAACATTGACTTTTAGTAATGGATTTGCATGTAAAAAAATAGATAAAGAAAAATACAGTGCACAGAGCTATTCATACTAGATAGTGAAACCTCAAATGTGAGGAAGAAGATATATTTAAAAAGAAAGCTCTTCAAGAAGATGTTTCGAATCATGTAGGTACATCTTATGATATGTGAAATAATATGACTATACATATTAAGAAATTAGCAAAAGATGTGTTAGACGAACCTAAGGGAGGCGTACCGACACAAAAAGAAGCTTGGTGATGGAATGAAGTGACGAAAGATAAAATCAAGGTAAAGAAGACATGTTATAAATTACATTATGCCAAAAGACTAGTGCTTATGAAGCATATAAGAAAGAAAAGAAATAAATAAAAAAGATTATTAGTGAAGAAAAAACTAAAATTTGGAAAGATTTATATAAAAAACTTAACTCAAAAGAAGGTGAAGAGATATTTTTATGATATCTAAGGTTAAAGATAAGAAAACTAAGGATCTTACTTTTGTTAGATGCATCAAAGATGAGAATACGAAAATTCTAGTGACAAATGATGATATAAAAATAAATAAAAATATTATTTTTATAAGCTTTTAATAAAAATAGAGATAGTAGTATTATTAACTTACGAGAGTTAGTCAAATCATAAAAGTATATAAACATAATTTCTATCGATGTATTCAAAAGAATAAAGTCAAAGAGACTCTTAAATATATGAAAGTTCTTAAATATATGAAGGTTGGTAAATCTGTAGAACTAGACAATATTTCTATAGAAGTATGAAAAATACCAAGAGAGATGGGGCTCACTTATCTCAAAAGACTATTTAGTGAAATATAGAGAATTCAAAATATGTTCAAGGAATGGAGAGCGAGTACACTTATACCCATATATAAGAACAAGAGAGACATTCAAAATTGTGCAAATTATCGAGGTATCAAGTTAATAAGTTATACTATAAAATTATGAGAAAGAATTATCGAACGTAGGTTAAGACAAGTATTGAATAAAACAGAGAATCAATTTAGATTAATACTCGGCATATCTACTATTGAAGTGATTTACGAATTGATACTAGAGATCCAAATCAGAAAAGTATATAAATCATAATTTTTATCAACGTATTCAAAAAATGAAGTCAAAGAAGCTCTTAAATATATGAAGGTTGGTAAATCTATAGGACCATATAATATTCCTATAGAAGTATGAAAAATCATAAGAGAAATGGGGTTCACTTGGCTCACAAAACTATATAATAAAATATAAATAACTCAAAAGATGTTTGAGGAATGGAGAACAAGTACACTTATACCCATATATAAGAACAAGAAAGATATTTAGAATTGTTCGAATTATCAAGTTAATGAGTCATACTACGAAATTATGGGAAAGAATTATCGAACGTAGGTTGAGATAAGTATTGAGTACAACACAGAACTAATTTGAATTCATGCCCAACAGATCTACTATTTAAACGATTCAACTATTGAGACATCCTATAAAACATTTTAGAGCAAAAAAGAAGACCATTCTCATGATATTTATTGATCTACAAAAAGCTTACGATAAGGTTCTAAGAGATGTTCTTTGGATAACTTTGGAAAAAAGAGGTATCCAATTGACATACATAAATATTATACGAGACATGTATGATGGTGCATGATGACTCATGAAGGAATGACAAACTCCTTTGAAGTTAATATTGGGTTACATCAGGGATCAACTTTAAGTTCATATTTATTTATAATGGTGATTGATGAGTTAATAAAACATATTAAAGATGAAGTACCTTAGTGTATGTTATTTGTATATGACATTGTATTAGTGAATAAGTATTAGAAAAAAAGTTAATAAAAAATTAGAACTATAGTGAGAAACATTAGAAAGTAAAGGCTTTCGACTTAGTAGAACAAAGATAAAATATATGAAATATAAGTTTAATCATGTGATACTTTAGATGACATAGAAATTAAGATTGACATACATTGCATCTCTCACAAGAAAAGTTTTAAATATATAATATCAGTTTTTTATAGTGATAAAAAATTGATGGAGATGTTACACACAATTAATGTCGATTGGTTAAAATGGAGAGGGCCATCAAGTATTGTATGTGATAAGAAGAAAATATTATAAAGCAACAATTAGATCATCTATATTTTATGTTTTTCAGTGTTGGATAGTTAATCATAATGTACAAAAGATGTTTGTAGCAAAAATGAAAATATTGAGATGATGAGTGCTCATAGAAGGAAAGACGGTATATATTAAAAACAAATTGTACGTAGCACCAGTAGAGTATAAAATCATTTAAGATGGTGTAAAAAGACGATCTAAAGATACTCCCATAAGAAGATATGAAAAACTAATGTATGAAAATGTTAAGAGAACAAAAAGAAGACTACAAAAGTATTGAAAATAATAATAAAGATTGATTTATTTTATGTTGAGTTAACTGTTAGCATGGCACATGTTTGAGCTATTTGAAAATAAAGAATCCAGGTAGGTGATCCATCTCCTCTAAAAAAAGCCTTAGTTTTTATTGTTGTATTAAGTTTGGAAGTGTGGCCAAGTAGAAGAGCTTGAATTTCTCAATCACGCCGAACAGAAAATGTTCGAGTACAGTTTCTCGTCGTCATTGAGAAAGTGGGTGGTCATCATTTTATACATCACGTTACTCAAAGTGAAAATCTTAAAAGGGGGTCCCATCATATTCGATGTCATATTGAGGGCTACACCATAGTACCACGCATCTTTCATGGTGGCCCGGACCTGGCATTAGTCCTTTCACACCAGCTCAGTGTGTAAGACAACAAGGCAGGTTTCATGAACAGCCTTCTATGAGTCATTGAACACATCTTGCAAGCCCACCGTGCAGTGGCTTCAGCCTCCCTATCGTAAACAAAAAGTAAAGTGTGGCCAAGTAGAGTTGTTGGCTTAGACCCAAGGCTTGTTACATGATTTAGAGGGCTCATGGTTCTTTGTTTAGTTTGTGATTAGTATTGATATTTTTGTGTAAAACGGGTTAGCACACGGGAGAGAAGGACTTGAGTTCTTGTGTGAAGCCTTGAATCCAGCTCTTGTGGTCTACTTCCTTCTTTGTGCCAAAGTTTTTGACTTATATTGGCCAATGAAATCATATCGATTCACAATGGAACTTGAAACTGAGTACTGAAAATCAAGATCTAGTTTCCTGAAGACCTTCTATCAAAGACTAGCAAAAGAAGACCGGCGGTCTCGTGTACGATCATTTTTTTTCTGAATTGCTTGCATTTTAAATGGCTATTGAATATCTTCAATAATAAAAACAAAAGAGGATCCATTTTGTGACAACTGAATTGATCCATTTCAGATCACACCATAAGATCGGACTAATAGTCGGGGTTGCAAATGGTTAATGAGAAGTTACACAAATTAAAACCGGTTCTCAGCCTAGTCCAATTAAATTCTTCCATCTTCAGAATCTTAAATGTAGTTTGATTTTAACAAGTATGTCAGCATTTAGATTGTGCATGTAGGTATGTTTTCCTCGTGATAGATCCGCGTCTGGTCGTGAATCTAGAATAAAACCAGAACCTGAACCTCTCTACCTGGGTCCGCTCCAATCTCTCCAGGGGTGAGATGTAGAGCGAGAAAATTAAGAAAGCAGCTTACTATTACCACAACTTGGTGGTATCCATTGTTATTTATGCAAATCGCCCCCGGTAACAGTTGCTTTCTCAACCCTCATCATTCTGAGTAGGAAATACAGAAAAGAAAGAGACACGAGAAGGAAGAAAACACAGCAACGCCACTGCCCCACAAACCTCATAATCCATGCAGCGTGGCATTGTGGTGGTGGTGGGGCAAACAGCAAGGAGACGAAACGCCACATACTCGACGACGAAATGCAGAATTATTTGGCAACACCAACCCCTTAAATGAAGACCACTTACTTTTTAAGATTTTCTATTTTCTTTATACTGTTCAGGCCTTATAGCGTTTGATTAGACGAGAACATACTTTACATTTCTGATTTCCTGATTTCCATGTATGAGAAGCTTTTTGAAGATCAGTTCGAAGTTGAATAATGTCATTTTATATCAAAATCACTTGATGAGATAGGTGATGCTTAAAAATTGACCATTCAAATAAATACATCACATCAGATTAATCCTGCAAAACTACTTACGACTTTTAGTAAGGAGGTCGGTACCAAGAGTCTAGCCCTAATAGTCTCTTTTATTTCCTTTTTTTTTTACTTTTGATAATCTAAAAGGTTCACTTTCTAGTCATAAGTGAATTAGTGGGGGAGGGAGGAGAGAAATTAATGGTAAATGCTAAAACTCCATTCATGCTCAAATTTACTTAAACATGATCAATTATGAACATTTGAGTTAAAATTATTATTGTATTTTTATATTTTATATTTATGCATTAAATATCTTTTGTTTTATCACTTCAACCGTTCATCTCAAAGATCGCATCATTAAGATGATAAAGTAGATTTGAGTAAGAATAAGTTTGAGAATCTATCACAACCTCTCTCGATATATATAATATATGTGTGTGAGTGAGTGTAATGTGTTGTGTGTATCCAGTCATAGTCATATGCATTATTGTTATTAAGAAAGTGGCCCGACATTAGATGAAAGGTCATTATCACACACCAAGTAAAGTGACTAATATGAGCAATGTAGAGTAAACAAAACTTCTTCCATAGTCAATTGTTATCTCTCTTAAGTTGATAAAAGAACAAATCTGACGCAAAACAAAAGAAAAGAAAACACAGATAAGTTTGCGTGCCCTACCTATGTAATATATTAGCAGTCTATTAGACGGGATTCTATTGTTTGCTTCTAATATGCAGCAGATTACCGCTCGGTTTCTCAAAAAACTTATTACCATCATCAGAATAAGTCAAATTCCATTAATTAATCAATCAGGCTGTAGGAATGCTGATTTGTTGAATCCGAGTTCTTACAAATTACCTAATCCATACAACAAAGACTAACCCATGTTTGGAGCAACATCCAGCGACACGGTAGATGCAAACCTTGAGTTTATACGCAGTCGTACATATGTACGTACAAACATATATATTTATTTATACATGTATACATACACATATACAGTCTCTCTCCCACGCACACACACACACACACACACATATATATATATATATATAAATTTGTGTCATCGTAGAAGCATACTCTGAGAACCAAGGTGCCGGACCAGAGATAAGGATATGGAGAAAATAAAGTTGGTAGCGAAATTCCACACCCAGATGATCAGCAGGGTGGCACGCCTTAAATCATTAATGGAATACCAACAAAGAGATGGCCCCCACATGCTTTACCCGGAGATCAGTGCATTAGGGCCTATAAAAACATTGCCATGTGCACCATGCCAATACCAAACTTGGTGGCATGATCTTCGCCCTCGTCTACTGCACCGCTGGCATCTCAGGTTCATTTCTTTTTTCATTTGCGTGTATTAGTTAGTTTTTAAATTTATAAAATTTATATCAAACTCGCTTGATAGCAAACGACTTAAATAGCAGCCTTGTTTTGTCTTTTATTTATTAAAATTGAATTATATATATTTATTATTAACTCTAATTCAAGTACTAAACTATGAGCTAGCAAAGAATAATTACAATTAGTAGCTTTTGCCTATACTGAGAGTAGTGTTTGTTAATGGTTTTGGTACTTGTGATGCAGGGGTCACATAAACCCGGCGGTGACATTCGGATTGTTCTTGGCGAGGAAGTTGTCCTTGACTAGAGCGCTGTTCTACATCGTGATGCAGGTGCTGGGTGCTATCTGTGGCGCTGGTGTGGTGAAGGGTTTCGAGGAAAAACCAAGTACGGCCTATACAAAGGTGGTGCCAACTTTGTCAACCCTAGTTACACCAAAGGTGACGGGCTCGGTGCTGAGATTGTTGGTACCTTCATTCTTGTCTACACTGTCTTCTCAGCCACCGATGCCAAGCGTAGCGCCAGAGACTCTCACGTCCCTGTAAGCCCCACTCTTCTCAGTTCTCACTGATCTCTTCCTTGTCTTCTTCTCAAATTGTTCAAAAGAACAAAAACAAAAATAAAACTAAATTTTATTTTTTGTATTTTTTGTAATAAAAAAATTAACTTTTTCATGAACTAATTGTGTCTTGAATGAGCAGATTTTGGCACCCTTGCCTATTGGTTTCGCTGTGTTCTTGGTGCACTTGGCCACCATCCCCATCACTGGAACCGGTATCAACCCTGCTCGCAGTCTTGGCGCTGCCATCGTCTTCAACAAACACATTGGCTGGCATGATCATGTACGTTTATAATAATAATAATAATAATAATAATAATAATTGGCATTTTTAATAATATATTATCAAAATTTAGAATTTTATGGAACCCAGAATGAATCACAACCTTCCGATCTCTGATGCTAATTGCTTATCACAATTTTTTGCAGTGGATCTTCTGTGCTATCAATGTAAACAATTATGAACTATGTTTCTCTGTTTCCTTCATGTTTGCCGCTCCTCCTGATCGGTATATCTCTTGTACATCCGTATATAGATCTTTGTATGCGTGCATTTCCATTTGAGGTCGTAGACATTATTAGCTAGTTAATCTACCTGCTGTTGCAATAATCTGTGAACAAGGATGAATGAAAACCAGTTGAATATGTTCCCCTTTCCTTTTCACCGTGCTTTCCTATTCTCTGTGGTTTGGTGGGGTTCAGCTCTTGCTGCTACCGTTTATAAGCAAAAGAGGGGATGGTGGTGCATTCGGGTTAATTGATTTGCGTCCCTCCCATGTGAATAAAGTGCACGACAAATAAATAAAACCTCAAGGACAACATAGCTGGTGTTGAATCATTACGATCTTCTCTCTTCATATATACATATATAGAGAGAGAGAGATAGAGAGAGAGAGAGAGAGAAGGGGGGGAGGATGTGGATGCGGTGGACATGCAGTCATCTTGCATAGAATTGTGGGAGATATCACATAATTGAGGAGGGACAAGGATGATGCGACGACACTTGCAGCTGCACATGGAGCATCTGATCATTAATGGTCCTGCGCGCATTATTAGCATATTCGAATCGTCTGTTTGGTACATTATTTCTCTTCTTTATCCGCTCACAGCATTTCCTGTCTAAGAGGAAAAGTTATTAAAAAAAGGACGGTACAGAATAAATAAATTAGGAAGATGAGGACTCAATTCCAACGGTAGGGTTTGCTTTGAATTTGCGTGCAAGATTCAGGTGAATCATTTTCACACACATTTTGAATGGAATTGGATTCTCAGCTTGAGAAATGAATCGTCCATTTATCATGCTTGCTTCATCTGAGCAACGATCGCAATTTGGTAGGGATTTCTCCCACACTCTCTTCTCTTTTAAGTTTCGATAATTTCTCTCTCATGCCTTTCTCTACTAAATAGAAGCTGAGATCTCTGTTAAGAATTATTATAGTTGTTGCCTGAACAGTAAGACTCTAGGCATGACAAAGCAACTGCTGAAACACCATTCAATAGGCAATCCTTCCAGAGGAGGTTTAATCGCCCAGCTTATCCTTTTTAGTGCGCTTCACGAGTCGAACAGACTATTCATGTTCAGGTCACGAACCAAGCTTGAAAGAGCTGATCGTTTACTATCAGCTTTTGTTCATTTACAAGCCCTGCTGTAATGTTTCAGACTTTCTGATCCAATGCGTTGTCTTAGAAGGCCTTTTTCCTTTTCGGATGAAAAGAGTTTAGGCTGCATTGCAATCATTTTGATTGTGAACCAAAAGAATTCTTCAAGCAAGAGATATGGTTTCACGAGGGCAGAATCAGGCCGGATTCCTGGCTCAAGTGCCGAAGCACTTGAGCAAGATCTCTCTCCCTTGTGAATGGAGGAAACAAACGCTAGAAGAGTTTTACCCCCAAATTGGGCAAACCCGATCCTTAGCGGACTAGGCCGGGTCCTTATGAGCTTCTGGATACTGATGGTTTCATTTGGACCAAGAAAAAGAAAAAGAAGCAGAGTCAGGACTGGGTTCCGACGAGCCATCATCACTCAATGCATTATTTAGGTTTTCAAATAGCAAAGCCCCATGTTCTTATTAATCTCAATGAGCCCTGCGGATATAATTGGTTTTTCACTATAAGTGTGGGGTGATTTGGGGGACCGGGCTCTGATCCTGGCTGCGTCTGGATCCAGATCATAACTATGTCCTCATCTGCTAATTCTCTTGTTCTAATGCAAACAAACCAAGACTGGCTCAGTCTATCACACTCAGCTCCCACAAAACCTTCGAGTCTCTGACACAGACCTGGAGGCCACGGAAATATGGAAGCCATCATTATTTGATATTTTAAAGGTTAATCCTTACTAACAATAAACTGGGAGCATTAACTCACCTAGCAGGGACCCGACTCACCAGATACCGGTCGTGAGTTTAATTCTGAGGTCATGCATACCTGGTTTCGGCCTCCTCGTTGTAATAAAAGAAAAACTAAAACTAAAACTTGATCCTCATAGAGCAACGATGTTTCCAAAGTCCATGGCCTCACAACAATCAACCCTCGTATTGACCCATATGACATGACACCATGAACCGAAGTAGATGAATAGTAACTCTTTCTAGTCGACCCCATCTAGTATGAAAAAAGGCTTCATTGTTGTTGTTGTATAAATAATAACCCTTTCATAATTTCAATATCAATGAGGTCAACGAAATTTACAACTCCATATTTGTAAGTTATCAAAGAACATATTAACTACTAACATTTATATTAGTACAAACTGTTATAATCTTTGTAAACATATCACTTCCCCATTTTAATATATGATCTTCTCGTTAAGGAAACCCGAGGGATCCTTATAGAAATTTCTAGACTCTAACATATAAAATGGTAACAACAAAGAGTGAGCACACTAATACTTATGCAATAGAAGAATATATCCCTCAACAAGGTTATAGGTTATATACTAGAAGCATTCATATGTAAAATATTAGTGCATATTTATGAATATCAAATATGATATATACCTTACAACTTTATAAGCTCGTAATAATACATTCACATCTACACATTTCAACACACATCTTATTATTTAGTTTTGACATTTATGATCTTATAGACCAAGGTTGCACAGGTTGTTCAACACTTACGAAGTGCTTTAAGTATACTGCAGCTTGTACATAATGCCATGCACACACGTGGCCAGGGTGCTTGAGAGCCCACCCTTCTCTTGGACGACTGTCAGAATATCACATCACATTACGATCGAATCTCAAAAGACCCAAAACACAGACATAATGAGTATTGTGTCATTTTTGTTTACAAATAATACTTCTAACACAAAGCTCAACACAGTATCCACAAATGCCTCATAATAGTAATACCATTCACAAATCTCGATGCAACACTACAACATTGGCAACTATCTCAACAAAAACATATTTATCTCAATCATTTTAAATCAATGCTCACACAACCAACAGAATACATGCCAATATGACTTGTATTAAACATGCATATTATAAAACAATTATATGCAAGAATCATAAGCAACTCATAATTATCAAAGCAATAACAAACCATATAAATCATACACTTTAAAAACAACCGAAAACAACCCCTAACATGATCCTATTGAGAAATCATATCTCCCATCTCTACGAGATGCATATTCAAAAATCATGATTTATATGATCAAAGGCCAAGTTCCATATATAATAGCTCCAATCTACCACATTTTAAATCTATTTAAATATAAAATCAATATTAAATAATAGCCTATAAAATAATGAGACCAGAAGTCCAAACCTCTTCAAAATCCCCAAAATACTCTAGCCAAGTCCTAATGAAAACACCTAGATCCAACTTTCTTTACCAAACTCACTTTAATTTAATCACTGAATAACTATAAAACTATAACAACATTAAAGTATGTTTAGCTACAAGTCTGGCGCTTCAAATCTCGTTCAAGTCCAATCTCTTATGGACCCAAAACGACCAAAAAGCTATAAATGGGTCTTAATGAACTCTCAGATCCCAACGGGAAGATATGGATCAAACACTGTTCACAACTGGTTGGATCCCCTACTCGGGTCCACCCTGAGTCAACTAGATCCATTACCAACCTCACTGAACCGGTTCTACCCGTCTCAGTGGGCTTAACCGGACCCGTTGGCCCAACTCAGCCTGACGAACCGTTTTGGTCGAGTCAGCCAACTTCCATTATTTCCGTTGCCGATTAAAGGCGACACCGAACACCTCGAGGGTTGATATTAGTGCCATTGGGTAGATCTCCACCTGCTCTACCATTTTCTCACTTGAATAGATGCCGGTGACCGCTTGGCTCGTCGGCAAAATTGATTAAAACCTGCCTACATGGAAACTAGTGGTATCGTTGAAAACTGATGATCTTCAGTCATGATTAGCCCAATAATGACCTCAATCGTTTTGTCATGTTTCTATGACTCATAGCCAGCCAAAGGTTTCGCCTGGAAACTCAAAGAAACAAAAAAAAAATGCATATATTAAAACACCGGCAGATCTGACCGGATTTCTCGTTGTTCGTCCTCCTTCGATGACCTAAAACCCTTACTTTTAGCCTTGATCATGGGAGGAGGAGGAGGAAGGAAATCCTTGCCAGAAAGAGGTAGAGTAACCTTCCTCGGGTTCGGTTTCAAATTGGGGTCCAAATCCAGACCCAGGCTTTACAGAGCCCAGTTTCTCCAAAACCTGAAAAGGACTAACCAGGGGCGCGACTGAAAAGAACTTTGACTTGAACGTCACGAGTTCAGTTCCCTACCAGGTGCATATGCAGTAGGCAAGCCTAACCTCAAATTGCCGACAAAAAGAAAATCTTAGCCGGCGAGTCTTGCCTTTACCACCATTACGAGAACTCCTGGAATTAAGTCTATCAGTGCCTGCTTCTTCTTCTTTTGCCTTTGAATCTGAATCGCATTCAAATGCAATTCGGGCAGCGAGTCGAGGAAGACGAACTGATTCCACACAACAAAGTTGATGTTTTTTCTTTACATAACACAATTTGGGTTCTAGCAAGCAAGAAGTCAGAATCTAATTTACTTGTTTGACATAATGCGTTGCATTTGATTGCAAAGATGAGGAAATGCTTGGGAAAGGATGAGGAAATGTTGGGGAAAGAATGAAAACCTTCACTTGTACAGGGAACCGTGTCCAGATGAAAAGTGGCATTTGCACTATTCCGTATTGTTCTCTTCGAGATCGCAACCACCCATGACCCACACCAAGATGATGTTGTGAGTTTGTTTTTTTTAACTCTCACTCAACCCCTTACCTTTTGTAGGCCCGGTCACATGGAAAATCGAGACATCCAATAGCTTGCTTAAACTAATAAGTACGCCTGGCCCAGATGTCATGTGACACTTGTTATTATGGAAGACGGATACCCAACCTAATGAAGCGGTGCAACCAATTTTCTTTGCAAATTAACGCCATGTGCCAAGCCCAACGTCGAAAGCAGCTTTTGAATTTTCAAGCCGGTCCCATTCATGAATTAAACCTTCCGTAAATGTTAATAGGTCCTTTTCATCTGCTCTCCGTCCCCTGAAAAAGATAAATATGTTACCACCGATTGATTTAATATTGATCAGATGATCATTTCATGAGCACGCATGTACTTCATCAAACAGCAAAAACATGCATCATTGAGCTTTTCTTTTTTCTTTTGGTTCTCATAGAAAAAACCATAATAATATGGTTTAGTTGGTTCGCCCAACGCATCAGTGCATACTCTTCAAAATCTTCATTCATCAGTTAATGCGTAGAGCTACTGGTTGGAATCTATCCTCGATATCAAACTTGAAGCATGTCATATATGCCGATGAGGAATGAGTAAACAAACATTTTTGGGTAATGTGTGAACTCTAGAAGAGGAGAGTAATTACACCGTCAGCCATTATTATAAACTGGGTCCGCTTTGGTTCAAGATACAGTGTGGTATGCCATGGCCATGTGATCACCCTTAATATTATGAACATGGTCCTCTCCTATAAATTGTGATCGAGTACGATGGAGATGTAGAAATGCGCAGAGGCCTATATAATGGTGAATATGGAAACCAAACTGTTGAATGCATGGGAACTTTAAGGGACCACCAATCCATGAATCTCCAAAAAAACAAAATAAATATGACAATCGCCAAACGTAACCCGAGCCAGGACTAGAGAATCTCACGCCAAGAGGCATTAAAAGCCATCCTCCTCCAACGACAACAAGCAATCTAAATCGACTAGCGGGCCATCGCAGTTCGATTCCTGTGGGCGTCACTAATTCGTCCATCAGCCAAAGCCTTGCGGGTAATGGCCAAGTTTTATGCCAGATGGAGACCTGCATAAGGTGATGTCTCCATATACTGAAAGGAAGAAGAAACAAGGGCAGACTAGATTCAGAGAAACGTGACCAAGGCTTTGAAGTTTCATAAAAGGGTATGGACCGAGAGCGTGAGCTCAACTGGCAGAGCACCCTGATGCCTTTGCTGCAGGTGGGGAGCTCAACTATGTGTGTGTTTTAGGCCTCGGACTCTCTTCGAAACTAATATATATGGTTGTGTTCATTTATGGGTGGGAGCTAACCTTAGGTCAAGGTACCCCACCAAGCTACGTAAAAGTTGTTCGCTTCAAAGAGAGGCCCCAACCTCTAAAGCTTGCGCCTTACACACACCTTTTGAAAGGTTTGGTGGCACATATATGATATTAACTAATTACATGGTATACGAGACCATCAGGAAATCATGCACTTCTTAACCCATCCGTTGGACATATAGTAAGTGAAACTCCACTCTTTTTCTCGACGGAGACCTAAGTGAACCAACCGCTCACGACCGGCCCGGTGACCACGTCCATTTGTGGTTGAGATTCGATATATGTCAACTACGGGTCGCATTCAATTAGACATCATCTCTCTCGCAGTACATATTTCATCGGATCGTTAATTTATGTTCTCCTAAGCCACTAACCCATGAAAAGTTTGCCCAATCATTCAATAACTCGATCGGTTTGCCGTGTGAAGACCTCTGACTAATAGTAATCCACGTATCTGATCGGTTTGCGTGTCGTTGACAGGTTTCAATAATTAATCTAAGCTTCTCTAATCAATCAGCTTATTTTTGTAGCTAAATAATGCAATCTATCTGACAGTTTTGGGTTCAGATTAGAATGTCAAATGCTGAACATCAAAGTGGACTCTAATCGATAATTGAATCATGTTTCAATTTCAGATTGAACGCAACTGATTAGGTTCAGGTTAATGCATTTGCATGTCCCAAACCCAGAGCCGAAATTGAGATCCCTATTTTATAATGAAATTTCCTCTAACCATTGAAAGAAAAGAAACTTGGGGCAAGGAATGGTGACAGAACCATTGAGATGATGAAGGTTGAGCAATAATTGTGAAAGTTGCAGCCCCTCCCCGCAACCATATGGTTGTATCTGGATCCTTCCACTAACATGTTGTTTCCCACATTTGGTTAATAGATTGTAAAAGGTAAGAAATGGGCAGTGGAACTCTCACCCAACCTGTTAATTTCACACGCACTGTTTTGTGCAATGGTCCTGTCTCTGGTGGAGAAAAAACCGTCAATCTCATGCCGCCCCCACGGGACCCAGACTCAACCTGTCAACCTAGCTTCTTCACACACACAACAGGTAGTAAAGTTCTTGTTATCTCATAAAAGCCGCTGTACCTGTTCAACGATATTCAAATTTTCTTCGAGTTTGAAGCTAGCAAATTCAGGTAAAACCCCGCGTCATTTAGATCGGAGTCGGTTGCTGTTGGTGGAAAGTGCCTTTTTTGTGTTGGTGGAAGAAGAAAAACAGAGAATCAAATTGATCAAATGCAACCATGATGGCTCACTTGTGGGATAGCCGTGAATTGGAGATGCATTTCCACCGAAAGAAAAAGCTTGTTCCCCCATTGCTCTCAACCTCACCGGAAATAATTAGCAAACAAGCCATCAATCTTTTTATCTTTAGAATTTGTCATTGGTTCTTGGAAGATGCGCGTCAAGATGGAGTGCTGTTTATTTTGGAATTCCGGCGGCTTGATGGCGAAGTCAGTTGATAATTATCAAAAAATTCCCGTTTCTTTTCTTCTCGTTGGGTTGCAACGCCTTGAGCAAAGTGAGGCTATCAAAGTTAGGTACCAAATTTTACTCGCCAATGTCAAAAGTAAGCCAAAACGCTCAATAATAATAATAATTAATTAATAAGAGTACTGTGGGTTTTACTGTGAATGGGCAATTTTCATGACATTAGAGCAGCGCACTTCATTGGCTCAGTATAGTATACTCTGGCCTTGTTAATGAGGCCAAACACGCAAGACATGCACCACGTCGCCACTTAAATTAATTTGGGTGGTTGATATCCGAATTCCAAAGTGACCAAGGTGCACATATTTCTTTTCCGTAAGATCGCCATTCAAGTTGAGCCAAATGGCTAATTCAAGCTGCCCAAATAAAGTTAACAGTCCAAGAAAACCAAGTCAAGCCCAGCCATACAAGCCACCAGCCTTGCACATCACGCTGCTTAAGAGAGCAGGCACAAGGAATGAATTTAGAGGTTGGTTTCAACCACCCAAACCTTCTGCAATAATTTAATTAAACCTCCACGCTCATAAAACCCCAACAAAACCCTTACAAATAAAAATAGGAAAAGAAATAAAAAGGTGGCCCCTATCAGCAAAGGCAAAACCCCCATCTTAATTAATCACGCATGGCCACTTTCATCGTTATCACTTAAATACCCAGCTCACCCCCTCTTCTCGCCATCTTTCCCTCTCTCACCTTTAGCCTCCACCATGGTTTCCCCAAATCCAAGCCGCTTCCAACCCATCTCTCGGTGCAGCTCGAAGAACCGAGCAAACCAGACTGTTGCAGCGGACCTAGACGGAACCCTATTGATCTCGCGCAGTGCCTTCCCTTACTACATGCTGGTTGCCTTAGAGTGTGGGAGCCTTCTTAGAGGCCTTGTTCTCCTTTTGAGCGTCCCTTTTGCCTACTTCATTTACATCTTCGTGTCTGAAACTCTTTGCATTGAGATCTTCACCTTCATTGCCTTCGCTGGGCTCAAGATGCGAGACGTAGAGATGGTAGCAAGGGCCGTGCTGCCTCGTTTCTACGCAGAGGACGTCCATCCTGACTCGTGGGCTGTCTTCAACTCCTTTGGTAAGCGTTATATTGTCACGGCCAACCCCCGGATCATGGTGGAACCTTTTGTTAGGAATTATCTTGGCGCAGACAAGGTGCTGGGGACCGAGCTGGAGGTGACCAAGTCGGGCAGGGTTACCGGGTTTGTCAAGCATCCAGGTGTGTTTGTTGGTAAGCTCAAGCGTGATGCAGTCGAGAAAGAATTTGGCGACAACCTTCCAGACTTGGGGCTCGGAGATCGCGAAACCGATCATGATTTCATGGCCGTTTGCAAGGTTGTTTCTCCTCCTTAACTTCGTTGCTTTCACTTGATCACGTACCGAGAAATTATGTAATTCGTGTTCCGTATGTGATGTGGGCGATCCGAATTGCTTAGAGCTTACAAGCTCCTGCAACGTACCACCTGTAGTTGGAAATCTTAATTGGATGCTGACAGAAATCGTGATTTTTCTTCCATTTCTCGGCATTGTTTCCTTCCTGCAGTAGAAAAGTGGAAATTCAGAAATTTCTGAATCCTCAGGTGTACTGGGAGAAATAATCATTATTTTAGAATGAAAAGAAAGAAACTATGGCCGAAAACAGAAAAATACGGTCAACAGGGTTTACCTTAATATACTAATGAAGTTTTGCTTGGAGAGGGGTGCAGCCATGCCGATTAATGTCAATTACTCAATTAGATTATTGTGACACTTGCTCTTACATGCACTCTCTCTCTAGAGAGAGGTGACCAGATCAACCATCTCTTGTTTCATAACATGGAGGATTTGACATGGTTTTTATAGCAGCTTCTTCCTCGAATTTTGCGTTTGTTTTTTAGTTGAATATAGTGTTTCTTAAGCCCTTTTCTCTTGGGTGAACATCGCTATCTCCTGTTAATCATTGTCTACATCACAAGTAGGTCTTTTGATGGACAGCCCAATATAGGTGCAAGTAGCAACCGTATGATAATTCAGTTCGTCTCGATCATATTATAAATTGCCCCTTAATTTCTTTGTTTTGAAAAATCCAATTGCCCTTTTATATGTTATGCTGCATTTTCTTTTCCTCTTCATGCACATCAGCCTAAAGAGTTCGCTAGTGAAGCATGTGATTGTCATTTTACGCAGCTAATCGTCGTACTTGTTCTGGCATTCTGTTTCGGGCATCTTATTCACGACTCGGTTGCATTGACACACACGCGCATGCATGCATACAAACACACACACAAAAGCAAACACGCACGACTAACATTGACATTATCTTTTATTTATGCAATTTTTAGTTCGATAGTCATCTTTGTTATAGTTTGCCATCACTTTAAACGAGTAAGCTGCCACAGTAGAAAAGGACTAATTGTAGCTCTCATATTTACGGCAATTTAGTGAGAGGAGGAAAGGCTGTTACAGCAATTCTTGTTGGCAGTTTTGTGTATAGCGAATCATGCGATAGTAGTCTTGTCCCTTTGGGCCTCCGTTTTCATTATTGACGTGGCCATCCACGTTATAACTTCTCAATCCCCTCCTTCTGCGTGAGGAGTATAAAGAAGTCATTCAAACACGTCCAACTTTTTCTTTCTCACCAAACACAAAATGGAAGTTTCCCTTCCCCAAAACATGTTAAGCCTTTCCCTCGCGCTTTTCTCACGCACCCTTCTCGTGACCTCTTTACGGTTTTCTCCGTCGTACCACTGTCAATTCTTGAGCCTCTCTTCTTCTTCGTAACCTTTTTGCCCCATCTTTTGAGAGAAATACGATGAATGTTAATTTTACAGTCCATAAGCCATAAACTTGGCAAGAATAATATCATTGAATTTATTAATTATTTTTTGGGTAAACAATTGCAGTTTTCTGTCATAAGGTTGTAATTTGGTAATTGTGTAGAGGCCGACAGCTCAGCAAGATAAGGACTTGTAATTAATACCGGTACCTATTTCCTGTGTTCTTTATGCACAAAGCATATAGAAGCTGAACGAGCTTATTAACTTCCTTTTGCTAGGCAAGCTGGCCTCCTGCACACACCCATTAATGCCAGAAAAGAGCGTTCGAACATATAGATTCAAGTTCGAGTAGAAATTTATGTTTTCCGGACTTTGGTACTGAGATATTCTTTTCCGTTTTCATTTGATTCACTTTAGCAATTATTACCACTCCCAGTCATTTCCAAGGTAGATGGGCATCAACTGCAGAAATTAAATTGATGTTTCTTCCTAGATGAAAAATTACAATGTAATTAGAATGCATAATTTGTGGCGACTTCAGCTTAGAATAACTAGAAGATCTGGCAATCTGCTGAACATGGACATTCTGAAGTCCAAGAAGAATTTATTCATGTTTGCTGCTATGCTGTCATGGTTAGTCATCCATCACCAAGGTCATCTGAATGCATAATTAGATAGCTCTTTTCTTTTTCAAACGGCAAGGCATAAGAATTGAACCAATTGATGTGAATATCTTACTGATCAGGTTGCCATAAATCGTCACATTTAACTGGATAACCGTGTTATTTTGAATGAAATGCTGTTTTCACCAATTCTCATGTCGTTGTCTGTGTTGCAGGAAGCCTACATGGTGCCTCCCACAAAATGCGAGCCAGTGCCACGGAACAAGCTGCTGAGACCGATTGTTTTGCACGACGGCCGCTTGGTTCAGAAACCAACTCCTTTAATGACCCTTCTCACCTTCCTGTGGATGCCAATTGGATTCATGCTTTCTCTCATGAGGATCTATCTCAATCGACCATTGCCTGAAAGGATCGTTCGTCACATGTATACAATCCTTGGCATCAATCTCATAGTCAAAGGCAACCCTCCTCCCCCCCAAAAGAATGGAGATAAGAACGGTGTCCTCCTTGTCTGCAATCACAGAACCGTCCTTGATCCCGTGGTTATAGCAGTTGCCTTAGGGAGAAAGGTCAGTTGCGTTCATTACAGCATCAGCAAATTCACCGAATTCATCTCACCGATTAAGGCCGTTCCTTTATCAAGAGATCGCATAAAGGATTTTCAGAACTTAAAGAGGCTCCTTGACGAAGGTGATCAGATTGTGCTATGCCCGGAAGGAACCACTTGCAGGGAACCATTCCTTCTGAGGTTTAGTGCTATGTTTGCTGAGTTAACAGACAGAATTGTGCCTGTTGCCATTAGTACAAAGCAAAGTATGTTCCACGGGACGGCTGTCCGCGGGTGGAAAGCTTTCGATCCCTACTTTTTCTTCATGAATCCAAGGCCGACGTATGAGATCACTTTCTTGAATCAGCTCCCGCCTGAGCTCACTTGTACAGGTGGCAAGTCTTCCATTGAAGTGGCTAACTATATACAGAGGGTGATTGGTGGCACGCTGGGGTTTGAGTGTACTAGCTTCACTAGGAAAGACAAGTATGAGATGTTGTCTGGAACTGATGGCAGTGTGAAGAAGAGGCAGGAGGACGAATATAATAAGTAGGGTGGATATTACACGCAAAAAGGAAATGTTGGTCTGGTTAAAAATATGGTTTTTCATCATTTGTCAAATTTGGAACATTCTCATCATTCATATATTAATATATGGTGTCTGTTTTCTGTCATTGTGGATAGACAACTTGATGGCTTTCAAGTCAAATAAGCACTGAAAATCTTTCTCTCAAAATGTTAAAAGTAATTGAGTTGATCATATATTAACATATGTTTCATTTCTAATGCAAGGATTTTGTATTTTGTGTATTATTTATTGAGAGGGTAATGGCGGATCTACGCGGTGGGTGCGGCTGCCCCTGAAATTTTAAAATTTTAGTACGTTTTACGGTGAATGGTTGAGATTCATGCTTCGCCCCCTAACATGATGAAATATATATGTCATCCCTTCCAACACTATTTTGTAGATCCGCCACCAAAAAGGCATATGGAAAACAGCAGATTTTCTTTGGTTTATATATATTTATTCATTAATCTCATGATCTTTAAAAGCGAATATTGAAATTTGTTTTAATTTTATGGTAGCTGCTGTTCATTTCGTGCGAGAAAAAGTGTTTCAAGATGGCCATGTGGTGTGCCGCTGGGGCCTTCGGATTTGAAAACCCGATGGCTCATCATGCTTGTGTGCAGTGCATCATCCCTATCGAATGCTCATCTGCCAGACTTCAATTCTGTGGGTCAAGGGACCACGAAGTTAATGAGGATGCAGCTAATCTTTTCGGCTACTTATTGTTACATCTATCATCAGTACAAATGAAAAAGAAAATAACTAAATGAGCAGGAGTTCTGAGTTCTTCTTTTGAACTGGAGGTTAATTATTATTAACCACAGTGTTTTTGAGATTGGCATCAGTGTAGGCTCTTCAAACTGAATTGATCGCAAGAGAAAATTTATGGGGTAAACTATGATAGAGGAAAATGTTCATCATATCAAAACTGATCCCCTTCGAAAAAAGTATTATAGCATTCCCATTTTTCCAACATGTAGGTATCAAACCTTTGTTCTTATACAGCAACTAGAAGTATTTGGTAGCATGCCTTTGTCTTCATACAGCTATGTGTTGACTGGTATGCTATGTCAAATCTTAGTCGTCCAAGATCACGTCCATCCAAGTAAATGCAGCTACAGTATCGCTAGAATCTGATGTAGGGTCTCTGCCACCATATGTGAGATGACAGCGTCCTCTGTTAATATCTACTTTCAGATTGCTCATTTTAGTCCAGGGTATGACTTGGAGAGGACTATAACACGGTTTTGATTTTTGTCCCCAGAAGCAGTCGCAGATGGACACAACTTCCGAACTTGTATATCAAATAAGTCACTATGCAAGTTTTAAGAAAATTATAAGGAATATAATTCCCGTAAGGTCAGGCATGAAACTGGTAAGGTTCATAATGAGCTGGATCAAAGGAATCCCCGGGAACAGGTCGATTACTGGGGTAAAGCTCCTTTTTTTTTAAACAGTTGTTAATTAGTTTCAAGAAGCAAAACAAAAACATCTTGTTAGTTCTTCTAGGGAACCTCTCAACAACATTCTAAATCATATAAGTTGTGACCATCTGGACAAAAGATAAGGAATTGATCTTATACGATTCCCGAGAAATTCATTGATTTTTTTCAAACGATTATTCATGTGCTATTTTTTTTTATGAATAGATGGGACATTGAGGTGTATTGAGAATGGTATTTTGAGAATCGATTTTATTCCATCTTTGTTGATTATGTTTGAAGAAAAAAAGGATCACAAGGAATCAATCTTTCTTTTAATTACTAAATCTAACAAACTAAGGCATCTTTATGTCTACTGCAACTAAAATTGGTGCCTTATGAATGTCCATTATATTCTTTGTCTGTGGGATAATTCTAATCTAAACAATTCGGAAGATTAACTTTCTAAGGAGACGTTTATTTTCTTCACGAGTTGTACGACGTAAGTATATTTAACAAGAGTCATGTTCCTCATGCTTCTCTCTCACACATAGTTTGAACCGACTCATTACTCCTTTCTTCCTCTCTTCTCTTGTCATTCACATCTGCCGGTCATCATTCTTCTCTCTCTCCTCTTATCTCTCCTCACTCTTTCGTACCACTAGAGCTTGTTACCACCTCTCTCCCATCTCCTCCTCTTTACCCTTTCCTTTTTCATTATGAAAAAGAAAAAAAGAACTCGAATGCATCTCTTTTATACTAGAAAACACGTGTAAAACGCGTCTCATTGAGAAACGAAAAGAAGGAGCACACTCATGGTAGAGATATGTGCCTCATGAGAGAGATGCATGCTGAATGCATCTTTCTTGTGAGGGAGTTGTGCAAGGTTTTGATGCTAAAATGTAGGCAAGAGTTGAGAGAGAGAGTGGTCCAAATGCATTGGCTCATTGAGACCACAAATACGTATATCGGTATTATGATCTTAACGACCAACAAATTGTCACACCACGGAACTTGTACAGTCCGGTTGTGTTGGATATTACGTAACAAAGAACCAAGGAAATCCAGCCAAGGCAAGGCCCAAGGGGGGACTAGACATTGGAAAAGCACAGAAAGGGAACCATTTCATCTGTTGGGCAGGTCAATTGGGAGATCCCTTTGAGTCCGAATGCGCGGAGACCTATACTCCAGCTCTATGTGCATCATTCAACCCCAGTGGTGGATACATTTTCAGTTTGAATCACGATTTTTTCCTCAACCCAAGTCTCGTCTGCTGTAAAGCTGAAAACAGCATCAAACTGGAGGGCTTTGATCTTCAAAATTGACATGTTAGAGAAACGGCCGCCAAGATAATTTTATCCGGCCCGTAAGAAGAAAGAAGAAGAATTGGATCCGCTTAAATCTCGAGTCAG